>JAVHZZ010000004.1:210520737-210698737 GCA_036250195.1 Mixophyes australis | reverse complement strand
TTCATGATTCAATTCATGATTCATCATTCAATTCATGATTCATGATTCAATTCATGAATCATGATTCGATTCATGATTCATGTTTCAATTTATACTTCAATTCATGATTCATGATTCAATTCATGATTCAATGCATGATTCAATTCTTGATTCATGATTCATGATTCAATGCATGATTCAATTCTTGATTCAATTCATAATTCAATTCATGATTCATGATTCAATTTATGATTCATGATTCAATTCTTGATTTATAATTCATGATTCATGATTCAATTCATGATTCATGATTCAATCCATGATTCATGATTCGATTCATGATTCATGATTCAATTTATGATTAATGATTCAATTCATGATTCATGATTCGTTTTATGATTCTTTTCATGATTCATGATTTAATTCATGATTCATGATTCATGATTCAATTCATGATTCATGATTCAATTCATCATTCATGATTCAATTCATGATTCGATTCATGATTCATGATTCAATTCATCATTCATGACTCATGATTCAATTCATGATTCAATTCATGATTCATGATTCAATTCATCATTCATGATTCAATTCATGATTCATGATTCAATTCATGATTCATGATTCAATACATGATTCATGATTCGATTCATGATTCATAATTCAATTCATGATTCATGATTCATGATTCAATTCATGATTCTATTCATGATTCATGATTCAATTCATGATTCATAATTCATGATTCAATTCATTATTCATGATTTAATTCATGATTCATGATTCATGATTCATGATTCGATTCATGATTCATGATTCATGATTCGATTCATGATTCATGATTCAATTCATGATTCAATTCATGATTCAATGCATGATTCAATTCTTGATTCATGATTCATGATTCAATGCATGATTCAATTCTTGATTCAATTCATAATTCAATTCATGATTCATGATTCAATTTATGATTCATGATTCAATTCTTGATTTATAATTCATGATTCATGATTCAATTCATGATTCATGATTCAATCCATGATTCATGATTCGATTCATGATTCATGATTCAATTTATGATTAATGATTCAATTCATGATTCATGATTCGTTTTATGATTCTTTTCATGATTCATGATTTAATTCATGATTCATGATTCATGATTCAATTCTTGATTCATGATTTAATTCATCATTCATGATTCAATTCATGATTCGATTCATGATTCATGATTCAATTCATCATTCATGACTCATGATTCAATTCATGATTCAATTCATGATTCATGATTCAATTCATGATTCATGATTCAATACATGATTCATGATTCCATTCATGATTCATAATTCAATTCATGATTCATGATTCATGATTCAATTCATGATTCTATTCATGATTCACGATTCAATTCATGATTCATGATTCATGATTCAATTCATTATTCATGATTCAATTCATGATTCATGATTCATGATTCGATTCATGATTCATGATTCATGATTCGATTCATGATTCATGATTCAATTCATGATTCATGATTCATGATTCAATTCATGATTCATGATTCATGATTCAATTCATGATTCGATTCATGATTCATGATTCGATATATGATTCATAATTAAATTCATGATTCGTGATTTATGATTCAATTCATGATTCATGATTCATGATTCAATTCATGATTCGATTCATGATTCATGATTCATTATTCAATTCATGATTCATGATTCGATTCATGATTCATGATTCAATTCTTGATTCATGATTCGATTCATGATTCATGATTACATTTATGGTTCATGAATCTTGATTCAATTCATGATTTATTTCATGATTCATGATTCATGATTCAATTCAAGATTCAATTCATGATTTATTTCATGATTCCTGATTCGATTCATGATTTATTTCATGATTCCTGATTCGATTCATGATTCATGATTTAATTCAGGATTTATGATTCAATTCATGATTCATGATTCATGATTCAATTCATGATTCATGATTCGATTTATGATTCATGATTCAATTTATGATGCATGATTCAATTCGTGATTCATGATTCAATTCATGATTCATGATTCATTTCATGATTCAATTCATGATTCATGATTCAATTCATGATTCGATTCATGATTCATGATTCAATTTATGATTCATGATTCGTTTCATGAATCATGATTCAATTCTTGATTCATGATTCGATTTATGATTCTTGATTAAATTCATGATTCATGATTTAGGATTCAATTCATGATTCATGATTTATTTCATGATTCAATTCATGGTTAATGATTCATGATTCAATTCATGATTCAATTCATGATTTATTTCATATTTCATGATTCGATTCATGATCATGATTCATGATTCAATTCATGATTCAATACATGATTTATGATTTAATTCATGATTCATGATTTATGATTCATGATTCATAATTCGATTTATAATTCATGATTCAATTAATGATGCATGATTCAATTCGTGATTCATGATTCAATTCATGATTCATGATTCATTTCATGATTCATTTCAGGATTCATTTCATGATTCATGATTCCTGATTCAATTCATGATTCATGATTCAATTCATGATTCAATTTATGATTCATAATTCATGATTCAATTCATGATTCAATTCATGATTCATGATTCATGATTGAATTCATGATTTATGATTCATGATTCGATTCATGATTCATGATTCAATTCATGATTCATGAATCAATTCATGATTCGTGATTCATGATTCATGATTCAATTCATGATTCATGATTCGATTCATGATTCATGATTGAATTCATGATTCATGATTCATGATTCGATTTATGATTCATGATTCAATTCATGATTAATGATTCATGATTCATGATTCATGATTGAATTCATGATTCATGATTCATGATTCGATTTATGATTCATGATTCAATTCATGATTAATGATTCATTATTCGATTCATGATTCATGATTCAATTCATGATTCATGATTCATTTCATGATTCATTTCATGATTCATGATTCAATTCAAGATTCATGATTCAGTTCATGATTCAGTTCATGATTCATTTCATGATTCATTTCATGATTCATGATTCCTGATTCAATTCATGATTCATGATTCAATTCATGATTCATGATTCATAATTCAATTCATGATTTAATTCATGATTCAACTTATGATTTATAATTCATGATTCAATTCATGATTCAATTCATGATGCATGATTCATGATTCAATGCATAATTCATGATTCATGATTCAATGCATGATTCAATTCTTGATTCAATTCATAATTCAATTCATGATTCATGATTCAATTCATGATTCAATTCATGATTTATTTCATATTTCATGATTCGATTCATGATCATGATTCATGATTCAATTCATGATTCAATACATGATTTATGATTTAATTCATGATTCATGATTTATGATTCATGATTCATAATTCGATTTATAATTCATGATTCAATTAATGATGCATGATTCAATTCGTGATTCATGATTCAATTCATGATTCATGATTCATTTCATGATTCATTTCAGGATTCATTTCATGATTCCTGATTCAATTCATGATTCATGATTCAATTCATGATTCAATTTATGATTCATAATTCATGATTCAATTCATGATTCAATTCATGATTCATGATTCATGATTGAATTCATGATTTATGATTCATGATTCGATTCATGATTCATGATTCAATTCATGATTCATGAATCAATTCATGATTCGTGATTCATGATTCATGATTGAATTCATGATTCATGATTCGATTCATGATTCATGATTGAATTCATGATTCATGATTCATGATTCGATTTATGATTCATGATTCGATTCATGATTCATGATTCAATTCATGATTCATGAATCAATTCATGATTCGTGATTCATGATTCATGATTCAATTCATGATTCATGATTCGATTCATGATTCATGATTGAATTCATGATTCATGATTCATGATTCGATTTATGATTCATGATTCAATTCATGATTAATGATTCATGATTCATGATTCATGATTGAATTCATGATTCATGATTCATGATTCGATTTATGATTCATGATTCAATTCATGATTAATGATTCATGATTCGATTCATGATTCATGATTCAATTCATGATTCATGATTCATTTCATGATTCATTTCATGATTCATGATTCAATTCAAGATTCATGATTCAGTTCATGATTCAGTTCATGATTCATTTCATGATTCATTTCATGATTCATGATTCCTGATTCAATTCATGATTCATGATTCAATTCATGATTCATGATTCATAATTCAATTCATGATTCAATTCATGATTCAACTTATGATTTATAATTCATGATTCAATTCATGATTCAAATTATGATGCATGATTCATGATTCAATGCATAATTCATGATTCATGATTCAATGCATGATTCAATTCTTGATTCAATTCATAATTCAATTCATGATTCATGATTCAATTCATGATTCAATTCATGATTTATTTCATATTTCATGATTCGATTCATGATCATGATTCATGATTCAATTCATGATTCAATACATGATTTATGATTTAATTCATGATTCATGATTTATGATTCATGATTCATAATTCGATTTATAATTCATGATTCAATTAATGATGCATGATTCAATTCGTGATTCATGATTCAATTCATGATTCATGATTCATTTCATGATTCATTTCAGGATTCATTTCATGATTCCTGATTCAATTCATGATTCATGATTCAATTCATGATTCAATTTATGATTCATAATTCATGATTCAATTCATGATTCAATTCATGATTCATGATTCATGATTGAATTCATGATTTATGATTCATGATTCGATTCATGATTCATGATTCAATTCATGATTCATGAATCAATTCATGATTCGTGATTCATGATTCATGATTGAATTCATGATTCATGATTCGATTCATGATTCATGATTGAATTCATGATTCATGATTCATGATTCGATTTATGATTCATGATTCAATTCATGATTAATGATTCATGATTCATGATTGAATTCATGATTCATGATTCATGATTCGATTTATGATTCATGATTCAATTCATGATTAATGATTCATGATTCGATTCATGATTCATGATTCAATTCATGATTCATGATTCATTTCATGATTCATTCATGATTCATGATTCAATTCAAGATTCATGATTCAGTTCATGATTCAGTTCATGATTCATTTCATGATTCATTTCATGATTCATGATTCCTGATTCAATTCATGATTCATGATTCAATTCATGATTCATGATTCATAATTCAATTCATGATTCAATTCATGATTCAACTTATGATTTATAATTCATGATTCAATTCATGATTCAATTCATGATGCATGATTCATGATTCAATGCATAATTCATGATTCATGATTCAATGCATGATTCAATTCTTGATTCAATTCATAATTCAATTCATGATTCATGATTCGATTCATGATTCATGTTTGAATTCATGATTTAATTCATGATTCATTTCATGATTCATTATTCAATTCATGATTCATGATTCAATTCATGATTCATGATTCGATTCATGATTCATGATTCATTTCATGATTCATTTCATGATTCATGATTTAATTTATGATTAATGATTCATGATTCAATTCATGATTAATGATTCAATTCATGATTCATGATTGATTTTATGATTCATGATTCATGATTCAATTCATGATTCATGATTTAATTCATGATTCGATTTATGATTCATGATTCAATTCATGATTCATGACTCATGATTCAATTCATGATTCATGATTCAATTCATAATTCATGATTCATGATGCAATTCATGATTCATGATTCAATTCATTATTCATGATTCGATTCATGATTCATGATTCAATTCATGATTCATGATTTAATTCATGATTCATGATTCAATTCATGATGCGATTCATGATTCATGATTTATCACTCAAATCATGATTCATGATTCGAATTATAATTCATGATTCAATTCATGATTCAATTTATGATTCATGATTCATGATTCAATTCATGATTCATGATTCATGATTCGATTCATGATTCATGATTCGATTCATGATTCATGATTCATGATTCATGATTCATGATTCGATTTATGATTCATGATTCAATTCATGATTCATGATTCAATTCATGATTCATTATTCATTTCATGATTCATTTCATGATTCATGATTCAATTCAAGATTCATGATTCAATTCATGATTCATTTCATGATTCATGATTCATGATTCAATTCATGATTCAATTCATGATTCAATTCATGATTCATGATTCAATTCATGATTCATGATTCAATTCTTGATTTATGATTCATTATTCATTATTCAATTCATGATTCATGATTCAATTCATGATTCATGATTCAATTCATGATTAATGATTCAATTCATGATTCATGATTGATTTTATGATTCATGATTCATGATTCAATTCATGATTCATGATTCAATTCATGATTCGATTTATGATTCATGATTCAATTCATGATTCATGACTCATGATTCATTTCATGATTCATGATTCAATTCATGATTCATGATTCAATTCATGATTCATGATTCAATTCATGGTTCATGAATCTTGATTCCTTTCATGATTTATTTCATGATTCATGATTCATGATTCAATTCATGATTCAATTCATGATTTATTTCATGATTCATGATTCGATTCATGATTCATGATTCATGATTCAATTCATGATTCAATTCATGATTTATGATTCAATTCATGATTCATGATTCATGATTTAATTCATGATTCATGATTCATGATTCGATTTATAATTCATGATTCAATTCATGATGCATGATTCAATTCGTGATTCATTATTCAATTCATGATTCATGATTCATTTCATTATTCATTTCATGATTCATTATTCCTGATTCAATTCATGATTCATGATTCAATTCATGATTCATTTCATGATTTATGATTCAATTCATGATTCAATTCATGATTCAATTCATGATTCAATTCATGATTCAATTTATGATTCATGATTCATAATTCAATTCATGATTAATGATTCATGATTCGATTCATGATTCATGATTCAATTCATGATTCATGATTCATGATTTGATTTATGAATTATGATTCAATTCATGATTCAATTTATGATTCATGATTCATTTCATGATTCATGATTCCTTTCATGATTCATTTCATGATTCATAATTCAATTCAAGATTCATGATTCAATTCATGATTCATTTCATGATTCATTTCATGATTCATGATTCCTGATTCAATTCATGAGTCATGATTCAATTCATGATTCTTGATTCATTTCATGATTCATGATTCAATTCATGATTCATGATTCATGATTCAATTCATGATTCATGATTCAATTCATGAATCATGATTCGATTCATGATTCATGATTAAATTCATGATTCAATTCTTGTTTCAATTCATAATTCAATTCATGATTCATGATTCAATTCATGATTCCTGATTCATGATTCAATGCATAATTCATGATTCATGATTCAATGCATGATTCAATTCTTGATTCAATTCATAATTCAATTCATGATTCATGATTCGATTCATGATTCATGTTTGAATTCATGATTCAATTCATGATTCATTTCATGATTCATGATTCAATTCATGATTCATGATTCAATTCTTGATTTATGATTCATGATTCATTATTCAATTCATGATTCATGATTCAATTCATGATTCATGATTCGATTCATGATTCATGATTCATGATTCGATTCATGATTCATGATTCATTTCATGATTCATTTCATGATTCATGATTTAATTTATGATTAATGATTCATGATTCAATTCATGATTAATGAT
The DNA here is from genome assembly GCA_036250195.1 of Mixophyes australis. NCBI lineage: Eukaryota > Metazoa > Chordata > Amphibia > Anura > Limnodynastidae > Mixophyes > Mixophyes australis. Next base: position 210,690,873 of record JAVHZZ010000004.1, on the reverse strand, counting down.
TCAATTCATGATTCATGATTGATTTTTTGATTCATGATTCATGATTCAATTCATGATTCATGATTCAATTCATGATTCGATTTATGATTCATGATTCAATTCATGATTCATGACTCATGATTCAATTCATGATTCATGATTCAATTCATGATTCATGATTCATGATTCAATTCATGATTCGATTCATGATTCATGATTCAATTCATGACTCATGATTCAATTCATGATTCATGATTCATGATTCAATTCATGATTTATGATTCATTATTCGATTCATGATTCATGATTCATGATTTGATTCATGATTCATGATTCAATTCATGATTCATGATTCATGATTCAATTCATGATTTATGATTCATTATTCGATTCATGATTCATGATTCGATTCATGATTTATGATTCATGATTCAATTCATGATTCATGATTCATGATTTAATTCATGATTCGATTCATGATTCATGATTCATGATTCGATATATGATTCATGATTAAATTCATGATTCATGATTTATGATTCAATTCATGATTCATGATTCATAATTCAATTCATGATTCGATTCATGATTCATGTTTCAATTCATGATTCATGATTCATTTCATGATTCATAATTCGATTTATGATTCATGATTCAATTCATGATGCATGATTCAATTCGTGATTCAATTCATGATTTATGATTCAATTCATGATTCATGATTCGAATTATGATTCATGATTAAATTCATGATTCATGATTTATGATTCAATTCATGATTCATGATTTATTTCATGATTCAATTCATGGTTCATGAATCTTGATTCAATTCATGATTTATTTCATGATTCATGATTTGATTCATGATTCATGATTCAATTCTTGATTTATGATTCATGATTCATGATTTAATTCATGATTCATGATTCATTTCATGATTCATTTCATGATTCATTTCATGATTAATGATTCCTGATTCAATTCATGATTCATGATTCAATTCATGATTCATGATTCATTTCATGATTCATGATTCAATTCATGATTCAATTCATGATTTATGATTCAATTCATGATTTATGATTCGATTCATGATTCATGATTCAATTCATGATTCATGATTCGAATTATGATTCATGATTAAATTCATGATTCATGATTTATGATTCAATTCATGATTCATGATTTATTTCATGATTCAATTCATGGTTCATGAATCTTGATTCAATTCATGATTTATTTCATGATTCATGATTTGATTCATGATTCATGATTCAATTCTTGATTTATGATTCATGATTCATGATTTAATGCATGATTCATGATTCAATTCATGATTCATGATTTGATTCATGATTCATGATTCAATTCATGATTCATGATTCAATTCATGATTCATGATTCAATTCATGATGCGATTCATGATTCATGATTTATCACTCAATTCATGATTCATGATTCGATTCATGATTCATGATTCAATTCTTGAATCATGATTCATGATTCATGATTCGATTTATGATTCATGATTCAATTCATGATTCATGATTCAATTCATGATTCATTATTCATTTCATGATTCATTTCATGATTCATGATTCAATTCAAGATTCATGATTCAATTCATGATTCATTTCATGATTTATGATTCAATTCATGATTCAATTCATGATTCAATTCATGATTCATGATTCAATTCATGATTCATGATTCAATTCTTGATTTATGATTCATGATTCATTATTCAATTCATGATTCATGATTCAATTCATGATTCATGATTCAATTCATGATTAATGATTCAATTCATGATTCATGATTGATTTTATGATTCATGATTCATGATTCAATTCATGATTCAATTCATGATTCGATTTATGATTCATGATTCAATTCATGATTCATGACTCATGATTCATTTCATGATTCATGATTCAATTCATGATTCATGATTCAATTCATGATTCATGATTCAATTCATGGTTCATGAATCTTGATTCCTTTCATGATTTATTTCATGATTCATGATTCATGATTCAATTCATGATTCAATTCATGATTTATTTCATGATTCATGATTCGATTCATGATTCATGATTCAATTCATGATTCAATTCATGATTTATGATTCAATTCATGATTTAATTCATGATTCATGATTCATGATTCATGATTCGATTTATAATTCATGATTCAATTCATGATGCATGATTCAATTCGTGATTCATGATTCAATTCATGATTCATGATTCATTTCATTATTCATTTCATGATTCATTATTCCTGATTCAATTCATGATTCATGATTCAATTCATGATTCATTTCATGATTTATAATTCAATTCATGATTCAATACATGATTCAATTCATGATTCAATTCATGATTCAATTTATGATTCATGATTCATGATTCGATTCATGATTCAATTCATGATTCATCATTCATGATTTGATTTATGAATTATGATTCAATTCATGATTCAATTTATGATTCATGATTCATTTCATGATTCATTTCATGATTCATAATTCAATTCAAGATTCATGATTCAATTCATGATTCATTTCATGATTCCTTTCATGATTCATGATTCCTGATTCAATTCATGAGTCATGATTCAATTCATGATTCTTGATTCATTTCATGATTCATGATTCAATTCATGATTCATGATTCATGATTCAATTCATGATTCATGATTCAATTCATGAATCATGATTCGATTCATGATTCATGATTAAATTCATGATTCAATTCTTGTTTCAATTCATAATTCAATTCATGATTCATGATTCAATTCATGATTCCTGATTCATGATTCAATGCATAATTCATGATTCATGATTCAATGCATGATTCAATTCTTGATTCAATTCATAATTCAATTCATGATTCATGATTCGATTCATGATTCATGTTTGAATTCATGATTCAATTCATGATTCATTTCATGATTCATGATTCAATTCATGATTCATGATTCAATTCTTGATTTATGATTCATGATTCATTATTCAATTCATGATTCATGATTCAATTCATGATTCAATTCATGATTCAATTCATGATTCAATTCATGATTCAATTTATGATTCATGATTCATAATTCAATTCATGATTCATGATTCATGATTCGATTCATGATTCATAATTCAATTCATGATTCATGATTCATGATTTGATTTATGAATTATGATTCAATTCATGATTCAATTTATGATTCATGATTCATTTCATGATTCATGATTCATTTCATGATTCATTTCATGATTCATAATTCAATTCAAGATTCATGATTCAATTCATGATTCATTTCATGATTCATTTCATGATTCATGATTCCTGATTCAATTCATGAGTCATGATTCAATTCATGATTCTTGATTCATTTCATGATTCATGATTCAATTCATGATTCATGATTCATGATTCAATTCATGATTCATGATTCAATTCATGAATCATGATTCGATTCATGATTCATGATTAAATTCATGATTCAATTCTTGTTTCAATTCATAATTCAATTCATGATTCAATTCATGATTCCTGATTCATGATTCAATGCATAATTCATGATTCATGATTCAATGCATGATTCAATTCTTGATTCAATTCATAATTCAATTCATGATTCATGATTCGATTCATGATTCATGTTTGAATTCATGATTCAATTCATGATTCATTTCATGATTCATGATTCAATTCATGATCTATGATTCAATTCTTGATTTATGATTCATGATTCATTATTCAATTCATTATTCATGATTCAATTCATGATTCATGATTCGATTCATGATTCATGATTCATTTCATGATTCATTTCATGATTCATGATTTAATTTATGATTAATGATTCATGATTCAATTCATGATTAATGATTCAATTCATGATTCATGATTGATTTTATGATTCATGATTCATGATTCAATTCATGATTCATGATTCAATTCATGATTCGATTTATGATTCATGATTCAATTCATGATTCATGACTCATGATTCAATTCATGATTCATGATTCAATTCATGATTCATGATTCATGATTCGATTCATGATTCAATTCATGATTCATGATTCGATTCATGATTCATAATTCAATTCATGATTCATGAATCATGATTCAATTCATGATTCGATTCATGATTCATGATTCAATTCATGACTCATGATTCAATTCATGATTCATGATTCATGATTCAATTCATGATTTATGATTCATTATTTGATTCATGATTCATGATTTGATTCATGATTCATGATTCATGATTCAATTCATGATTCATGATTCATGATTCAATTCATGATTTATGATTCATTATTCGATTTATGATTCATGATTCGATTCATGATTTATGATTCATGATTCAATTCATGATTCATGATTTATGATTCAATTCATGATTCGATTCATGATTCATGATTCATGATTCGATATATGATTCATGATTAAATTCATGATTCATGATTTATGATTCAATTCATGATTCATGATTCATAATTCAATTCATGATTCGATTCATGATTCATGTTTCAATTCATGATTCATGATTCATTTCATGATTCATAATTCGATTTATGATTCATGATTCAATTCATGATGCATGATTCAATTCGTGATTCATGATTCAATTCATGATTCATTTCATGATTCATTTCATGATTCATTTCATGATTCATTTCATGATTAATGATTCCTGATTCAATTCATGATTCATGATTCAATTCATGATTCATGATTCATTTCATGATTCATGATTCATTTCATGATTCAATTCATGATTTATGATTCAATTCATGATTCATGATTCGATTCATGATTCATGATTCAATTCATGATTCATGATTCATGATTCGAATTATGATTCATGATTAAATTCATGATTCATGATTTATGATTCAATTCATGATTCATGATTTATTTCATGATTCAATTCATGGTTCATGAATCTTGATTCAATTCATGATTTATTTCATGATTCATGATTTGATTCATGATTCATGATTCAATTCTTGATTTATGATTCATGATTCATGATTTAATTCATGATTCATGATTCAATTCATGATTCATGATTTGATTCATGATTCATGATTCAATTCATGATTCATGATTCAATTCATGATTCATGATTCAATTCATGATGCGATTCATGATTCATGATTTATCACTCAATTCATGATTCATGATTCGATTCATGATTCATGATTCAATTCTTGAATCATGATTCATGATTCATGATTTAATTCATGATTCATGATTCAATTGATGATTCATGATTCGATTCATGATTCATGATTCAATTCATGATTCATGATTTAATTCATGATTCATGATTCAATTCATGATTCATGATTCGATTCATGATTCATGATTCAATTCATGATTCATGATTTAATTCATGATTCATGATTCAATTCATGATTCATGATTCGATTCATGATTCATGATTCAATTCATGATTCATAATTTAATTCATGATTCATGATTCAATTCATGATGCGATTCATGATTTATCACTCAATTCATGATTCATGATTCGATTCATAATTCATGATTCAATTCATGATTCAATTTATGATTCATGATTCATGATTCAATTCATGATTCATGATTCAATTCATGGTTCATGAATCTTGATTCCTTTCATGATTTATTTCATGATTCATGATTCATGATTCAATTCATGATTCAATTCATGATTTATTTCATGATTCATGATTCAATTCATGATTCAATTCATGATTTATGATTCAATTCATGATTCATGATTCATGATTTAATTCATGATTCATGATTCATGATTCGATTTATAATTCATGATTCAATTCATGATGCATGATTCAATTCGTGATTCATTATTCAATTCATGATTCATGATTCATTTCATTATTCATTTCATGATTCATTATTCCTGATTCAATTCATGATTCATGATTCAATTCATGATTCATTTCATGATTTATGATTCAATTCATGATTCAATTCATGATTCAATTCATGATTCAATTCATGATTCAATTTATGATTCATGATTCATAATTCAATTCATGATTAATGATTCATGATTCGATTCATGATTCATGATTCAATTCATGATTCATGATTCATGATTTGATTTATGAATTATGATTCAATTCATGATTCAATTTATGATTCATGATTCAATTCATGATTCCTGATTCATGATTCAATGCATAATTCATGATTCATGATTCAATGCATGATTCAATTCTTGATTCAATTCATAATTCAATTCATGATTCATGATTCGATTCATGATTCATGTTTGAATTCATGATTCAATTCATGATTCATTTCATGATTCATGATTCAATTCATGATTCATGATTCAATTCTTGATTTATGATTCATGATTCATTATTCAATTCATGATTCATGATTCAATTCATGATTCATGATTCGATTCATGATTCATGATTCATGATTCGATTCATGATTCATGATTCATTTCATGATTCATTTCATGATTCATGATTTAATTTATGATTAATGATTCATGATTCAATTCATGATTAATGATTCAATTCATGATTCATGATTGATTTTTTGATTCATGATTCATGATTCAATTCATGATTCATGATTCAATTCATGATTCGATTTATGATTCATGATTCAATTCATGATTCATGACTCATGATTCAATTCATGATTCATGATTCAATTCATGATTCATGATTCATGATTCAATTCATGATTCGATTCATGATTCATGATTCAATTCATGACTCATGATTCAATTCATGATTCATGATTCATGATTCAATTCATGATTTATGATTCATTATTCGATTCATGATTCATGATTCATGATTTGATTCATGATTCATGATTCAATTCATGATTCATGATTCATGATTCAATTCATGATTTATGATTCATTATTCGATTCATGATTCATGATTCGATTCATGATTTATGATTCATGATTCAATTCATGATTCATGATTCATGATTTAATTCATGATTCGATTCATGATTCATGATTCATGATTCGATATATGATTCATGATTAAATTCATGATTCATGATTTATGATTCAATTCATGATTCATGATTCATAATTCAATTCATGATTCGATTCATGATTCATGTTTCAATTCATGATTCATGATTCATTTCATGATTCATAATTCGATTTATGATTCATGATTCAATTCATGATGCATGATTCAATTCGTGATTCAATTCATGATTTATGATTCAATTCATGATTCATGATTCGAATTATGATTCATGATTAAATTCATGATTCATGATTTATGATTCAATTCATGATTCATGATTTATTTCATGATTCAATTCATGGTTCATGAATCTTGATTCAATTCATGATTTATTTCATGATTCATGATTTGATTCATGATTCATGATTCAATTCTTGATTTATGATTCATGATTCATGATTTAATTCATGATTCATGATTCATTTCATGATTCATTTCATGATTCATTTCATGATTAATGATTCCTGATTCAATTCATGATTCATGATTCAATTCATGATTCATGATTCATTTCATGATTCATGATTCAATTCATGATTCAATTCATGATTTATGATTCAATTCATGATTTATGATTCGATTCATGATTCATGATTCAATTCATGATTCATGATTCGAATTATGATTCATGATTAAATTCATGATTCATGATTTATGATTCAATTCATGATTCATGATTTATTTCATGATTCAATTCATGGTTCATGAATCTTGATTCAATTCATGATTTATTTCATGATTCATGATTTGATTCATGATTCATGATTCAATTCTTGATTTATGATTCATGATTCATGATTTAATGCATGATTCATGATTCAATTCATGATTCATGATTTGATTCATGATTCATGATTCAATTCATGATTCATGATTCAATTCATGATTCATGATTCAATTCATGATGCGATTCATGATTCATGATTTATCACTCAATTCATGATTCATGATTCGATTCATGATTCATGATTCAATTCTTGAATCATGATTCATGATTCATGATTCGATTTATGATTCATGATTCAATTCATGATTCATGATTCAATTCATGATTCATTATTCATTTCATGATTCATTTCATGATTCATGATTCAATTCAAGATTCATGATTCAATTCATGATTCATTTCATGATTTATGATTCAATTCATGATTCAATTCATGATTCAATTCATGATTCATGATTCAATTCATGATTCATGATTCAATTCTTGATTTATGATTCATGATTCATTATTCAATTCATGATTCATGATTCAATTCATGATTCATGATTCAATTCATGATTAATGATTCAATTCATGATTCATGATTGATTTTATGATTCATGATTCATGATTCAATTCATGATTCAATTCATGATTCGATTTATGATTCATGATTCAATTCATGATTCATGACTCATGATTCATTTCATGATTCATGATTCAATTCATGATTCATGATTCAATTCATGATTCATGATTCAATTCATGGTTCATGAATCTTGATTCCTTTCATGATTTATTTCATGATTCATGATTCATGATTCAATTCATGATTCAATTCATGATTTATTTCATGATTCATGATTCGATTCATGATTCATGATTCAATTCATGATTCAATTCATGATTTATGATTCAATTCATGATTTAATTCATGATTCATGATTCATGATTCATGATTCGATTTATAATTCATGATTCAATTCATGATGCATGATTCAATTCGTGATTCATGATTCAATTCATGATTCATGATTCATTTCATTATTCATTTCATGATTCATTATTCCTGATTCAATTCATGATTCATGATTCAATTCATGATTCATTTCATGATTTATAATTCAATTCATGATTCAATACATGATTCAATTCATGATTCAATTCATGATTCAATTTATGATTCATGATTCATGATTCGATTCATGATTCAATTCATGATTCATCATTCATGATTTGATTTATGAATTATGATTCAATTCATGATTCAATTTATGATTCATGATTCATTTCATGATTCATTTCATGATTCATAATTCAATTCAAGATTCATGATTCAATTCATGATTCATTTCATGATTCCTTTCATGATTCATGATTCCTGATTCAATTCATGAGTCATGATTCAATTCATGATTCTTGATTCATTTCATGATTCATGATTCAATTCATGATTCATGATTCATGATTCAATTCATGATTCATGATTCAATTCATGAATCATGATTCGATTCATGATTCATGATTAAATTCATGATTCAATTCTTGTTTCAATTCATAATTCAATTCATGATTCATGATTCAATTCATGATTCCTGATTCATGATTCAATGCATAATTCATGATTCATGATTCAATGCATGATTCAATTCTTGATTCAATTCATAATTCAATTCATGATTCATGATTCGATTCATGATTCATGTTTGAATTCATGATTCAATTCATGATTCATTTCATGATTCATGATTCAATTCATGATTCATGATTCAATTCTTGATTTATGATTCATGATTCATTATTCAATTCATGATTCATGATTCAATTCATGATTCAATTCATGATTCAATTCATGATTCAATTCATGATTCAATTTATGATTCATGATTCATAATTCAATTCATGATTCATGATTCATGATTCGATTCATGATTCATAATTCAATTCATGATTCATGATTCATGATTTGATTTATGAATTATGATTCAATTCATGATTCAATTTATGATTCATGATTCATTTCATGATTCATGATTCATTTCATGATTCATTTCATGATTCATAATTCAATTCAAGATTCATGATTCAATTCATGATTCATTTCATGATTCATTTCATGATTCATGATTCCTGATTCAATTCATGAGTCATGATTCAATTCATGATTCTTGATTCATTTCATGATTCATGATTCAATTCATGATTCATGATTCATGATTCAATTCATGATTCATGATTCAATTCATGAATCATGATTCGATTCATGATTCATGATTAAATTCATGATTCAATTCTTGTTTCAATTCATAATTCAATTCATGATTCAATTCATGATTCCTGATTCATGATTCAATGCATAATTCATGATTCATGATTCAATGCATGATTCAATTCTTGATTCAATTCATAATTCAATTCATGATTCATGATTCGATTCATGATTCATGTTTGAATTCATGATTCAATTCATGATTCATTTCATGATTCATGATTCAATTCATGATCTATGATTCAATTCTTGATTTATGATTCATGATTCATTATTCAATTCATTATTCATGATTCAATTCATGATTCATGATTCGATTCATGATTCATGATTCATTTCATGATTCATTTCATGATTCATGATTTAATTTATGATTAATGATTCATGATTCAATTCATGATTAATGATTCAATTCATGATTCATGATTGATTTTATGATTCATGATTCATGATTCAATTCATGATTCATGATTCAATTCATGATTCGATTTATGATTCATGATTCAATTCATGATTCATGACTCATGATTCAATTCATGATTCATGATTCAATTCATGATTCATGATTCATGATTCGATTCATGATTCAATTCATGATTCATGATTCGATTCATGATTCATAATTCAATTCATGATTCATGAATCATGATTCAATTCATGATTCGATTCATGATTCATGATTCAATTCATGACTCATGATTCAATTCATGATTCATGATTCATGATTCAATTCATGATTTATGATTCATTATTTGATTCATGATTCATGATTTGATTCATGATTCATGATTCATGATTCAATTCATGAATTATGATTCATGATTCAATTCATGATTTATGATTCATTATTCGATTTATGATTCATGATTCGATTCATGATTTATGATTCATGATTCAATTCATGATTCATGATTTATGATTCAATTCATGATTCGATTCATGATTCATGATTCATGATTCGATATATGATTCATGATTAAATTCATGATTCATGATTTATGATTCAATTCATGATTCATGATTCATAATTCAATTCATGATTCGATTCATGATTCATGTTTCAATTCATGATTCATGATTCATTTCATGATTCATAATTCGATTTATGATTCATGATTCAATTCATGATGCATGATTCAATTCGTGATTCATGATTCAATTCATGATTCATTTCATGATTCATTTCATGATTCATTTCATGATTCATTTCATGATTAATGATTCCTGATTCAATTCATGATTCATGATTCAATTCATGATTCATGATTCATTTCATGATTCATGATTCATTTCATGATTCAATTCATGATTTATGATTCAATTCATGATTCATGATTCGATTCATGATTCATGATTCAATTCATGATTCATGATTCATGATTCGAATTATGATTCATGATTAAATTCATGATTCATGATTTATGATTCAATTCATGATTCATGATTTATTTCATGATTCAATTCATGGTTCATGAATCTTGATTCAATTCATGATTTATTTCATGATTCATGATTTGATTCATGATTCATGATTCAATTCTTGATTTATGATTCATGATTCATGATTTAATTCATGATTCATGATTCAATTCATGATTCATGATTTGATTCATGATTCATGATTCAATTCATGATTCATGATTCAATTCATGATTCATGATTCAATTCATGATGCGATTCATGATTCATGATTTATCACTCAATTCATGATTCATGATTCGATTCATGATTCATGATTCAATTCTTGAATCATGATTCATGATTCATGATTTAATTCATGATTCATGATTCAATTGATGATTCATGATTCGATTCATGATTCATGATTCAATTCATGATTCATGATTTAATTCATGATTCATGATTCAATTCATGATTCATGATTCGATTCATGATTCATGATTCAATTCATGATTCATGATTTAATTCATGATTCATGATTCAATTCATGATTCATGATTCGATTCATGATTCATGATTCAATTCATGATTCATAATTTAATTCATGATTCATGATTCAATTCATGATGCGATTCATGATTTATCACTCAATTCATGATTCATGATTCGATTCATAATTCATGATTCAATTCATGATTCAATTTATGATTCATGATTCATGATTCAATTCATGATTCATGATTCAATTCATGGTTCATGAATCTTGATTCCTTTCATGATTTATTTCATGATTCATGATTCATGATTCAATTCATGATTCAATTCATGATTTATTTCATGATTCATGATTCAATTCATGATTCAATTCATGATTTATGATTCAATTCATGATTCATGATTCATGATTTAATTCATGATTCATGATTCATGATTCGATTTATAATTCATGATTCAATTCATGATGCATGATTCAATTCGTGATTCATTATTCAATTCATGATTCATGATTCATTTCATTATTCATTTCATGATTCATTATTCCTGATTCAATTCATGATTCATGATTCAATTCATGATTCATTTCATGATTTATGATTCAATTCATGATTCAATTCATGATTCAATTCATGATTCAATTTATGATTCATGATTCATAATTCAATTCATGATTAATGATTCATGATTCGATTCATGATTCATGATTCAATTCATGATTCATGATTCATGATTTGATTTATGAATTATGATTCAATTCATGATTCAATTTATGATTCATGATTCATTTCATGATTCATGATTCCTTTCATGATTCATTTCATGATTCATAATTCAATTCAAGATTCATGATTCAATTCATGATTCATTTCATGATTCATTTCATGATTCATGATTCCTGATTCAATTCATGATTCATGATTCAATTCATGAATCATGATTCGATTCATGATTCATGATTAAATTCATGATTCAATTCTTGTTTCAATTCATAATTCAATTCATGATTCATGATTCAATTCATGATTCAATGCATAATTCATGATTCATGATTCAATGCATGATTCAATTCTTGATTCAATTCATAATTCAATTCATGATTCATGATTCGATTCATGATTCATGTTTGAATTCATGATTCAATTCATGATTCATTTCATGATTCATGATTCAATTCATGATTCATGATTCAATTCTTGATTTATGATTCATGATTCATTATTCAATTCATGATTCATGATTCAATTCATGATTCATGATTCGATTCATGATTCATGATTCATGATTCGATTCATGATTCATGATTCATTTCATGATTCATTTCATGATTCATGATTTAATTTATGATTAATGATTCATGATTCAATTCATGATTAATGATTCAATTCATGATTCATGATTGATTTTTTGATTCATGATTCATGATTCAATTCATGATTCATGATTCAATTCATGATTCGATTTATGATTCATGATTCAATTCATGATTCATGACTCATGATTCAATTCATGATTCATGATTCAATTCATGATTCATGATTCATGATTCAATTCATGATTCGATTCATGATTCATGATTCAATTCATGACTCATGATTCAATTCATGATTCATGATTCATGATTCAATTCATGATTTATGATTCATTATTCGATTCATGATTCATGATTCATGATTTGATTCATGATTCATGATTCAATTCATGATTCATGATTCATGATTCAATTCATGATTTATGATTCATTATTCGATTCATGATTCATGATTCGATTCATGATTTATGATTCATGATTCAATTCATGATTCATGATTCATGATTTAATTCATGATTCGATTCATGATTCATGATTCATGATTCGATATATGATTCATGATTAAATTCATGATTCATGATTTATGATTCAATTCATGATTCATGATTCATAATTCAATTCATGATTCGATTCATGATTCATGTTTCAATTCATGATTCATGATTCATTTCATGATTCATAATTCGATTTATGATTCATGATTCAATTCATGATGCATGATTCAATTCGTGATTCAATTCATGATTTATGATTCAATTCATGATTCATGATTCGATTCATGATTCATGATTCAATTCATGATTCATGATTCGAATTATGATTCATGATTAAATTCATGATTCATGATTTATGATTCAATTCATGATTCATGATTTATTTCATGATTCAATTCATGGTTCATGAATCTTGATTCAATTCATGATTTATTTCATGATTCATGATTTGATTCATGATTCATGATTCAATTCTTGATTTATGATTCATGATTCATGATTTAATTCATGATTCATGATTCATTTCATGATTCATTTCATGATTCATTTCATGATTAATGATTCCTGATTCAATTCATGATTCATGATTCAATTCATGATTCATGATTCATTTCATGATTCATGATTCAATTCATGATTCAATTCATGATTTATGATTCAATTCATGATTTATGATTCGATTCATGATTCATGATTCAATTCATGATTCATGATTCGAATTATGATTCATGATTAAATTCATGATTCATGATTTATGATTCAATTCATGATTCATGATTTATTTCATGATTCAATTCATGGTTCATGAATCTTGATTCAATTCATGATTTATTTCATGATTCATGATTTGATTCATGATTCATGATTCAATTCTTGATTTATGATTCATGATTCATGATTTAATGCATGATTCATGATTCAATTCATGATTCATGATTTGATTCATGATTCATGATTCAATTCATGATTCATGATTCAATTCATGATTCATGATTCAATTCATGATGCGATTCATGATTCATGATTTATCACTCAATTCATGATTCATGATTCGATTCATGATTCATGATTCAATTCTTGAATCATGATTCATGATTCATGATTCGATTTATGATTCATGATTCAATTCATGATTCATGATTCAATTCATGATTCATGATTCAATTCATGATTCATTATTCATTTCATGATTCATTTCATGATTCATGATTCAATTCAAGATTCATGATTCAATTCATGATTCATTTCATGATTTATGATTCAATTCATGATTCAATTCATGATTCAATTCATGATTCATGATTCAATTCATGATTCATGATTCAATTCTTGATTTATGATTCATGATTCATTATTCAATTCATGATTCATGATTCAATTCATGATTCATGATTCAATTCATGATTAATGATTCAATTCATGATTCATGATTGATTTTATGATTCATGATTCATGATTCAATTCATGATTCAATTCATGATTCGATTTATGATTCATGATTCAATTCATGATTCATGACTCATGATTCATTTCATGATTCATGATTCAATTCATGATTCATGATTCAATTCATGATTCATGATTCAATTCATGGTTCATGAATCTTGATTCCTTTCATGATTTATTTCATGATTCATGATTCATGATTCAATTCATGATTCAATTCATGATTTATTTCATGATTCATGATTCGATTCATGATTCATGATTCATGATTCAATTCATGATTCAATTCATGATTTATGATTCAATTCATGATTCATGATTCATGATTTAATTCATGATTCATGATTCATGATTCATGATTCGATTTATAATTCATGATTCAATTCATGATGCATGATTCAATTCGTGATTCATGATTCAATTCATGATTCATGATTCATTTCATTATTCATTTCATGATTCATTATTCCTGATTCAATTCATGATTCATGATTCAATTCATGATTCATTTCATGATTTATAATTCAATTCATGATTCAATACATGATTCAATTCATGATTCAATTCATGATTCAATTTATGATTCATGATTCATGATTCGATTCATGATTCATGATTCAATTCATGATTCATCATTCATGATTTGATTTATGAATTATGATTCAATTCATGATTCAATTTATGATTCATGATTCATTTCATGATTCATTTCATGATTCATAATTCAATTCAAGATTCATGATTCAATTCATGATTCATTTCATGATTCCTTTCATGATTCATGATTCCTGATTCAATTCATGAGTCATGATTCAATTCATGATTCTTGATTCATTTCATGATTCATGATTCAATTCATGATTCATGATTCATGATTCAATTCATGATTCATGATTCAATTCATGAATCATGATTCGATTCATGATTCATGATTAAATTCATGATTCAATTCTTGTTTCAATTCATAATTCAATTCATGATTCATGATTCAATTCATGATTCCTGATTCATGATTCAATGCATAATTCATGATTCATGATTCAATGCATGATTCAATTCTTGATTCAATTCATAATTCAATTCATGATTCATGATTCGATTCATGATTCATGTTTGAATTCATGATTCAATTCATGATTCATTTCATGATTCATGATTCAATTCATGATTCATGATTCAATTCTTGATTTATGATTCATGATTCATTATTCAATTCATGATTCATGATTCAATTCATGATTCAATTCATGATTCAATTCATGATTCAATTCATGATTCAATTTATGATTCATGATTCATAATTCAATTCATGATTCATGATTCATGATTCGATTCATGATTCATAATTCAATTCATGATTCATGATTCATGATTTGATTTATGAATTATGATTCAATTCATGATTCAATTTATGATTCATGATTCATTTCATGATTCATGATTCATTTCATGATTCATTTCATGATTCATAATTCAATTCAAGATTCATGATTCAATTCATGATTCATTTCATGATTCATTTCATGATTCATGATTCCTGATTCAATTCATGAGTCATGATTCAATTCATGATTCTTGATTCATTTCATGATTCATGATTCAATTCATGATTCATGATTCATGATTCAATTCATGATTCATGATTCAATTCATGAATCATGATTCGATTCATGATTCATGATTAAATTCATGATTCAATTCTTGTTTCAATTCATAATTCAATTCATGATTCAATTCATGATTCCTGATTCATGATTCAATGCATAATTCATGATTCATGATTCAATGCATGATTCAATTCTTGATTCAATTCATAATTCAATTCATGATTCATGATTCGATTCATGATTCATGTTTGAATTCATGATTCAATTCATGATTCATTTCATGATTCATGATTCAATTCATGATCTATGATTCAATTCTTGATTTATGATTCATGATTCATTATTCAATTCATTATTCATGATTCAATTCATGATTCATGATTCGATTCATGATTCATGATTCATTTCATGATTCATTTCATGATTCATGATTTAATTTATGATTAATGATTCATGATTCAATTCATGATTAATGATTCAATTCATGATTCATGATTGATTTTATGATTCATGATTCATGATTCAATTCATGATTCATGATTCAATTCATGATTCGATTTATGATTCATGATTCAATTCATGATTCATGACTCATGATTCAATTCATGATTCATGATTCAATTCATGATTCATGATTCATGATTCAATTCATGATTCAATTCATGATTCATGATGCGATTCATGATTCATAATTCAATTCATGATTCATGAATCATGATTCAATTCATGATTCGATTCATGATTCATGATTCAATTCATGACTCATGATTCAATTCATGATTCATGATTCATGATTCAATTCATGATTTATGATTCATTATTCGATTCATGATTCATGATTCATGATTTGATTCATGATTCATGATTCATGATTCAATTCATGATTCATGATTCATGATTCAATTCATGATTTATGATTCATTATTCGATTTATGATTCATGATTCGATTCATGATTTATGATTCATGATTCAATTCATGATTCATGATTTATGATTCAATTCATGATTCGATTCATGATTCATGATTCATGATTCGATATATGATTCATGATTAAATTCATGATTCATGATTTATGATTCAATTCATGATTCATGATTCATAATTCAATTCATGATTCGATTCATGATTCATGTTTCAATTCATGATTCATGATTCATTTCATGATTCATAATTCGATTTATGATTCATGATTCAATTCATGATGCATGATTCAATTCGTGATTCATGATTCAATTCATGATTCATTTCATGATTCATTTCATGATTCATTTCATGATTCATTTCATGATTAATGATTCCTGATTCAATTCATGATTCATGATTCAATTCATGATTCATGATTCATTTCATGATTCATGATTCATTTCATGATTCAATTCATGATTTATGATTCAATTCATGATTCATGATTCGATTCATGATTCATGATTCAATTCATGATTCATGATTCATGATTCGAATTATGATTCATGATTAAATTCATGATTCATGATTTATGATTCAATTCATGATTCATGATTTATTTCATGATTCAATTCATGGTTCATGAATCTTGATTCAATTCATGATTTATTTCATGATTCATGATTTGATTCATGATTCATGATTCAATTCTTGATTTATGATTCATGATTCATGATTTAATTCATGATTCATGATTCAATTCATGATTCATGATTTGATTCATGATTCATGATTCAATTCATGATTCATGATTCAATTCATGATTCATGATTCAATTCATGATGCGATTCATGATTCATGATTTATCACTCAATTCATGATTCATGATTCGATTCATGATTCATGATTCAATTCTTGAATCATGATTCATGATTCATGATTTAATTCATGATTCATGATTCAATTGATGATTCATGATTCGATTCATGATTCATGATTCAATTCATGATTCATGATTTAATTCATGATTCATGATTCAATTCATGATTCATGATTCGATTCATGATTCATGATTCAATTCATGATTCATGATTTAATTCATGATTCATGATTCAATTCATGATTCATGATTCGATTCATGATTCATGATTCAATTCATGATTCATAATTTAATTCATGATTCATGATTCAATTCATGATGCGATTCATGATTTATCACTCAATTCATGATTCATGATTCAATTCATGATGCGATTCATGATTTATCACTCAATTCATGATTCATGATTCGATTCATAATTCATGATTCAATTCATGATTCAATTTATGATTCATGATTCATGATTCAATTCATGATTCATGATTCAATTCATGGTTCATGAATCTTGATTCCTTTCATGATTTATTTCATGATTCATGATTCATGATTCAATTCATGATTCAATTCATGATTTATTTCATGATTCATGATTCGATTCATGATTCATGATTCATGATTCAATTCATGATTCAATTCATGATTTATGATTCAATTCATGATTCATGATTCATGATTTAATTCATGATTCATGATTCATGATTCGATTTATAATTCATGATTCAATTCATGATGCATGATTCAATTCGTGATTCATTATTCAATTCATGATTCATGATTCATTTCATTATTCATTTCATGATTCATTATTCCTGATTCAATTCATGATTCATGATTCAATTCATGATTCATTTCATGATTTATGATTCAATTCATGATTCAATTCATGATTCAATTCATGATTCAATTCATGATTCAATTTATGATTCATGATTCATAATTCAATTCATGATTAATGATTCATGATTCGATTCATGATTCATGATTCAATTCATGATTCATGATTCATGATTTGATTTATGAATTATGATTCAATTCATGATTCAATTTATGATTCATGATTCATTTCATGATTCATGATTCCTTTCATGATTCATTTCATGATTCATAATTCAATTCAAGATTCATGATTCAATTCATGATTCATTTCATGATTCATTTTTATGATTCATGATTCCTGATTCAATTCATGAGTCATGATTCAATTCATGATTCTTGATTCATTTCATGATTCATGATTCAATTCTTGATTCATGATTCATGATTCAATTCATGATTCATGATTCAATTCATGAATCATGATTCGATTCATGATTCATGATTAAATTCATGATTCAATTCTTGTTTCAATTCATAATTCAATTCATGATTCATGATTCAATTCATGATTCCTGATTCATGATTCAATGCATAATTCATGATTCATGATTCAATGCATGATTCAATTCTTGATTCAATTCATAATTCAATTCATGATTCATGATTCGATTCATGATTCATGTTTGAATTCATGATTCAATTCATGATTCATTTCATGATTCATGATTCAATTCATGATTCATGATTCAATTCTTGATTTATGATTCATGATTCATTATTCAATTCATGATTCATGATGCAATTCATGATTCATGATTCGATTCATGATTCATGATTCATGATTCGATTCATGATTCATGATTCATTTCATGATTCATTTCATGATTCATGATTTAATTTATGATTAATGATTCATGATTCAATTCATGATTAATGATTCAATTCATGATTCATGATTGATTTTTTGATTCATGATTCATGATTCAATTCATGATTCATGATTCAATTCATGATTCGATTTATGATTCATGATTCAATTCATGATTCATGACTCATGATTCAATTCATGATTCATGATTCAATTCATGATTCATGATTCATGATTCAATTCATGATTCGATTCATGATTCATGATTCAATTCATGACTCATGATTCAATTCATGATTCATGATTCAATTCATGATTTATGATTCATTATTCGATTCATGATTCATGATTCATGATTTGATTCATGATTCATGATTCAATTCATGATTCATGATTCAATTCATGATTTATGATTCATTATTCGATTCATGATTCATGATTCGATTCATGATTTATGATTCATGATTCAATTCATGATTCATGATTCATGATTCAATTCATGATTCGATTCATGATTCATGATTCATGATTCGATATATGATTCATGATTAAATTCATGATTCATGATTTATGATTCAATTCATGATTCATGATTCATAATTCAATTCATGATTCGATTCATGATTCATGTTTCAATTCATGATTCATGATTCATTTCATGATTCATAATTCGATTTATGATTCATGATTCAATTCATGATGCATGATTCAATTCGTGATTCAATTCATGATTTATGATTCAATTCATGATTCATGATTCGATTCATGATTCATGATTCAATTCATGATTCATGATTCGAATTATGATTCATGATTAAATTCATGATTCATGATTTATGATTCAATTCATGATTCATGATTTATTTCATGATTCAATTCATGGTTCATCAATCTTGATTCAATTCATGATTTATTTCATGATTCATGATTTGATTCATGATTCATGATTCAATTCTTGATTTATGATTCATGATTCATGATTTAATTCATGATTCATGATTCAATTCATGATTCATGATTTGATTCATGATTCATGATTCAATTCATGATTCATGATTCAATTCATGATTCATGATTCAATTCATGATGCGATTCATGATTCATGATTTATCACTCAATTCATGATTCATGATTCGATTCATGATTCATGATTCAATTCTTGAATCATGATTCATGATTCATGATTCGATTTATGATTCATGATTCAATTCATGATTCATGATTCAATTCATGATTCATTATTCATTTCATGATTCATTTCATGATTCATGATTCAATTCAAGATTCATGATTCAATTCATGATTCATTTCATGATTTATGATTCAATTCATGATTCAATTCATGATTCAATTCATGATTCATGATTCAATTCATGATTCATGATTCAATTCTTGATTTATGATTCATGATTCATTATTCAATTCATGATTCATGATTCAATTCATGATTCATGATTCAATTCATGATTAATGATTCAATTCATGATTCATGATTGATTTTATGATTCATGATTCATGATTCAATTCATGATTCAATTCATGATTCGATTTATGATTCATGATTCAATTCATGATTCATGACTCATGATTCATTTCATGATTCATGATTCAATTCATGATTCATGATTCAATTCATGATTCATGATTCAATTCATGGTTCATGAATCTTGATTCCTTTCATGATTTATTTCATGATTCATGATTCATGATTCAATTCATGATTCAATTCATGATTTATTTCATGATTCATGATTCGATTCATGATTCATGATTCATGATTCAATTCATGATTCAATTCATGATTTATGATTCAATTCATGATTCATGATTCATGATTTAATTCATGATTCATGATTCATGATTCATGATTCGATTTATAATTCATGATTCAATTCATGATGCATGATTCAATTCGTGATTCATGATTCAATTCATGATTCATGATTCATTTCATTATTCATTTCATGATTCATTATTCCTGATTCAATTCATGATTCATGATTCAATTCATGATTCATTTCATGATTTATAATGCAATTCATGATTCAATACATGATTCAATTCATGATTCAATTCATGATTCAATTTATGATTCATGATTCATGATTCGATTCATGATTCATGATTCAATTCATGATTCATCATTCATGATTTGATTTATGAATTATGATTCAATTCATGATTCAATTTATGATTCATGATTCATTTCATGATTCATTTCATGATTCATAATTCAATTCAAGATTCATGATTCAATTCATGATTCATTTCATGATTCCTTTCATGATTCATGATTCCTGATTCAATTCATGAGTCATGATTCAATTCATGATTCTTGATTCATTTCATGATTCATGATTCAATTCATGATTCATGATTCATGATTCAATTCATGATTCATGATTCAATTCATGAATCATGATTCGATTCATGATTCATGATTAAATTCATGATTCAATTCTTGTTTCAATTCATAATTCAATTCATGATTCATGATTCAATTCATGATTCCTGATTCATGATTCAATGCATAATTCATGATTCATGATTCAATGCATGATTCAATTCTTGATTCAATTCATAATTCAATTCATGATTCATGATTCGATTCATGATTCATGTTTGAATTCATGATTCAATTCATGATTCATTTCATGATTCATGATTCAATTCATGATTCATGATTCAATTCTTGATTTATGATTCATGATTCATTATTCAATTCATGATTCATGATTCAATTCATGATTCAATTCATGATTCAATTCATGATTCAATTCATGATTCAATTTATGATTCATGATTCATAATTCAATTCATGATTCATGATTCATGATTCAATTCATGATTCATGATTCAATTCATAAATCATGATTCGATTCATGATTCATGATTAAATTCATGATTCAATTCTTGTTTCAATTCATAATTCAATTCATGATTCAATTCATGATTCCTGATTCATTTCATGATTCATGATTCATTTCATGATTCATTTCATGATTCATAATTCAATTCAAGATTCATGATTCAATTCATGATTCATTTCATGATTCATTTCATGATTCATGATTCCTGATTCAATTCATGAGTCATGATTCAATTCATGATTCTTGATTCATTTCATGATTCATGATTCAATTCATGATTCATGATTCATGATTCAATTCATGATTCATGATTCAATTCATGAATCATGATTCGATTCATGATTCATGATTAAATTCATGATTCAATTCTTGTTTCAATTCATAATTCAATTCATGATTCAATTCATGATTCCTGATTCATGATTCAATGCATAATTCATGATTCATGATTCAATGCATGATTCAATTCTTGATTCAATTCATAATTCAATTCATGATTCATGATTCGATTCATGATTCATGTTTGAATTCATGATTCAATTCATGATTCATTTCATGATTCATGATTCAATTCATGATTCATGATTCAATTCTTGATTTATGATTCATGATTCATTATTCAATTCATGATTCATGATTCAATTCATGATTCATGATTCGATTCATGATTCATGATTCATTTCATGATTCATTTCATGATTCATGATTTAATTTATGATTAATGATTCATGATTCAATTCATGATTAATGATTCAATTCATGATTCATGATTGATTTTATGATTCATGATTCATGATTCAATTCATGATTCATGATTCAATTCATGATTCGATTTATGATTCATGATTCAATTCATGATTCATGACTCATGATTCAATTCATGATTCATGATTCAATTCATGATTCATGATTCATGATTCAATTCATGATTCAATTCATGATTCATGATTCGATTCATGATTCATAATTCAATTCATGATTCATGAATCATGATTCAATTCATGATTCGATTCATGATTCATGATTCAATTCATGACTCATGATTCAATTCATGATTCATGATTCATGATTCAATTCATGATTTATGATTCATTATTCGATTCATGATTCATGATTCATGATTCAATTCATGATTCATGATTCATGATTCAATTCATGATTTATGATTCATTATTCGATTTATGATTCATGATTCGATTCATGATTTATGATTCATGATTCAATTCATGATTCATGATTTATGATTCAATTCATGATTCGATTCATGATTCATGATTCATGATTCGATATATGATTCATGATTAAATTCATGATTCATGATTTATGATTCAATTCATGATTCATGATTCATAATTCAATTCATGATTCGATTCATGATTCATGTTTCAATTCATGATTCATGATTCATTTCATGATTCATAATTCGATTTATGATTCATGATTCAATTCATGATGCATGATTCAATTCGTGATTCATGATTCAATTCATGATTCATTTCATGATTCATTTCATGATTCATTTCATGATTCATTTCATGATTAATGATTCCTGATTCAATTCATGATTCATGATTCAATTCATGATTCATGATTCATTTCATGATTCATGATTCATTTCATGATTCAATTCATGATTTATGATTCAATTCATGATTCATGATTCGATTCATGATTCATGATTAAATTCATGATTCATGATTTATGATTCAATTCATGATTCATGATTTATTTCATGATTCAATTCATGGTTCATGAATCTTGATTCAATTCATGATTTATTTCATGATTCATGATTTGATTCATGATTCATGATTCAATTCTTGATTTATGATTCATGATTCATGATTTAATTCATGATTCATGATTCAATTCATGATTCATGATTTGATTCATGATTCATGATTAAATTCATGATTCATGATTCAATTCATGATTCATGATTCAATTCATGATGCGATTCATGATTCATGATTTATCACTCAATTCATGATTCATGATTCGATTCATGATTCATGATTCAATTCTTGAATCATGATTCATTATTCATGATTTAATTCATGATTCATGATTCAATTTATGATTCATGATTCGATTCATGATTCATGATTCAATTCATGATTCATGATTTAATTCATGATTCATGATTCAATTCATGATTCATGATGCGATTCATGATTCATGATTCAATTCATGATTCATGATTTAATTCATGATTCATGATTCAATTCATGATTCATGATTCGATTCATGATTCATGATTCAATTCATGATTCATAATTTAATTCATAAATCATGATTCAATTCATGATGCGATTCATGATTTATCACTCAATTTATGATTCATGATTCGATTCATAATTCATGATTCAATTCATGATTCAATTTATGATTCATGATTCATGATTCAATTCATGATTCATGATTCGATTCATGATTCATGATTCGATTTATGATTCATGATTCGATTCATGATTCATGATTCATGATTCATGATTCATGATTCGATTTATGATTCATGATTCAATTCATGATTCATGATGCAATTCATGATTCATGATTCATTTCATGATTCATTTCATGATTCATGATTCAATTCAAGATTCATGATTCAATTCATGATTCATTTCATGATTCATGATTCATGATTCAATTCATGATTCAATTCATGATTCAATTCATGATTCATGATTCAATTCATGATTCATGATTCAATTCTTGATTTATGATTCATGATTCATTATTCAATTCATGATTCATGATTCAATTCATGATTCATGATTCGATTCATGATTCATGATTCATTTCATGATTCATTTCATGATTCATGATTTAATTTATGATTAATGATTCATGATTCAATTCATGATTAATGATTCAATTCATGATTCATGATTGATTTTATGATTCATGATTCATGATTCAATTCATGATTCATGATTCAATTCATGATTCGATTTCTGATTCATGATTCAATTCATGATTCATGACTCATGATTCAATTCATGATTCATGATTCAATTCATGATTCATGATTCATGATTCAATTCATGATTCATGATTCAATTCATGATTCATGATTCGATTCATGATTCATAATTCAATTCATGATTCATGAATCATGATTCAATTCATGATTTGATTCATGATTCATGATTCAATTCATGATTCATGATTCAATTCATGATTCATGATTCAATTCATGATTTATGATTCATTATTCGATTCATGATTCATGATTTGATTCATGATTCATGATTCAATTCATGATTCATGATTCATGATTCAATTCATGATTCGATTCATGATTCATGATTCATGATTCGATATATGATTCATGATTAAATTCATGATTCATGATTCATGATTCGATTCATGATTCATGATTCAATTCATGATTCATGATTTATGATTTAATTCATGATTCATGATTTATTTCATGATTCATGATTCGATTCATGATTCAATTCAGGATATATGATTCAATTCATGATTCATGATTCATTTCATGATTCATTTCATGATTCATAATTCGATTTATGATTCATGATTCAATTCAAGATTCATGATTCAATTCATGATTCATTTCATGATTCATGATTCATGATTCAATTCATGATTCAATTCATGATTCAATTCATGATTCATGATTCAATTCATGATTCATGATTCAATTCTTGATTTATGATTCATGATTCATTTCATGATTCATGATTCATGATTCAATTCATGATTCAATTCATGATTCAATTCATGATTCATGATTCAATTCATGATTCATGATTCAATTCATGATTCATGATTGATTTTATGATTCATGATTCATGATTCAATTCATGATTCATGATTCAATTCATGATTCGATTTATGATTCATGATTCGATTCATGATTCATGATTCATGATTCAATTCATGATTCATGTTTCATGATTCAATTCATGATTTATGATTCATTATTCGATTCATGATTCATGATTCATGATTCGATTCATGATTCATGATTCATGATTCAATTCATGATTCATGATTGATGATTCAATTCATGATTCGATTCATGATTCATGATTCATGATTCAATTCATGATTCATGATTCAATTCATGATTCATGATTCAATTCATGATTCATGATTCGATTCATGATTCATAATTCAATTCATGATTCATGAATCATGATTCAATTCATGATTTGATTCATGATTCATGATTCAATTCATGATTCATGTTTCATGATTCAATTCATGATTTATGATTCATTATTCGATTCATGATTCATGATTCATGATTCGATTCATGATTCATGATTCATGATTCAATTCATGATTCATGATTGATGATTCAATTCATGATTCGATTCATGATTCATGATTCATGATTCGATATATGATTCATGATTCAATTCATGATTCATGATTCATAATTCAAGTCATGATTCGATTCATGATTCATGATTCATGATTCAATTCATGATTCATGATTTATGATTTAATTCATGATTCATGATTTATTTCATGATTCATGATTCGATTCATGATTCAATTCAGGATTTATGATTCAATTCATGATTCATGATTCATTTCATGATTCATAATTCGATTTATGATTCATGATTCAATTCATGATGCATGATTCAATTCATGATTCATTATTCAATTCATGATTCATGATTCAATTCATGATTTATGATTCAATTCATGATTCATGATTCATTTCATGATTCATTTCATGATTCATGATTTAATTTATGATTAATGATTCATGATTCAATTCATAATTAATGATTCAATTCATGATTCATGATTGATTTTATGATTCATGATTCATGATTCAATTCATGATTCATGATTCAATTCATGATTCGATTTATGATTCATGATTCAATTCATGATTCACGACTCATGATTCAATTCATGATTCATGATTCAATTTATGATTCATGATTCAATTCATGATTCATGATTCGATTCATGATTCATAATTCAATTCATGATTCATGAATCATGATTCAATTCATGATTTGATTCATGATTCATGATTCAATTCATGATTCATGATTCAATTCATGATTCATGATTCATGATTCAATTCATGATTTATGATTCATTATTCGATTCATGATTCATGATTCGATTCATGATTCATGATTCATGATTCAATTCATGATTCATGATTCATGATTCAATTCATGATTCGATTCATGATTCATGATTCATGATTCGATATATGATTCATAATTAAATTCATGATTCATGATTTATGATTCAATTCATGATTCATGATTCATAATTCAATTCATGATTCGATTCATGACTCATGATTCATGATTCAATTCATGATTCATGATTCATGATCCAATTCATGATTCATGATTCAATTCATGATTCATGATTCGATTCATGATTCATAATTCAATTCATGATTCATGAATCATGATTCAATTCATGATTTGATTCATGATTCATGATTCAATTCATGATTCATGATTCAATTCATGATTCATGATTCAATTCATGATTTATGATTCATTATTCGATTCATGATTCATGATTCGATTCATGATTCATGATTCAATTCATGATTCATGATTCATGATTCAATTCATGATTCGATTCATGATTCATGATTCATGATTCGATATATGATTCATGATTAAATTCATGATTCATGATTTATGATTCAATTCATGATTCATGATTCATAATTCAATTCATGATTCGATTCATGATTCATGATTCATGATTTATGATTTAATTCATGATTCATGATTTATTTCATGATTCATGATTCGATTCATGATTCAAATCAGGATATATGATTCAATTCATGATTCATGATTCATTTCATGATTCATTTCATGATTCATAATTCGATTTTTGATTCATGATTCAATTCAAGATTCATGATTCAATTCATGATTCATTTCATGATTCATGATTCATGATTCAATTCATGATTCAATTCATGATTCAATTCATGATTCATGATTCAATTCATGATTCATGATTCAATTCTTGATTTATGATTCATGATTCATTTCATGATTCATGATTCATGATTCAATTCATGATTCAATTCATGATTCAATTCATGATTCATGATTCAATTCATGATTCATGATTCAATTCTTGATTTATGATTCATGATTCATTATTCAATTCATGATTCATGATTCAATTCATGATTCATGATTCAATTCATGATTCATGATTCAATTCATGATTCATGATTCAATTCATGATTCATTTCATGATTCATGATTTAATTTATGATTAATGATTCATGATTCAATTCATGATTAATGATTCAATTCATGATTCAATTCATGATTTTATGATTCATGATTCATGATTCAATTCATGATTCATGATTATATTCATGATTCGATTTATGATTCATGATTCAATTAATGATTCATGACTCATGATTCAATTCATGATTCATGATTCAATTCATGATTCATGATTCAATTCATGATTCATGATTCAATTCATGATTCATAATTCAATTCATGATTCATGAATCATGATTCAATTCATGATTTGATTCATGATTCATGATTCAATTCATGATTCATGTTTCATGATTCAATTCATGATTTATGATTCATTATTCGATTCATGATTCATGATTCATGATTCGATTCATGATTCATGATTCATGATTCAATTCATGATTCATGATTCATGATTCAATTCATGATTCGATTCATGATTCATGATTCATGATTCGATATATGATTCATGATTAAATTCATGATTCATGATTTATGATTCAATTCATGATTCATGATTCATAATTCAAGTCATGATTCGATTCATGATTCATGATTCATGATTCAATTCATGATTCATGATTTATGATTTAATTCATGATTCATGATTTATTTCATGATTCATGATTCGATTCATGATTCAATTCAGGATTTATGATTCAATTCATGATTCATGATTCATTTCATGATTCATTTCATGATTCATAATTCGATTTATGATTCATGATTCAATTCATGATGCATGATTCAATTCATGATTCATTATTCAATTCATGATTCATGATTCAATTCATGATTCAATTCATGATTCATGATTCATTTCATGATTCATTTCATGATTCATAATTCGATTTATGATTCATGATTCAATTCATGATGCATGATTCAATTCATGATTCATTATTCAATTCATGATTCATGATTCAATTCATGATTCAATTCATGATTCATGATTCAATTCATGATTCATGATTGATTTTATGATTCATGATTCATGATTCAATTCATGATTAATGATTCAATTCATGATTCATGATTGATTTTATGATTCATGATTCATGATTCAATTCATGATTCATGATTCAATTCATGATTCGATTTATGATTCATGATTCAATTCATGATTCATGACTCATGATTCAATTCATGATTCATGATTCATGATTCAATTCATGATTCATGATTCAATTCATGATTCATGATTTGATTCATGATTCATAATTCAATTCATGATTCATGAATCATGATTCAATTCATGATTTGATTCATGATTCATGATTCAATTCATGATTCATGATTCAATTCATGATTCATGATTCATGATTCACTTCATGATTTATGATTCATTATTCGATTCATGATTCATGATTCGATTCATGATTCATGATTCATGATTCAATTCATGATTCATGATTCATGATTCAATTCATGATTCGATTCATGATTCATGATTCATGATTCGATATATGATTCATGATTAAATTCATGATTCATGATTTATGATTCAATTCATGATTCATGATTCATAATTCAATTCATGATTCGATTCATGACTCATGATTCATGATTCAATTCATGATTCATGATTTATGATTTAATTCATGATTCATGCTTCGATTCATGATTCAATTCAGGATTTATGATTCAATTCATGATTCATGATTCATGATTCAATTCATGATTCATGATTTATGATTTAATTCATGATTCATGCTTCCATTCATGATTCAATTCAGGATTTATGATTCATGATTCATTTCATGATTCATTTCATGATTCATAATTCGATTTATGATTCATGATTCAATTCATGATGCATGATTCAATTCGTGATTCATGATTCAATTCATGATTCATGATTCATTTCATGATTCATTTCATGATTCATTTCATGATTAATGATTCCTGATTCAATTCATGAATTATGATTCAATTCATGATTCATGATTCATTTCATGATTCATGATTCAATTCATGATTCAATTCATGATTTATGATTCAATTCATGATTCATGATTCGATTCATGATTCATGATTCAATTCATGATTCATGATTCGAATTATGATTCATGATTAAATTCATGATTCATGATTTATGATTCAATTCATGATTCATGATTTATTTCATGATTCAATTCATGGTTCATGAATCTTGATTCAATTCATGATTTATTTCATGATTCATGATTTGATTCATGATTCATGATTCAATTCTTGATTTATGATTCATGATTCATGATTTAATTCATGATTCATGATTCAATTCATGATTCATGATTTGATTCATGATTCATGATTCAATTCAGGATTCATGATTCAATTCATGATTCATGATTCAATTCATGATGCGATTCATGATTCATGATTTATCACTCAATTCATGATTCATGATTCGATTCATGATTCATGATTCAATTCTTGAATCATGATTCATGATTCATGATTTAATTCATGATTCATGATTCAATTCATGATTCATGATTCGATTCATGATTCATGATTCGATTCATGATTCATGATTTAATTCATGATGCATGATTCAATTCATGATTCATGATTCGATTCATGATTCATGATTCAATTCATGATTCATGATTTAATTCATGATTCATGATTCAATTCATGATTCATGATTCGATTCATGATTCATGATTCAATTCATGATTCATGATTTAATTCATGATTCATGATTCAATTCATGATGCGATTCATGATTTATCACTCAATTCATGATTCATGATTCGATTCATAATTCATGATTCAATTCATGATTCAATTTATGATTCATGATTCATGATTCAATTCATGATTCATGATTCATGATTCGATTCATGATTCATGATTCATGATGCAATTCATGATTCATGATTCATTACATGATTCATTTCATGATTCATAATTCAATTCAAGATTCATGATTCAATTCATGATTCATTTCATGATTCATGATTCATGATTAAATTCATGATTCAATTCATGATTCAATTCATGATTCAATTCATGATTCAATTCATGATTCATGATTCAATTCATGATTCATGATTCAATTCTTGATTTATGATTCATGATTCATTATTCAATTCATGATTCATGATTCAATTCATGATTCATGATTCGATTCATGATTCATGATTCATTTCATGATTCATTTCATGATTCATGATTTAATTTATGATTAATGATTCATGATTCAATTCATGAATAATGATTCAATTCATGATTCATGATTGATTTTATGATTCATGATTCATGATTCAATTCATGATTCATGATTCAATTCATGATTCGATTTATGATTCATGATTCAATTCATGATTCATGACTCATGATTCAATTCATGATTCATGATTCAATTCATGATTCATGATTCATGATTCAATTCATGATTCATGATTCAATTCATGATTCATGATTCGATTCATGATTCATAATTCGATTCATGATTCATAATTCAATTCATGATTCATGAATCATGATTCAATTCATGATTTGATTCATGATTCATGATTCAATTCATGATTCATGATTCATGATTCAATTCATGATTTATGATTCATTATTCGATTCATGATTCATGATTCGATTCATGATTCATGATTCAATTCATGATTCATGATTCATGATTCAATTCATGATTCAATTCATGATTTATGATTCATTATTCGATTCATGATTTATGATTCTATTCATGATTCATGATTCATAATTCAATTCATGATTCGATTCATGATTCATGATTCATGATTCAATTCATGATTCATGATTTATGATTTAATTCATGATTCATGATTTATTTCTTGATTCATGATTCGATTCATGATTCAATTCAGGATATATGATTCAATTCATGATTCATGATTCATTTCATGATTCATTTCATGATTCATAATTCGATTTATGATTCATGATTCAATTCAAGATTCATGATTCAATTCATGATTCATTTCATGATTCATGATTCATGATTCAATTCATGATTCAATTCATGATTCAATTCATGATTCATGATTCAATTCATGATTCATGATTCAATTCTTGATTTATGATTCATGATTCATTTCATGATTCATGATTCATGATTCAATTCATGATTCAATTCATGATTCAATTCATGATTCATGATTCAATTCATGATTCATGATTCAATTCTTGATTTATGATTCATGATTCATTATTCAATTCATGATTCATGATTCAATTCATGATTCATGATTCAATTCATGATTCATGATTCAATTCATGATTCATGATTTAATTTATGATTAATGATTCATGATTCAATTCATGATTAATGATTCAATTCATGATTCGATTTATGATTCATGATTCAATTCATGATTCATGACTCGTGATTCAATTCATGATTCATGATTCAATTCATGATTCATGATTCAATTCATGATTCATGATTCAATTCATGATTCATGATTCGATTCATGATTCATAATTCAATTCATGATTCATGAATCATGATTCAATTCATGATTTGATTCATGATTCAATTCATGATTCATGATTCAATTCATGATTCATTTCATGATTCATGATTGATTTTATGATTCATGATTCATGACTCGTGATTCAATTCATGATTCATGATTCAATTCATGATTCATGATTCAATTCATGATTCATGATTCAATTCATGATTCATGATTCGATTCATGATTCATAATTCAATTCATGATTCATGAATCATGATTCAATTCATGATTTGATTCATGATTCAATTCATGATTCATGATTCAATTCATGATTCATTTCATGATTCATGATTGATTTTATGATTCATGATTCATGATTCAATTCATGATTCATGATTCAATTCATGATTCGATTTATGATTCATGATTCAATTCATGATTCAGGACTCATGATTCAATTCATGATTCATGATTCAATTCATGATTCATGATTCAATTCATGATTCATGATTCAATTCATGATTCATGATTCGATTCATGATTCATAATTCAATTCATGATTCATGAATCATGATTCAATTCATGATTTGATTCATGATTCATGATTCAATTCATGATTCATGTTTCATGATTCAATTCATGATTTATGATTCATTATTCGATTCATGATTCATGATTCATGATTCGATTCATGATTCATGATTCATGATTCAATTCATGATTCATGATTCATGATTCAATTCATGATTCGATTCATGATTCATGATTCATGATTCGATATATGATTCATGATTAAATTCATGATTCATGATTTATGATTCAATTCATGATTCATGATTCATAATTCAAGTCATGATTCGATTCATGATTCATGATTCATGATTCAATTCATGATTCATGATTTATGATTTAATTCATGATTCATGATTTATTTCATGATTCATGATTCGATTCATGATTCAATTCAGGATTTATGATTCAATTCATGATTCATGATTCATTTCATGATTCATAATTCGATTTATGATTCATGATTCAATTCATGATGCATGATTCAATTCATGATTCATTATTCAATTCATGATTCATGATTCAATTCATGATTCATGATTCAATTCATGATTCATGATTCAATT
Organism: Mixophyes australis; assembly: GCA_036250195.1. Lineage (NCBI taxonomy): Eukaryota > Metazoa > Chordata > Amphibia > Anura > Limnodynastidae > Mixophyes > Mixophyes australis. The sequence goes on along the minus strand of JAVHZZ010000004.1, from coordinate 210,655,957 downwards.
CATGATTCATGATTCATTTCATGATTCATTTCATGATTCATGATTTAATTTATGATTAATGATTCATGATTCAATTCATGATTAATGATTCAATTCATGATTCATGATTGATTTTATGATTCATGATTCATGATTCAATTCATGATTCATGATTCAATTCATGATTCGATTTATGATTCATGATTCAATTCATGATTCATGACTCATGATTCAATTCATGATTCATGATTCATGATTCAATTCATGATTCATGATTCAATTCATGATTCATGATTCGATTCATGATTCATAATTCAATTCATGATTCATGAATCATGATTCAATTCATGATTTGATTCATGATTCATGATTCAATTCATGATTCATGATTCAATTCATGATTCATGATTCATGATTCAATTCATGATTTATGATTCATTATTCGATTCATGATTCATGATTCATGATTCGATTCATGATTCATGATTCATGATTCAATTCATGATTCATGATTCATGATTCAATTCATGATTCGATTCATGATTCATGATTCATGATTCGATATATGATTCATGATTAAATTCATGATTCATGATTTATGATTCAATTCATGATTCATGATTCATAATTCAATTCATGATTCGATTCATGATTCATGATTCATGATTCGATTCATGATTCATGATTCATGATTCAATTCATGATTCATGATTTATGATTTAATTCATGATTCATGCTTCGATTCATGATTCAATTCAGGATTTATGATTCAATTCATGATTCATGATTCATGATTCAATTCATGATTCATGATTTATGATTTAATTCATGATTCATGCTTCGATTCATGATTCAATTCAGGATTTATGATTCATGATTCATTTCATGATTCATTTCATGATTCATAATTCGATTTATGATTCATGATTCAATTCAAGATTCATGATTCCATTCATGATTCATTTTATGATTCATGATTCAAGATTCAATTCATGATTCAATTCATGATTCAATTCATGATTCATGATTCAATTCATGATTCATGATTCAATTCTTGATTTATGATTCATGATTCATTATTCAATTCATGATTCATGATTCAATTCATGATTCATGATTCGATTCATGATTCATGATTCATTTTATGATTCATTTCATGATTCATGATTTAATTTATGATTAATGATTCATGATTCAATTCATGATTAATGATTCAATTCATGATTCATGATTGATTTTATGATTCATGATTCATGATTCAATTCATGATTCATGATTCAATTCATGATTCGATTTATGATTCATGATTCAATTCATGATTCATGACTCATGATTCAATTCATGATTCATGATTCAATTCATGATTCATGATTCAATTCATGATTCATGATTCGATTCATGATTCATAATTCAATTCATGATTCATGAATCATGATTCAATTCATGATTTGATTCATGATTCATGATTCAATTCATGATTCATGATTCAATTCATGATTCATGATTCATGATTCAATTCATGATTTATGATTCATTATTCGATTCATGATTCATGATTCATGATTCGATTCATGATTCATGATTCATAATTCAAGTCATGATTCGATTCATGATTCATGATTCATGATTCAATTCATGATTCATGATTTATGATTTAATTCATGATTCATGATTTATTTCATGATTCATGATTTATGATTCAATTCATGATTCATGATTCATAATTCAAGTCATGATTCGATTCATGATTCATGATTCATGATTCAATTCATGATTCATGATTTATGATTTAATTCATGATTCATGATTTATTTCATGATTCATGATTCGATTCATGATTCGATTCAGGATTTATGATTCAATTCATGATTCATGATTCATTTCATGATTCATTTCATGATTCATAATTCGATTTATGATTCATGATTCAATTCATGATGCATGATTCAATTCGTGATTCATGATTCAATTCATGATTCATGATTCATTTCATGATTTATTTCATGATTCATTTCATGATTAATGATTCCTGATTCAATTCATGATTCATTTCATGATTCATGATTCAATTCATGATTCGATTCATGATTTATGATTCAATTCATGATTCGATTCATGATTCATGATTCAATTCATGATTCATGATTCGATTCATGATTCATGATTCAATTCATGATTCATGATTCAATTCATGATTCATGATTTATTTCATGATTCATGATTGATTTTATGATTCATGATTCATGATTCAATTCATGATTCATGATTCAATTCATGATTCGATTTATGATTCATGATTCAATTCATGATTCATGACTCATGATTCAATTCATGATTCATGATTCATGATTCAATTCATGATTCATGATTCAATTCATGATTCATGATTCGATTCATGATTCATAATTCAATTCATGATTCATGAATCATGATTCAATTCATGATTTGATTCATGATTCATGATTCAATTCATGATTCATGATTCAATTCATGATTCATGATTCATGATTCAATTCATGATTTATGATTCATTATTCGATTCATGATTCATGATTCATGATTCGATTCATGATTCATGATTCATGATTCAATTCATGATTCATGATTCATGATTCAATTCATGATTCGATTCATGATTCATGATTCATGATTCGATATATGATTCATGATTAAATTCATGATTCATGATTTATGATTCAATTCATGATTCATGATTCATAATTCAATTCATGATTCGATTCATGATTCATGATTCATGATTCGATTCATGATTCATGATTCATGATTCAATTCATGATTCATGATTTATGATTTAATTCATGATTCATGCTTCGATTCATGATTCAATTCAGGATTTATGATTCAATTCATGATTCATGATTCATGATTCAATTCATGATTCATGATTTATGATTTAATTCATGATTCATGCTTCGATTCATGATTCAATTCAGGATTTATGATTCATGATTCATTTCATGATTCATTTCATGATTCATAATTCGATTTATGATTCATGATTCAATTCAAGATTCATGATTCCATTCATGATTCATTTTATGATTCATGATTCAAGATTCAATTCATGATTCAATTCATGATTCAATTCATGATTCATGATTCAATTCATGATTCATGATTCAATTCTTGATTTATGATTCATGATTCATTATTCAATTCATGATTCATGATTCAATTCATGATTCATGATTCGATTCATGATTCATGATTCATTTTATGATTCATTTCATGATTCATGATTTAATTTATGATTAATGATTCATGATTCAATTCATGATTAATGATTCAATTCATGATTCATGATTGATTTTATGATTCATGATTCATGATTCAATTCATGATTCATGATTCAATTCATGATTCGATTTATGATTCATGATTCAATTCATGATTCATGACTCATGATTCAATTCATGATTCATGATTCAATTCATGATTCATGATTCAATTCATGATTCATGATTCGATTCATGATTCATAATTCAATTCATGATTCATGAATCATGATTCAATTCATGATTTGATTCATGATTCATGATTCAATTCATGATTCATGATTCAATTCATGATTCATGATTCATGATTCAATTCATGATTTATGATTCATTATTCGATTCATGATTCATAATTCAATTCATGATTCATGAATCATGATTCAATTCATGATTTGATTCATGATTCATGATTCAATTCATGATTCATGATTCAATTCATGATTCATGATTCATGATTCAATTCATGATTCATGATTCAATTCATGATTCATGATTCATGATTCAATTCATGATTCATGATTCGATTCATGATTCATGATTCATAATTCAAGTCATGATTCGATTCATGATTCATGATTCATGATTCAATTCATGATTCATGATTTATGATTTAATTCATGATTCATGATTTATTTCATGATTCATGATTTATGATTCAATTCATGATTCATGATTCATAATTCAAGTCATGATTCGATTCATGATTCATGATTCATGATTCAATTCATGATTCATGATTTATGATTTAATTCATGATTCATGATTTATTTCATGATTCATGATTCGATTCATGATTCGATTCAGGATTTATGATTCAATTCATGATTCATGATTCATTTCATGATTCATTTCATGATTCATAATTCGATTTATGATTCATGATTCAATTCATGATGCATGATTCAATTCGTGATTCATGATTCAATTCATGATTCATGATTCATTTCATGATTTATTTCATGATTCATTTCATGATTAATGATTCCTGATTCAATTCATGATTCATTTCATGATTCATGATTCAATTCATGATTCGATTCATGATTTATGATTCAATTCATGATTCGATTCATGATTCATGATTCAATTCATGATTCATGATTCGATTCATGATTCATGATTCAATTCATGATTCATGATTCAATTCATGATTCATGATTTATTTCATGATTCAATTCATGGTTCATGAATCTTGATTCAATTCATAATTTATTTCATGATTCATGATTCGATTCATGATTCTTGATTCAATTCTTGATTTATGATTCATGATTCATGATTTAATTCATGATTCATGATTCAATTCATGATTCATGATTCGATTCATGATTCATGATTCAATTCATGATTCATGATTCAATTCATGATTCATGATTCAATTCATGATGCGATTCATGATTCATGATTTATCACTCAATTCATGATTCATGATTCAATTCATGATTCATGATTCAATTCTTGAATCATGATTCATGATTCATGATTTAATTCATGATTCATGATTCAATTCATGATTCATGATTCGATTCATGATTCAATTCATGATTCATGATTTAATTCATGATTCATGATTCAATTCATGATGCGATTCATGATTCATGATTTATCACTCAATTCATGATTCATGATTCGATTCATAAATCATGATTCAATTCATGATTCAATTTATGATTCATGATTCATGATTCAATTCATGATTCATGATTCATGATTCGATTCATGATTCAATTCATAATTCATGATTCAATTCATGATTCGTGATTCATGATTCATGATTCAATTCAAGATTCATGATTCATGATTCAATTCATGATTCATGATTCATTTCATGAATTATTTCATGATTCATGATTCAATTCATGATTCATGATTCATTTCATGATTCATGATTCAATTCATGATTCAATTCATGATTCATGATTCATGATTTAATTCATGATTCATGATTAATGATTCAATTTATGATTCATGATTCAATTCATGAATCATGATTCGATTCATGATTTATGTTTCAATTCATGATTCAATTCTTGATTCAATTCATAATTCAATTCATGATTCATGATTCAATGCATGATTCAATTCTTGATTCAATTCATAATTCAATTCATAATTCATGATTCGATTCATGATTCATGTTTGAATTCATGATTCAATTCATGATTCATGATTCAATTCTTGATTTATGATTCATGATTCATGATTACATTCATGATACATGATTCAATTCATGATTCATGATTCATTTCATGATTCATGATTCAATTCATGATTCGATTCATGATTCATGAGTCAATTCATAAATTCATGATTCGATTCATGATTCATGATTCAATTCTTGATTCATAATTCATGATTTGAATTATGATTCATGATTAAATTCATGATTCATGATTTATGATTCAATTCATGATTCAGGATTTATTTCATGATTCAATTCATGGTTCATGAATCTTGATTCAATTCATGATTTATTTCATGATTCATGATTCAATTCATGATTCAATTCATGATTCAATTCATGATTTATGATTCAATTCATGATTCATGATTCATGATTTAAATTATGATTAATGATTCGATTCATGATTCATGATTCAATTCATGATTCAATTCATGATTTATGATTCAATTCATGATTCATGATTCATGATTTAAATTATGATTAATGATTCATGATTCATGATTCATGATTCGATTTATAATTCATGATTCAATTCATGATGCATGATTCAATTTGTGATTCATGATTTAATTCATGATTCATGATTCATTTCATGATTCATTTCATGATTTATGATTCCTGATTCAATTGATGATTCATGAGTCAATTCATGATTCATGATTCATTTCATGATTCATGATTTAATTCATGATTTAATTTATGATTCAATTTATGATTCATAATTCATGATTCAATTCATGATTCAATTCATGATTCATGATTCATGATTCAATTGATGATTCATGATTCAATTCATGATTCATGATTTAATGCATGATTCAATTCTTGATTCAATTCATAATTCAATTAATGATTCATGATTCAATTCATGATTCATTACATGGTTCATGATTCAATTCATGATTCATGATTCAATTCTTGATTTATGATTCATGATTCAATTCATGATTCAATTCATGTTTCATGAGTCGATTCATGATTCATGATTCATGATTCAATTCATGATTCATGATTCATTTCATGATTCATTTCATGATTCATTTCATGATTCATGATTTAATTTATGATTCATGATTCATGATTCAATTCATGATTAATGATTCAATTCATGATTCATGATTCATTTTATGATTCATGATTCATGATTCAATTCATGATTAATGATTCAATTCATGATTCGATTCATGATTCATGATTCAATTCATGATTTATGATTCATGATTCAATTCATGAATCATTATTCATGATTCATGATTCAATTCATGATTCATGATTCATAATTCAATTCATGATTCATGATTCAATTCATGATTCGATTCATGATTCATGATTCAATTCATGATTCATGATTCAATTCATGATTCATGATTCATGATTCAGTTCATGATTCATGATTCAATTCATGATTCGATTCATGATTCATGATTCGATATATGATTCATGATTAAATTCATGATTCATGATTTATGATTCAATTCATGATTCATGATTCATGATTCAATTCATGATTCATGACTCATGATTCATGATTCAATTCATGAATCATGATTCGATTCATGATTCATAAATCAATTCTTGATTTATGATTCTATTCATGATTCATGATTAAATTTATGATTCATGATTTATGATTCAATTCATGATTTATTTCATGATTCAGTTCATGGTTCTTGAATCTTGATTCAAGTCATGATTTATTTCATGATTCATGATTCGATTCATGATTCACGATTCATGATTCAATTCATGATTCATGATTCATGATTCAATTCATGATTCGATTCATGATTCATGATTTATTTCATGATTCAATTCATGATTCATGATTCAATTCATGATTCAATTTATGATTTATGATTCCTGATTCAATTCATGATTCATCATTCAATTCATGATTCCTTTCATGATTCATGATTCAATTCATGATTCCTTTCATGATTCATGATTCAATTCATGATTCAATTCATGATTCAATTTATGATTCATGATTCAATTCAAAATTCATGATTCATGATTCAATTCATGATTCATGATTCAATTCATGAATCATGATTTGATTCATGATTTATGTTTCAATTCATGATTCAATTCTTGATTCAATTCATAATTCAATTCATGATTCATGATTCAATGCATGATTCAATTCTTGATTCAATTCATAATTCAATTCATGATTCATGATTTGATTCATGATTCATGTTTGAATTCATGATTCAATTCATGATTCAACTTATGATTTATAATTCATGATTCAATTCATGATTCAATTCATGATTCATGATTTAATTCATGATTCATGATTCATGATTCAATTCATGATTCATGATTCAATTCATGAATCATGATTTGATTCATGATTTATGTTTCAATTCATGATTCAATTCTTGATTCAATTCATAATTCAATTCATGATTCATGATTCAATGCATGATTCAATTCTTGATTCAATTCATAATTCAATTCATGATTCATGATTCGATTCATGATTCATGTTTGAATTCATGATTCAATTCATGATTCATGATTCAATTCTTGATTTATGATTCATGATTCATGATTCAATTCATGATACATGATTCAATTCATGAATCATGATCCATTTCATGATTCATGATTCAATTCATGATTCGATTCATGATTCATGAGTCAATTCATAAATTCATGATTTGATTCATGATTCATGCTTCAATTCTTGATTCATGATTCATGATTTGAATTATGATTCATGATTAAATTCATGATTCATGATTTATGATTCAATTCATGATTCATGATTTATTTCATGATTCAATTCATGGTTCATGAATCTTGATTCAATTCATGATTTATTTCATGATTCATGATTCGATTCATGATTCATGATTCAATTCATGATTCAATTCATGATTTATGATTCAATTCATGATTCATGATTCATGATTCGATTTATAATTCATGATTCAATTCATGATGCATGATTCAATTTGTGATTCATGATTTAATTTATGATTCATGATTCATTTCATGATTCATTTCATGATTCATGATTCCTGATTCAATTCATGATTCATGAGTCATTTCATGATTCATGATTCATTTCATGATTCATGATTTAATTCATGATTCAATTTATGATTCAATTCATGATTCATAATTCATGATTCAATTCATGATTCAATTCATGATTCATGATTCATGATTCAATTGATGATTCATGATTCAATTCATGATTCATGATTTAATGCATGATTCAATTCTTGATTCAATTCATAATTCAATTCATGATTCATGATTCAATTCATGATTCATTACATGGTTCATGATTCAATTCATGATTCATGATTCAATTCTTGATTTATGATTCATGATTCATGATTCAATTCATGATTAATGATTCAATTCATGATTCATGATTAATTTTATGATTAATGATTCATGATTCAATTCATGATTAATGATTCAATTCATGATTCATGATTGATTTTATGATTCATGATTTATGATTCAATTCATGATTCATGATTTATTTCATGATTCAGTTCATGGTTCTTGAATCTTGATTCAAGTCATGATTTATTTCATGATTCATGATTCGATTCATGATTCACGATTCATGATTCAATTCATGATTCATGATTCATGATTCAATTCATGATTCGATTCATGATTCATGATTTATTTCATGATTCAATTCATGATTCATGATTCAATTCATGATTCAATTTATGATTTATGATTCCTGATTCAATTCATGATTCATCATTCAATTCATGATTCCTTTCATGATTCATGATTCAATTCATGATTCAATTCATGATTCCTTTCATGATTCATGATTCAATTCATGATTCAATTCATGATTCAATTTATGATTCATGATTCAATTCAAAATTCATGATTCATGATTCAATTCATGATTCATGATTCATTTCATGAATTATTTCATGATTCATGATTCAATTCATGATTCATTTCATGATTCATGATTTAATTCATGATTCATGATTCATGATTCAATTCATGATTCATGATTCAATTCATGAATCATGATTTGATTCATGATTTATGTTTCAATTCATGATTCAATTCTTGATTCAATTCATAATTCAATTCATGATTCATGATTCAATGCATGATTCAATTCTTGATTCAATTCATAATTCAATTCATGATTCATGATTTGATTCATGATTCATGTTTGAATTCATGATTCAATTCATGATTCAACTTATGATTTATAATTCATGATTCAATTCATGATTCAATTCATGATTCATGATTCATGATTTAATTCATGATTCATGATTCATGATTCAATTCATGATTCATGATTCAATTCATGAATCATGATTTGATTCATGATTTATGTTTCAATTCATGATTCAATTCTTGATTCAATTCATAATTCAATTCATGATTCATGATTCAATGCATGATTCAATTCTTGATTCAATTCATAATTCAATTCATGATTCATGATTCGATTCATGATTCATGTTTGAATTCATGATTCAATTCATGATTCATGATTCAATTCTTGATTTATGATTCATGATTCATGCTTCAATTCATGATACATGATTCAATTCATGAATCATGATCCATTTCATGATTCATGATTCAATTCATGATTCGATTCATGATTCATGAGTCAATTCATAAATTCATGATTTGATTCATGATTCATGCTTCAATTCTTGATTCATGATTCATGATTTGAATTATGATTCATGATTAAATTCATGATTCATGATTTATGATTCAATTCATGATTCATGATTTATTTCATGATTCAATTCATGGTTCATGAATCTTGATTCAATTCATGATTTATTTCATGATTCATGATTCGATTCATGATTCATGATTCAATTCATGATTCAATTCATGATTTATGATTCAATTCATGATTCATGATTCGATTTATAATTCATGATTCAATTCATGATGCATGATTCAATTTGTGATTCATGATTTAATTTATGATTCATGATTCATTTCATGATTCATTTCATGATTCATGATTCCTGATTCAATTCATGATTCATGAGTCATTTCATGATTCATGATTCATTTCATGATTCATGATTTAATTCATGATTCAATTTATGATTCAATTCATGATTCATAATTCATGATTCAATTCATGATTCAATTCATGATTCATGATTCATGATTCAATTGATGATTCATGATTCAATTCATGATTCATGATTTAATGCATGATTCAATTCTTGATTCAATTCATAATTCAATTCATGATTCATGATTCAATTCATGATTCATTACATGGTTCATGATTCAATTCATGATTCATGATTCAATTCTTGATTTATGATTCATGATTCATGATTCAATTCATGATTAATGATTCAATTCATGATTCATGATTGATTTTATGATTAATGATTCATGATTCAATTCATGATTAATGATTCAATTCATGATTCATGATTGATTTTATGATTCATGATTCAATTCATGATACATGATTCAATTCATGATTCGATTTATGATTCATGATTCAATTCATGATTCATGACTCATGATTCAATTCATGATTCATGATTCAATTCATGATTCATGATTCATGATTCAATTCATGATTCATGATTCATGATTCAATTCATGATTCATGATTCAATTCATGATTCATGATTCGATTCATGATTCATAATTCAATTCATGATTCAATTCATGATTTGATTCATGATTCATGATTCAATTCATGATTCATGATTCAATTCATGAATCATGATTCATGATTCAATTCATGATTTATGATTCATTATTCGATTCATGATTCATGATTCATGATTCGATTCATGATTCATGATTCATGATTCAATTCATGATTCATGATTCATGATTCAATTCATGATTCGATTCATGATTCATGATTCATGATTCGATATATGATTCATGATTAAATTCATGATTCATGATTTATGATTCAATTCATGATTCATGATTCATAATTCAATTCATAATTCGATTCATGATTCATGATTCATGATTCAATTCATGGTTCATGATTTATGATTTAATTCATGATTTATGATTTATTTCATGATTCATGATTCGATTCATGATTCAATTCAGGATTTATGATTCAATTCATGATTCATGATTCATTTCATGATTCATTTCATGATTCATAATTCGATTTATGATTCATGATTCAATTCATGATGCATGATTCAATTCGTGATTCATGATTCAATTCATGATTCATGATTCATTTCATGATTTATTTCATGATTCATTTCATGATTAATGATTCCTGATTCATTTCATGATTTATTTCATGATTCATTTCATGATTAATGATTCCTGATTCAATTCATGATTCATGATTCAATTCATGATTTATGATTCATTTCATGATTCATGATTCAATTTATTATTCGATTCATGATTTATGATTCAATTCATGATTCTTGATTCGATTCATGATTCATGATTCAATTCATGATTCATGATTCATGATTCGAATTATGATTTATGATTAAATTCATGATTCATGATTTATGATTCAATTAATGATTCATGATTTATTTCATGATTCAATTCATGGTTCATGAATCTTGATTCAATTCATGATTTATTTCATGATTCATGATTCGATTCATGATTCATGATTCAATTCTTGATTTATGATTCATGATTCATGATTTAATTCATGATTCATGATTCAATTCATGATTCATGATTCGATTCATGATTCATGATTCAATTCATGATTCATGATTCAATTCATGATGCGATTCATGATTCATGATTTATCACTCAATTCATGATTCATGATTCGATTCATGATTCATGATTCAATTCTTGAATCATGATTCATGATTCATGATTTAATTCATGATTCATGATTCAATTCATGATTCATGATTCGATTCATGATTCATGATTCAATTCATGATTCATGATTTAATTCATGATTCATGATTCAATTCATGATGCGATTCATGATTCATGATTTATCACTCAATTCATGATTCATGATTCGATTCATAATTCATGATTCAATTCATGATTCAATTTATGATTCATGATTCATGATTCAATTCATGATTCATGATTCATGATTTGATTCATGATTCATGATTCAATTCATAATTCATGATTCAATTCATGATTCGTGATTCATGATTCATGATTCAATTCATGATTCATGATTCGATTCATGATTCATGATTCGATTTATGATTCATGATTCAATTCATGATTCATGATTCAATTCATGATTCATGATTCAATTCATGATTCATGATTCATTTCATGATTCATTTCATGATTCATGATTCAATTCAGAATTCATGATTCAATTCATGATTCATTTCATGATTCATGATTCATGATTTAAATTATGATTCAATTCCTGATTCAATTCATGATTCATGATTCATTTCATGATTCATGATTCAATTCATGATTCGATTCATGATTTATGATTCAATTCATGATTCATGATTCGATTCATGATTCATGATTCAATTCATGATTCATGATTCATGATTCGAATTATGATTCATGATTCAATTCATGATTCATGATTTATGATTCAATTCATGATTCATGATTTATTTAATGATTCAATTCATGGTTCATGAATCTTGATTCAATTCATGATTTATTTTATGATTCATGATTCGATTCATGATTCATGATTCAATTCTTGATTTATGATTCATGATTCATGATTCAATTCATGATTCGATTCATGATTCATGATTCAATTCATGATTTATGATTCATGATTCAATTCATGAATCATTATTCATGATTCAATTCATGATTCATGATTCAATTCATGATTCATGATTCATAATTCAATTCATGATTCATGATTCAATTCATGATTCGATTCATGATTCATGATTCAATTCATGATTCATGATTCAATTCATGATTCATGATTCATGATTTAGTTCATGATTCATGATTCAATTCATGATTCGATTCATGATTCATGATTCGATATATGATTCATGATTAAATTCATGATTCATGATTTATGATTCAATTCATGATTCATGATTCATGATTCAATTCATGATTCATGACTCATGATTCATGATTCAATTCATGAATCATGATTCGATTCATGATTCATAAATCAATTCTTGATTTATGATTCTATTCATGATTAAATTTATGATTCATGATTTATGATTCAATTCATGATTCATGATTTATTTCATGATTCAATTCATGGTTCTTGAATCTTGATTCAAGTCATGATTTATTTCATGATTTATGATTCGATTCATGATTCATGATTCATGATTCAATTCATGATTCATGATTCATGATTCAATTCATGATTCGATTCATGATTCATGATTCATGATTTGATATATGATTCATGATTAAATTCATGATTCATGATTTATGATTCAATTCATGATTCATGATTCATGATTCAATTAATGAATCATGATTCGATTCATGATTCATGATTCAATTCTTGATTCATGATTCGATTCATGATTCATGATTAAATTTATGATTCATGATTTATGATTCAATTCATGATTCATGATTTATTTCATGATTCAATTCATGATTCATTTCATGATTCATGATTCATGATTCAATTCATGATTCAATTCATGATTCAATTCATGATTCATGATTCATGATTCAATTCATGATTCATGATTCAATTCATGATTCATGATTCGATTCATGATTCATGATTCATGATTCAATTCATGATTCATGATTCAATTCATGATTCAATTTATGATTTATGATTCCTGATTCAATTCATGATTCATCATTCAATTCATGATTCCTTTCATGATTCATGATTCAATTCATGATTCAATTCATGATTCAATTTATGATTCATGATTCAATTCAAGATTCATGATTCATGATTCAATTCATGATTCATGATTCATTTCATGAATTATTTCATGATTCATGATTCAATTCATGATTCATGATTCATTTCATGATTCATGTTTCAATTCATGATTCAATTCATGATTCAACTTATGATTTATAATTCATGATTCAATTCATGATTCAATTCATGATTCATGATTCATGACTTAATTCATGATTCATGATTCATGATTCAATTCATGATTCATGATTCAATTCATGAATCATGATTCGATTCATGATTTATGTTTCAATTCATGATTCAATTCTTGATTCAATTCATAATTCAATTCATGATTCATGATTCAATGCATGATTCAATTCTTGATTCAATTCATAATTCAATTCATGATTCATGATTTGATTCATGATTCATGTTTGAATTCATGATTCAATTCATGATTCATGATTCAATTCTTGATTTATGATTCATGATTCATGATTCAATTCATGATACATGATTCAATTCATGAATCATGATCCATTTCATGATTCATGATTCAATTCATGATTCGATTCATGATTCATGAGTCAATTCATAAATTCATGATTTGATTCATGATTCATGCTTCAATTCTTGATTCATGATTCATGATTTGAATTATGATTCATGATTAAATTCATGATTCATGATTTATGATTCAATTCATGATTCATGATTTATTTCATGATTCAATTCATGGTTCATGAATCTTGATTCAATTCATGATTTATTTCATGATTCATGATTCGATTCATGATTCCTGATTCAATTCATGATTCAATTCATGATTTATGATTCAATTCATGATTCATGATTCATGATTCGATTTATAATTCATGATTCAATTCATGATGTATGATTCAATTTTTGATTCATGATTTAATTCATGATTCATGATTCATTTCATGATTCATTTCATGATTCATGATTCCTGATTCAATTCATGATTCATGAGTCAATTCATGATTCATGATTCATTTCATGATTCATGATTTAATTCATGATTCAATTTATGATTCAATTTATGATTCATAATTCATGATTCAATTCATGATTCAATTCATGATTCAATTCATAATTCAATTCATGATTCATGATTCATTTCATGATTCATGATTCAATTCATGATTCGATTCATGATTTATGATTCAATTCATGATTCATGATTCGATTCATGATTCATGATTCAATTCATGATTCATGATTCATGATTCGAATTATGATTCATGATTCAATTCATGATTCATGATTTATGATTCAATTCATGATTCATGATTTATTTCATGATTCAATTCATGGTTCATGAATCTTGATTCAATTCATGATTTATTTTATGATTCATGATTCGATTCATGATGCATGATTCAATTCTTGATTTATGATTCATGATTCATGATTCAATTCATGATTCGATTCATGATTCATGATTCAATTCATGATTTATGATTCATGATTCAATTCATGAATCATTATTCATGATTCAATTCATGATTCATGATTCAATTCATGATTCATGATTCATAATTCAATTCATGATTCATGATTCAATTCATGATTCGATTCATGATTCATGATTCAATTCATGATTCATGATTCAATTCATGATTCATGATTCATGATTTAGTTCATGATTCATGATTCAATTCATGATTCGATTCATGATTCATGATTCGATATATGATTCATGATTAAATTCATGATTCATGATTTATGATTCAATTCATGATTCATGATTCATGATTCAATTCATGATTCATGACTCATGATTCATGATTCAATTCATGAATCATGATTCGATTCATGATTCATAAATCAATTCTTGATTTATGATTCTATTCATGATTAAATTTATGATTCATGATTTATGATTCAATTCATGATTCATGATTTATTTCAAGATTCAATTCATGGTTCTTGAATCTTGATTCAAGTCATGATTTATTTCATGATTCATGATTCGATTCATGATTCATGATTCATGATTCAATTCATGATTCATGATTCATGATTCAATTCATGATTCGATTCATGATTCATGATTCATGATTTGATATATGATTCATGATTAAATTCATGATTCATGATTTATGATTCAATTCTTGATTCATGATTCGATTCATGATTCATGATTAAATTTATGATTCATGATTTATGATTCAATTCATGATTCATGATTTATTTCATGATTCAATTCATGATTCATTTCATGATTCATGATTCATGATTCAATTCATGATTCAATTCATGATTCAATTCATGATTCATGATTCATGATTCAATTCATGATTCATGATTCAATTCATGATTCATGATTCGATTCATGATTCATGATTCATGATTCAATTCATGATTCATGATTCAATTCATGATTCAATTTATGATTTATGATTCCTGATTCAATTCATGATTCATCATTCAATTCATGATTCCTTTCATGATTCATGATTCAATTCATGATTCAATTCATGATTCAATTTATGATTCATGATTCAATTCAAGATTCATGATTCATGATTCAATTCATGATTCATGATTCATTTCATGAATTATTTCATGATTCATGATTCAATTCATGATTCATGATTCATTTCATGATTCATGTTTCAATTCATGATTCAATTCATGATTCAACTTATGATTTATAATTCATGATTCAATTCATGATTCAATTCATGATTCATGATTCATGACTTAATTCATGATTCATGATTCATGATTCAATTCATGATTCATGATTCAATTCATGAATCATGATTCGATTCATGATTTATGTTTCAATTCATGATTCAATTCTTGATTCAATTCATAATTCAATTCATGATTCATGATTCAATGCATGATTCAATTCTTGATTCAATTCATAATTCAATTCATGATTCATGATTTGATTCATGATTCATGTTTGAATTCATGATTCAATTCATGATTCATGATTCAATTCTTGATTTATGATTCATGATTCATGATTCAATTCATGATACATGATTCAATTCATGAATCATGATCCATTTCATGATTCATGATTCAATTCATGATTCGATTCATGATTCATGAGTCAATTCATAAATTCATGATTTGATTCATGATTCATGCTTCAATTCTTGATTCATGATTCATGATTTGAATTATGATTCATGATTAAATTCATGATTCATGATTTATGATTCAATTCATGATTCATGATTTATTTCAAGATTTAATTCATGGTTCATGAATCTTGATTCAATTCATGATTTATTTCATGATTCATGATTCGATTCATGATTCCTGATTCAATTCATGATTCAATTCATGATTTATGATTCAATTCATGATTCATGATTCATGATTCGATTTATAATTCATGATTCAATTCATGATGTATGATTCAATTTTTGATTCATGATTTAATTCATGATTCATGATTCATTTCATGATTCATTTCATGATTCATGATTCCTGATTCAATTCATGATTCATGAGTCAATTCATGATTCATGATTCATTTCATGATTCATGATTTAATTCATGATTCAATTTATGATTCAATTTATGATTCATAATTCATGATTCAATTCATGATTCAATTCATGATTCAATTCATAATTCAATTCATGATTCATGATTCAATTCATGATTCATTACATGGTTCATGATTCAATTCATGATTCATGATTCAATTCTTGATTTATGATTCATGATTCATTATTTAATTCATGATTAATGATTCAATTCATGATTCATGATTGATTTTATGATTAATGATTCATGATTCAATTCATGATTAATGATTCAATTCATGATTCATGATTGATTTTATGATTCATGATTCATGATTCAATTCATGATACATGATTCAATTCATGATTCGATTTATGATTCATGATTCAATTCATGATTCATGACTCATGATTCAATTCATGATTCATGATTCAATTCATGATTCATGATTCATGATTCAATTCATGATTCATGATTCAATTCATGATTCATGATTCGATTCATGATTCATAATTCAATTCATGATTCAATTCATGATTTGATTCATGATTCATAATTCAATTCATGATTCATGATTCAATTCATGATTCATGATTCATGATTCAATTCATGATTTATGATTCATTATTCGATTCATGATTCATGATTCATGATTCGATTCATGATTCATGATTCATGATTCAATTCATGATTCATGATTCAATTCATGATTCGATTCATGATTCATGATTCGATATATGATTCATGATTAAATTCATGATTCATGATTTATGATTCAATTCATGATTCATGATTCATAATTCAATTCATGATTCGATTCATGATTCATGATTCATGATTCAATTCATGGTTCAGGAATTATGATTCAATTCATGATTCATGATTCATTTCATGATTCATTTCATGATTTATAATTCAATTCAGGATTTATGATTCAATTCATGATTCATGATTCATTTCATGATTCATTTCATGATTCATAATTCGATTTATGATTCATGATTCAATTCAAGATTCATGATTCAATTCATGATTCATTTCATGATTCATGATTCATGATTCAATTCATGATTCAATTCATGATTCAATTCATGATTCATGATTCAATTCATGTTCATGATTCAATTCTTGATTTATGATTCATGATTCATTATTGAATTCATGATTCATGATTCAATTCATGATTCATGATTCGATTCATGATTCATGATTCATTTCATGATTCATTTCATGATTCATGATTTAATTTATGATTAATGATTCATGATTCAATTCATGATTAATGATTCAATTCATGATTCATGATTGATTTTATGATTCATGATTCAAGATTCAATTCATGATTCATGATTCAATTCATGATTCGATTTATGATTCATGATTCAATTCATGATTCATGACTCATGATTCAATTCATGATTCATGATTCAATTCATGATTCATGATTCAATTCATGATTCATGATTCGATTCATGATTCATGATTCAATTCATGATTCATGAATCATGATTCAATTCATGATTTGATTCATGATTCATGATTCAATTCATGATTCATGATTCAATTCATGATTCATGATTCATGATTCAATTCATGATTTATGATTCATTATTCGATTCATGATTCATGATTCATGATTCGATTCATGATTCATGATTCAATTCATGATTCATGATTCATGATTCAATTCATGATTCGATTCATGATTCATGATTCATGATTCGATATATGATTCATGATTAAATTCATGATTCATGATTTATGATTCAATTCATGATTCATGATTCATAATTCAATTCATGATTCGATTCATGATTCATGATTCATGATTCAATTCATGATTCATGATTTATGATTTAATTCATGATTCATGATTTATTTCATGATTCATGATTCGATTCATGATTCAATTCAGGATTTATGATTCAATTCATGATTCATGATTCATTTCATGATTCATTTCATGATTCATAATTCGATTTATGATTCATGATTCAATTCATGATGCATGATTCAATTCGTGATTCATGATTCAATTCATGATTCATGATTCATTTCATGATTTATTTCATGATTCATTTCATGATTAATGATTCCTGATTCATTTCATGATTTATTTCATGATTCATTTCATGATTAATGATTCCTGATTCAATTCATGATTCATGATTCAATTCATGATTCATGAATCATTTCATGATTCATGATTTAATTCATTATTCGATTCATGATTTATGATTCAATTCATGATTCATGATTCGATTCATGATTTATGATTAAATTCATGATTCATGATTTATGATTCAATTCATGATTCATGATTTATTTCATGATTCAATTCATGGTTCATGAATCTTGATTCAATTCATGATTTATTTCATGATTCATGATTCGATTCATGATTCATGATTCAATTCTTGATTTATGATTCATGATTCATGATTTAATTCATGATTCATGATTCAATTCATGATTCATGATTCGATTCATGATTCATGATTCAATTCATGATTCATGATTCAATTCATGATTCATGATTCAATTCATGATGCGATTCATGATTCATGATTTATCACTCAATTCATGATTCATGATTCGATTCATGATTCATGATTCAATTCATGATTCATGATTCATGATTCATGATTTAATTCATGATTCATGATTCAATTCATGATTCATGATTCGATTTATAATTCATGATTCAATTCATGATGCATGATTCAATTTGTGATTCATGATTTAATTCATGATTCATGATTCATTTCATGATTCATGATTCCTGATTCAATTCATGATTCATGAGTCAATTCATGATTCATGAGTCAATTCATGATTCATGAGTCAATTCATGATTCATGATTCATTTCATGATTCATGATTTAATTCATGATTCAATTTATGATTCAATTTATGATTCATAATTCATGATTCAATTCATGATTCAATTCATGATTCATGATTCATGATTCAATTGATGATTCATGATTCAATTCATGATTCATGATTTAATGCATGATTCAATTCTTGATTCAATTCATAATTCAATTCATGATTCATGATTCAATTCATGATTCATTACATGGTTCATGATTCAATTCATGATTCATGATTCAATTCTTGATTTATGATTCATGATTCATGATTCAATTCATGATACATGATTCAATTCATGATTCGATTTATGATTCATGATTCAATTCATGATTCATGACTCTTGCTTCAATTCATGATTCATGATTCAATTCATGATTCATGATTCATGATTCAATTCATGATTCATGATTCAATTCATGATTCATGATTCGATTCATGATTCATAATTCAATTCATGATTCAATTCATGATTTGATTCATGATTCATAATTCAATTCATGATTCATGATTCAATTCATGATTCATGATTCATGATTCAATTCATGATTTATGATTCATTATTCGATTCATGATTCATGATTCATGATTCGATTCATGATTCATGATTCATGATTCAATTCATGATTCATGATTCATGATTCAATTCATGATTCGATTCATGATTCATGATTCATGATTCGATATATGATTCATGATTAAATTCATGATTCATGATTTATGATTCAATTCATGATTCATGATTCATAATTCAATTCATGATTCGATTCATGATTCATGATTCATGATTCAATTCATGGTTAATGATTTATGATTTAATTCATGATTCATGATTTATGATTTAATTCATGATTCATGATTTATTTCATGATTCATGATTCGATTCATGATTCAATTCAGGATTTATGATTCAATTCATGATTCATGATTCATTTCATGATTCATTTCATGATTCATAATTCAATTTATGATTCATGATTCAATTCAAGATTCATGATTCAATTCATGATTCATTTCATGATTCATGATTCATGATTCAATTCATGATTCAATTCATGATTCAATTCATGATTCATGATTTAATTCATGATTCATGATTCAATTCTTGATTTATGATTCATGATTCATTATTCAATTTATGATTCATGATTCAATTCATGATTCATGATTCAATTCATGATTCATGATTCATTTCATGATTCATTTCATGATTCATGATTTAATTTATGATTAATGATTCATGATTCAATTCATGATTAATGATTCAATTCATGATTCATGATTGATTTTATGATTCATGATTCAATTCATGATTCATGATTCAATTCATGATTCGATTTATGATTCATGATTCAATTCATGATTCATGACTCATGATTCAATTCATGATTCATGATTCAATTCATGATTCATGATTCGATTCATGATTCATAATTCAATTCATGATTCATGAATCATGATTCAATTCATGATTTGATTCATGATTCATGATTCAATTCATGATTCATGATTCAATTCATGATTCATGATTCATGATTCAATTCATGATTTATGATTCATTATTCGATTCATGATTCATGATTCATGATTCGATTCATGATTCATGATTCATGATTCAATTCATGATTCATGATTCATGATTCAATTCATGATTCGATTCATGATTCATGATTCATGATTCGATATATGATTCATGATTAAATTCATGATTTATGATTCAATTCATGATTCATGATTCATAATTCAATTCATGATTCGATTCATGATTCATGATTCATGATTCAATTCATGATTCATGATTTATGATTTAATTCATGATTCATGATTTATTTCATGATTCATGATTCGATTCATGATTCAATTCAGGATTTATGATTCAATTCATGATTCATGATTCATTTCATGATTCATTTCATGATTCATAATTCGATTTATGATTCATGATTCAATTCATGATGCATGATTCAATTCGTGATTCATGATTCAATTCATGATTCATGATTTATTTCATGATTTATTTCATGATTCATTTCATGATTAATGATTCCTGATTCATTTCATGATTTATTTCATGATTCATTTCATGATTAATGATTCCTGATTCAATTCATGATTCATGATTCAATTCATGATTCATGATTCATTTCATGATTCATGATTCAATTCATTATTCGATTCATGATTTATGATTCAATTCATGATTCATGATTCGATTCATGATTCATGATTCAATTCATGATTCATGATTCATGATTCGAATTATGATTTATGATTAAATTCATGATTCATGATTTATGATTCAATTCATGATTCATGATTTATTTCATGATTCAATTCATGGTTCATGAATCTTGATTCAATTCATGATTTATTTCATGATTCATGATTCGATTCATGATTCATGATTCAATTCATGATTCATGATTCAATTCATGATGCGATTCATAATTCATGATTTATCACTCAATTCATGATTCATGATTCGATTCATGATTCATGATTCAATTCTTGAATCATGATTCATGATTCATGATTCAATTCATGATTCATGATTCAATTCATGATTCATGATTCGATTCATGATTCATGATTCAATTCATGATTCATGATTTAATTCATGATTCATGATTCAATTCATGATGCGATTCATGATTCATGATTTATCACTCAATTCATGATTCATGATTCGATTCATAATTCATGATTCAATTCATGATTCAATTTATGATTCATGATTCATGATTCAATTCATGATTCATGATTCATGATTTGATTCATGATTCATGATTCAATTCATAATTCATGATTCAATTCATGATTCGTGATTCATGATTCATGATTCAATTCATGAATTATTTCATGATTCATGATTCAATTCATGATTTATGATTCATTTCATGATTCATGTTTCAATTCATGATTCAATTCACGATTCAACTTATGATTTATAATTCATGATTCAATTCATGATTCAATTCATGATTCATGATTCATGACTTAATTCATGATTCATGATTCATGATTCAATTCATGATTCATGATTCAATTCATGAATCATGATTCGATTCATGATTTATGTTTCAATTCATGATTCAATTCTTGATTCAATTCATAATTCAATTCATGATTCATGATTCAATGCATGATTCAATTCTTGATTCAATTCATAATTCAATTCATGATTCATGATTTGATTCATGATTCATGTTTGAATTCATGATTCAATTCATGATTCATGATTCAATTCTTGATTTATGATTCATGATTCATGATTCAATTCATGATACATGATTCAATTCATGAATCATGATCCATTTCATGATTCATGATTCAATTCATGATTCGATTCATGATTCATGAGTCAATTCATAAATTCATGATTTGATTCATGATTCATGCTTCAATTCTTGATTCATGATTCATGATTTGAATTATGATTCATGATTAAATTCATGATTCATGATTTATGATTCAATTCATGATTCATGATTTATTTCATGATTCAATTCATGGTTCATGAATCTTGATTCAATTCATGATTTATTTCATGATTCATGATTCGATTCATGATTCATGATTCAATTCTTGATTTATGATTCATGATTCATGATTTAATTCATGATTCATGATTCAATTCATGATTCATGATTCGATTCATGATTCATGATTCAATTCATGATTCATGATTCAATTCATGATTCATGATTCAATTCATGATGCGATTCATGATTCATGATTTATCACTCAATTCATGATTCATGATTCGATTCATGATTCATGATTCAATTCTTGAATCATGATTCATGATTCATGATTTAATTCATGATTCATGATTCAATTCATGATTCATGATTCGATTTATAATTCATGATTCAATTCATGATGCATGATTCAATTTGTGATTCATGATTTAATTCATGATTCATGATTCATTTCATGATTCATGATTCCTGATTCAATTCATGATTCATGAGTCAATTCATGATTCATGAGTCAATTCATGATTCATGAGTCAATTCATGATTCATGATTCATTTCATGATTCATGATTTAATTCATGATTCAATTTATGATTCAATTTATGATTCATAATTCATGATTCAATTCATGATTCAATTCATGATTCATGATTCATGATTCAATTGATGATTCATGATTCAATTCATGATTCATGATTTAATGCATGATTCAATTCTTGATTCAATTCATAATTCAATTCATGATTCATGATTCAATTCATGATACATGATTCAATTCATGATTCGATTTATGATTCATGATTCAATTCATGATTCATGACTCTTGCTTCAATTCATGATTCATGATTCAATTCATGATTCATGATTCATGATTCAATTCATGATTCATGATTCAATTCATGATTCATGATTCGATTCATGATTCATAATTCAATTCATGATTCAATTCATGATTTGATTCATGATTCATAATTCAATTCATGATTCATGATTCAATTCATGATTCATGATTCATGATTCAATTCATGATTTATGATTCATTATTCGATTCATGATTCATGATTCATGATTCGATTCATGATTCATGATTCATGATTCAATTCATGATTCATGATTCATGATTCAATTCATGATTCGATTCATGATTCATGATTCATGATTCGATATATGATTCATGATTAAATTCATGATTCATGATTTATGATTCAATTCATGATTCATGATTCATAATTCAATTCATGATTCGATTCATGATTCATGATTCATGATTCAATTCATGGTTCATGATTTATGATTTAATTCATGATTCATGATTTATGATTTAATTCATGATTCATGATTTATTTCATGATTCATGATTCGATTCATGATTCAATTCAGGATTTATGATTCAATTCATGATTCATGATTCATTTCATGATTCATTTCATGATTCATAATTCAATTTATGATTCATGATTCAATTCAAGATTCATGATTCAATTCATGATTCATTTCATGATTCATGATTCATGATTCAATTCATGATTCAATTCATGATTCAATTCATGATTCATGATTTAATTCATGATTCATGATTCAATTCTTGATTTATGATTCATGATTCATTATTCAATTTATGATTCATGATTCAATTCATGATTCATGATTCGATTCATGATTCATGATTCATTTCATGATTCATTTCATGATTCATGATTTAATTTATGATTAATGATTCATGATTCAATTCATGATTAATGATTCAATTCATGATTGATTTTATGATTCATGATTCAATTCATGATTCATGATTCAATTCATGATTCGATTTATGATTCATGATTCAATTCATGATTCATGACTCATGATTCAATTCATGATTCATGATTCAATTCATGATTCATGATTCGATTCATGATTCATAATTCAATTCATGATTCATGAATCATGATTCAATTCATGATTTGATTCATGATTCATGATTCAATTCATGATTCATGATTCAATTCATGATTCATGATTCATGATTCAATTCATGATTTATGATTCATTATTCGATTCATGATTCATGATTCATGATTCGATTCATGATTCATGATTCATGATTCAATTCATGATTCATGATTCATGATTCAATTCATGATTCGATTCATGATTCATGATTCATGATTCGATATATGATTCATGATTAAATTCATGATTCATGATTTATGATTCAATTCATGATTCATGATTCATAATTCAATTCATGATTCGATTCATGATTCATGATTCATGATTCAATTCATGATTCATGATTTATGATTTAATTCATGATTCATGATTTATTTCATGATTCATGATTCGATTCATGATTCAATTCAGGATTTATGATTCAATTCATGATTCATGATTCATTTCATGATTCATTTCATGATTCATAATTCGATTTATGATTCATGATTCAATTCATGATGCATGATTCAATTCGTGATTCATGATTCAATTCATGATTCATGATTTATTTCATGATTTATTTCATGATTCATTTCATGATTAATGATTCCTGATTCATTTCATGATTTATTTCATGATTCATTTCATGATTAATGATTCCTGATTCAATTCATGATTCATGATTCAATTCATGATTCATGATTCATTTCATGATTCATGATTCAATTCATTATTCGATTCATGATTTATGATTCAATTCATGATTCATGATTCGATTCATGATTCATGATTCAATTCATGATTCATGATTCATGATTCGAATTATGATTTATGATTAAATTCATGATTCATGATTTATGATTCAATTCATGATTCATGATTTATTTCATGATTCAATTCATGGTTCATGAATCTTGATTCAATTCATGATTTATTTCATGATTCATGATTCGATTCATGATTCATGATTCAATTCATGATTCATGATTCAATTCATGATGCGATTCATAATTCATGATTTATCACTCAATTCATGATTCATGATTCGATTCATGATTCATGATTCAATTCTTGAATCATGATTCATGATTCATGATTCAATTCATGATTCATGATTCAATTCATGATTCATGATTCGATTCATGATTCATGATTCAATTCATGATTCATGATTTAATTCATGATTCATGATTCAATTCATGATGCGATTCATGATTCATGATTTATCACTCAATTCATGATTCATGATTCGATTCATAATTCAAGATTCAATTCATGATTCAATTTATGATTCATGATTCATGATTCAATTCATGATTCATGATTCATGATTTGATTCATGATTCATGATTCAATTCATAATTCATGATTCAATTCATGATTCGTGATTCATGATTCATGATTCAATTCATGAATTATTTCATGATTCATGATTCAATTCATGATTTATGATTCATTTCATGATTCATGTTTCAATTCATGATTCAATTCACGATTCAACTTATGATTTATAATTCATGATTCAATTCATGATTCAATTCATGATTCATGATTCATGACTTAATTCATGATTCATGATTCATGATTCAATTCATGATTCATGATTCAATTCATGAATCATGATTCGATTCATGATTTATGTTTCAATTCATGATTCAATTCTTGATTCAATTCATAATTCAATTCATGATTCATGATTCAATGCATGATTCAATTCTTGATTCAATTCATAATTCAATTCATGATTCATGATTTGATTCATGATTCATGTTTGAATTCATGATTCAATTCATGATTCATGATTCAATTCTTGATTTATGATTCATGATTCATGATTCAATTCATGATACATGATTCAATTCATGAATCATGATCCATTTCATGATTCATGATTCAATTCATGATTCGATTCATGATTCATGAGTCAATTCATAAATTCATGATTTGATTCATGATTCATGCTTCAATTCTTGATTCATGATTCATGATTTGAATTATGATTCATGATTAAATTCATGATTCATGATTTATGATTCAATTCATGATTCATGATTTATTTCATGATTCAATTCATGGTTCATGAATCTTGATTCAATTCATGATTTATTTCATGATTCATGATTCGATTCATGATTCCTGATTCAATTCATGATTCAATTCATGATTTATGATTCAATTCATGATTTATTTCATGATTCATGATTCGATTCATGATTCCTGATTCAATTCATGATTCAATTCATGATTTATGATTCAATTCATGATTCATGATTCATGATTCGATTTATAATTCATGATTCAATTCATGATGTATGATTCAATTTTTGATTCATGATTTAATTCATGATTCATGATTCATTTCATGATTCATTTCATGATTCATGATTCCTGATTCAATTCATGATTCATGAGTCAATTCATGATTCATGATTCATTTCATGATTCATGATTTAATTCATGATTCAATTTATGATTCAATTTATGATTCATAATTCATGATTCAATTCATGATTCAATTCATGATTCAATTCATAATTCAATTCATAATTCATGATTCAATTCATGATTCATTACATGGTTCATGATTCAATTCATGATTCATGATTCAATTCTTGATTTATGATTCAATTCATGATTCATGATTCAATTCATGATGCGATTCATAATTCATGATTTATCACTCAATTCATGATTCATGATTCGATTCATGATTCATGATTCAATTCTTGAATCATGATTCATGATTCATGATTCAATTCATGATTCATGATTCAATTCATGATTCATGATTCGATTCATGATTCATGATTCAATTCATGATTCATGATTTAATTCATGATTCATGATTCAATTCATGATGCGATTCATGATTCATGATTTATCACTCAATTCATGATTCATGATTCGATTCATAATTCATGATTCAATTCATGATTCAATTTATGATTCATGATTCATGATTCAATTCATGATTCATGATTCATGATTTGATTCATGATTCATGATTCAATTCATAATTCATGATTCAATTCATGATTCGTGATTCATGATTCATGATTCAATTCATGAATTATTTCATGATTCATGATTCAATTCATGATTTATGATTCATTTCATGATTCATGTTTCAATTCATGATTCAATTCACGATTCAACTTATGATTTATAATTCATGATTCAATTCATGATTCAATTCATGATTCATGATTCATGACTTAATTCATGATTCATGATTCATGATTCAATTCATGATTCATGATTCAATTCATGAATCATGATTCGATTCATGATTTATGTTTCAATTCATGATTCAATTCTTGATTCAATTCATAATTCAATTCATGATTCATGATTCAATGCATGATTCAATTCTTGATTCAATTCATAATTCAATTCATGATTCATGATTTGATTCATGATTCATGTTTGAATTCATGATTCAATTCATGATTCATGATTCAATTCTTGATTTATGATTCATGATTCATGATTCAATTCATGATACATGATTCAATTCATGAATCATGATCCATTTCATGATTCATGATTCAATTCATGATTCGATTCATGATTCATGAGTCAATTCATAAATTCATGATTTGATTCATGATTCATGCTTCAATTCTTGATTCATGATTCATGATTTGAATTATGATTCATGATTAAATTCATGATTCATGATTTATGATTCAATTCATGATTCATGATTTATTTCATGATTCAATTCATGGTTCATGAATCTTGATTCAATTCATGATTTATTTCATGATTCATGATTCGATTCATGATTCCTGATTCAATTCATGATTCAATTCATGATTTATGATTCAATTCATGATTTATTTCATGATTCATGATTCGATTCATGATTCCTGATTCAATTCATGATTCAATTCATGATTTATGATTCAATTCATGATTCATGATTCATGATTCGATTTATAATTCATGATTCAATTCATGATGTATGATTCAATTTTTGATTCATGATTTAATTCATGATTCATGATTCATTTCATGATTCATTTCATGATTCATGATTCCTGATTCAATTCATGATTCATGAGTCAATTCATGATTCATGATTCATTTCATGATTCATGATTTAATTCATGATTCAATTTATGATTCAATTTATGATTCATAATTCATGATTCAATTCATGATTCAATTCATGATTCAATTCATAATTCAATTCATAATTCATGATTCAATTCATGATTCATTACATGGTTCATGATTCAATTCATGATTCATGATTCAATTCTTGATTTATGATTCATGATTCATTATTTAATTCATGATTAATGATTCAATTCATGATTCATGATTGATTTTATGATTAATGATTCATGATTCAATTCATGATTAATGATTCAATTCATGATTCATGATTGATTTTATGATTCATGATTCATGATTCAATTCATGATACATGATTCAATTCATGATTCGATTTATGATTCATGATTCAATTCATGATTCATGACTCATGATTCAATTCATGATTCATGATTCAATTCATGATTCATGATTCATGATTCAATTCATGATTCATGATTCAATTCATGATTCATGATTCGATTCATGATTCATAATTCAATTCATGATTCAATTCATGATTTGATTCATGATTCATAATTCAATTCATGATTCATGATTCAATTCATGATTCATGATTCATGATTCAATTCATGATTTATGATTCATTATTCGATTCATGATTCATGATTCATGATTCGATTCATGATTCATGATTCATGATTCAATTCATGATTCATGATTCATGATTCAATTCATGATTCGATTCATGATTCATGATTCATGATTCGATATATGATTCATGATTAAATTCATGATTCATGATTTATGATTTAATTCATGATTCATGATTCATAATTCAATTCATGATTCGATTCATGATTCATGATTCATGATTCAATTCATGGTTCAGGATTTATGATTCAATTCATGATTCATGATTCATTTCATGATTCATTTCATGATTCATAATTCAATTCAGGATTTATGATTCAATTCATGATTCATGATTCATTTCATGATTCATTTCATGATTCATAATTCGATTTATGATTCATGATTCAATTCAAGATTCATGATTCAATTCATGATTCATTTCATGATTCATGATTCATGATTCAATTCATGATTCAATTCATGATTCAATTCATGATTCAATTCATGATTCATGATTCAATTCATGATTCATGATTCAATTCTTGATTTATGATTCATGATTCATTATTGAATTCATGATTCATGATTCAATTCATGATTCATGATTCGATTCATGATTCATGATTCATTTCATGATTCATTTCATGATTCATGATTTAATTTATGATTAATGATTCATGATTCAATTCATGATTAATGATTCAATTCATGATTCATGATTGATTTTATGATTCATGATTCAAGATTCAATTCATGATTCATGATTCAATTCATGATTCGATTTATGATTCATGATTCAATTCATGATTCATGACTCATGATTCAATTCATGATTCATGATTCAATTCATGATTCATGATTCAATTCATGATTCATGATTCGATTCATGATTCATAATTCAATTCATGATTCATGAATCATGATTCAATTCATGATTTGATTCATGATTCATGATTCAATTCATGATTCATGATTCAATTCATGATTCATGATTCATGATTCAATTCATGATTTATGATTCATTATTCGATTCATGATTCATGATTCATGATTCGATTCATGATTCATGATTCAATTCATGATTCATGATTCATGATTCAATCCATGATTCGATTCATGATTCATGATTCATGATTCGATATATGATTCATGATTAAATTCATGATTCATGATTTATGATTCAATTCATGATTCATGATTCATAATTCAATTCATGATTCGATTCATGATTCATGATTCATGATTCAATTCATGATTCATGATTTATGATTTAATTCATGATTCATGATTTATTTCATGATTCATGATTCGATTCATGATTCAATTCAGGATTTATGATTCAATTCATGATTCATGATTCATTTCATGATTCATTTCATGATTCATAATTCGATTTATGATTCATGATTCAATTCATGATGCATGATTCAATTCGTGATTCATGATTCAATTCATGATTCATGATTCATTTCATGATTTATTTCATGATTCATTTCATGATTAATGATTCCTGATTCATTTCATGATTTATTTCATGATTCATTTCATGATTAATGATTCCTGATTCAATTCATGATTCATGATTCAATTCATGATTCATGAATCATTTCATGATTCATGATTTAATTCATTATTCGATTCATGATTTATGATTCAATTCATGATTCATGATTCGATTCATGATTCATGATTCAATTCATGATTCATGATTCGAATTATGATTTATGATTAAATTCATGATTCATGATTTATGATTCAATTCATGATTCATGATTTATTTCATGATTCAATTCATGGTTCATGAATCTTGATTCAATTCATGATTTATTTCATGATTCATGATTCGATTCATGATTCATGATTCAATTCTTGATTTATGATTCATGATTCATGATTTAATTCATGATTCATGATTCAATTCATGATTCATGATTCGATTCATGATTCATGATTCAATTCATGATTCATGATTCAATTCATGATGCGATTCATGATTCATGATTTATCACTCAATTCATGATTCATGATTCGATTCATGATTCATGATTCAATTCATGATTCATGATTCGATTTATAATTCATGATTCAATTCATGATGCATGATTCAATTTGTGATTCATGATTTAATTCATGATTCATGATTCATTTCATGATTCATGATTCCTGATTCAATTCATGATTCATGAGTCAATTCATGATTCATGAGTCAATTCATGATTCATGATTCATTTCATGATTCATGATTTAATTCATGATTCAATTTATGATTCAATTTATGATTCATAATTCATGATTCAATTCATGATTCAATTCATGATTCATGATTCATGATTCAATTGATGATTCATGATTCAATTCATGATTCATGATTTAATGCATGATTCAATTCTTGATTCAATTCATAATTCAATTCATGATTCATGATTCAATTCATGATTCATTACATGGTTCATGATTCAATTCATGATTCATGATTCAATTCTTGATTTATGATTCATGATTCATGATTCAATTCATGATTAATGATTCAATTCATGATTCATGATTGATTTTATGATTAATGATTCATGATTCAATTCATGATACATGATTCAATTCATGATTCGTTTTATGATTCATGATTCAATTCATGATTCATGACTCATGCTTCAATTCATGATTCATGATTCAATTCATGATTCATGATTCATGATTCAATTCATGATTCATGATTCGATTCATGATTCATAATTCAATTCATGATTCAATTCATGATTTGATTCATGATTCATAATTCAATTCATGATTCATGATTCAATTCATGATTCATGATTCATGATTCAATTCATGATTTATGATTCATTATTCGATTCATGATTCATGATTCATGATTCGATTCATGATTCATGATTCATGATTCAATTCATGATTCATGATTCATGATTTATGATTCAATTCATGATTCATGATTCATAATTCAATTCATGATTCGATTCATGATTCATGATTCATGATTCAATTCATGGTTCATGATTTATGATTTAATTCATGATTCATGATTTATGATTTAAATCATGATTCATGATTTATTTCATGATTCATGATTCGATTCATGATTCAATTCATGATTCATGATTCAATTCATGAATCATGATTCGATTCATGATTTATGTTTCAATTCATGATTCAATTCTTGATTCAATTCATAATTCAATTCATGATTCATGATTCAATGCATGATTCAATTCTTGATTCAATTCATAATTCAATTCATGATTCATGATTTGATTCATGATTCATGTTTGAATTCATGATTCAATTCATGATTCATGATTCAATTCATGATTCATGATTCAATTCTTGATTTATGATTCATGATTCATTATTGAATTCATGATTCATGATTCAATTCATGATTCATGATTCGATTCATGATTCATGATTCATTTCATGATTCATTTCATGATTCATGATTTAATTTATGATTAATGATTCATGATTCAATTCATGATTAATGATTCAATTCATGATTCATGATTGATTTTATGATTCATGATTCAAGATTCAATTCATGATTCATGATTCAATTCATGATTCGATTTATGATTCATGATTCAATTCATGATTCATGACTCATGATTCAATTCATGATTCATGATTCAATTCATGATTCATGATTCAATTCATGATTCATGATTCGATTCATGATTCATAATTCAATTCATGATTCATGAATCATGATTCAATTCATGATTTGATTCATGATTCATGATTCAATTCATGATTCATGATTCAATTCATGATTCATGATTCATGATTCAATTCATGATTTATGATTCATTATTCGATTCATGATTCATGATTCGATTCATGATTCATGATTCAATTCATGATTCATGATTCATGATTCAATCCATGATTCGATTCATGATTCATGATTCATGATTCGATATATGATTCATGATTAAATTCATGATTCATGATTTATGATTCAATTCATGATTCATGATTCATAATTCAATTCATGATTCGATTCATGATTCATGATTCATGATTCAATTCATGATTCATGATTTATGATTTAATTCATGATTCATGATTTATTTCATGATTCATGATTCGATTCATGATTCAATTCAGGATTTATGATTCAATTCATGATTCATGATTCATTTCATGATTCATTTCATGATTCATAATTCGATTTATGATTCATGATTCAATTCATGATGCATGATTCAATTCGTGATTCATGATTCAATTCATGATTCATGATTCATTTCATGATTTATTTCATGATTCATTTCATGATTAATGATTCCTGATTCATTTCATGATTTATTTCATGATTCATTTCATGATTAATGATTCCTGATTCAATTCATGATTCATGATTCAATTCATGATTCATGAATCATTTCATGATTCATGATTTAATTCATTATTCGATTCATGATTTATGATTCAATTCATGATTCATGATTCGATTCATGATTCATGATTCAATTCATGATTCATGATTCGAATTATGATTTATGATTAAATTCATGATTCATGATTTATGATTCAATTCATGATTCATGATTTATTTCATGATTCAATTCATGGTTCATGAATCTTGATTCAATTCATGATTTATTTCATGATTCATGATTCGATTCATGATTCATGATTCAATTCTTGATTTATGATTCATGATTCATGATTTAATTCATGATTCATGATTCAATTCATGATTCATGATTCGATTCATGATTCATGATTCAATTCATGATTCATGATTCAATTCATGATGCGATTCATGATTCATGATTTATCACTCAATTCATGATTCATGATTCGATTCATGATTCATGATTCAATTCATGATTCATGATTCGATTTATAATTCATGATTCAATTCATGATGCATGATTCAATTTGTGATTCATGATTTAATTCATGATTCATGATTCATTTCATGATTCATGATTCCTGATTCAATTCATGATTCATGAGTCAATTCATGATTCATGAGTCAATTCATGATTCATGATTCATTTCATGATTCATGATTTAATTCATGATTCAATTTATGATTCAATTTATGATTCATAATTCATGATTCAATTCATGATTCAATTCATGATTCATGATTCATGATTCAATTGATGATTCATGATTCAATTCATGATTCATGATTTAATGCATGATTCAATTCTTGATTCAATTCATAATTCAATTCATGATTCATGATTCAATTCATGATTCATTACATGGTTCATGATTCAATTCATGATTCATGATTCAATTCTTGATTTATGATTCATGATTCATGATTCAATTCATGATTAATGATTCAATTCATGATTCATGATTGATTTTATGATTAATGATTCATGATTCAATTCATGATACATGATTCAATTCATGATTCGTTTTATGATTCATGATTCAATTCATGATTCATGACTCATGCTTCAATTCATGATTCATGATTCAATTCATGATTCATGATTCATGATTCAATTCATGATTCATGATTCGATTCATGATTCATAATTCAATTCATGATTCAATTCATGATTTGATTCATGATTCATAATTCAATTCATGATTCATGATTCAATTCATGATTCATGATTCATGATTCAATTCATGATTTATGATTCATTATTCGATTCATGATTCATGATTCATGATTCGATTCATGATTCATGATTCATGATTCAATTCATGATTCATGATTCATGATTTATGATTCAATTCATGATTCATGATTCATAATTCAATTCATGATTCGATTCATGATTCATGATTCATGATTCAATTCATGGTTCATGATTTATGATTTAATTCATGATTCATGATTTATGATTTAAATCATGATTCATGATTTATTTCATGATTCATGATTCGATTCATGATTCAATTCATGATTCATGATTCAATTCATGAATCATGATTCGATTCATGATTTATGTTTCAATTCATGATTCAATTCTTGATTCAATTCATAATTCAATTCATGATTCATGATTCAATGCATGATTCAATTCTTGATTCAATTCATAATTCAATTCATGATTCATGATTTGATTCATGATTCATGTTTGAATTCATGATTCAATTCATGATTCATGATTCAATTCTTGATTTATGATTCATGATTCATGATTCAATTCATGACACATGATTCAATTCATGAATCATGATCCATTTCATGATTCATGATTCAATTCATGATTCGATTCATGATTCATGAGTCAATTCATAAATTCATGATTTGATTCATGATTCATGCTTCAATTCTTGATTCATGATTCATGATTTGAATTATGATTCATGATTAAATTCATGATTCATGATTTATGATTCAATTCATGATTCATGATTTATTTCATGATTCAATTCATGGTTCATGAATCTTGATTCAATTCATGATTTATTTCATGATTCATGATTCGATTCATGATTCCTGATTCAATTCATGATTCAATTCATGATTTATGATTCAATTCATGATTTATTTCATGATTCATGATTCGATTCATGATTCCTGATTCAATTCATGATTCAATTCATGATTTATGATTCAATTCATGATTCATGATTCATGATTCGATTTATAATTCATGATTCAATTCATGATGTATGATTCAATTTTTGATTCATGATTTAATTCATGATTCATGATTCATTTCATGATTCATTTCATGATTCATGATTCCTGATTCAATTCATGATTCATGAGTCAATTCATGATTCATGATTCATTTCATGATTCATGATTTAATTCATGATTCAATTTATGATTCAATTTATGATTCATAATTCATGATTCAATTCATGATTCAATTCATGATTCAATTCATAATTCAATTCATGATTCATGATTCAATTCATGATTCATTACATGGTTCATTATTTAATTCATGATTAATGATTCAATTCATGATTCATGATTGATTTTATGATTAATGATTCATGATTCAATTCATGATTAATGATTCAATTCATGATTCATGATTGATTTTATGATTCATGATTCATGATTCAATTCATGATACATGATTCAATTCATGATTCGATTTATGATTCATGATTCAATTCATGATTCATGACTCATGATTCAATTCATGATTCATGATTCAATTCATGATTCATGATTCATGATTCAATTCATGATTCATGATTCAATTCATGATTCATGATTCGATTCATGATTCATAATTCAATTCATGATTCAATTCATGATTTGATTCATGATTCATAATTCAATTCATGATTCATGATTCAATTCATGATTCATGATTCATGATTCAATTCATGATTTATGATTCATTATTCGATTCATGATTCATGATTCATGATTCGATTCATGATTCATGATTCATGATTCAATTCATGATTCATGATTCATGATTCAATTCATGATTCGATTCATGATTCATGATTCATGATTCGATATATGATTCATGATTAAATTCATGATTCATGATTTATGATTCAATTCATGATTCATGATTCATAATTCAATTCATGATTCGATTCATGATTCATGATTCATGATTCAATTCATGGTTCAGGATTTATGATTCAATTCATGATTCATGATTCATTTCATGATTCATTTCATGATTCATAATTCAATTCAGGATTTATGATTCAATTCATGATTCATGATTCATTTCATGATTCATTTCATGATTCATAATTCGATTTATGATTCATGATTCAATTCAAGATTCATGATTCAATTCATGATTCATTTCATGATTCATGATTCATGATTCAATTCATGATTCAATTCATGATTCAATTCATGATTCATGATTCAATTCATGATTCATGATTCAATTCTTGATTTATGATTCATGATTCATTATTGAATTCATGATTCATGATTCAATTCATGATTCATGATTCGATTCATGATTCATGATTCATTTCATGATTCATTTCATGATTCATGATTTAATTTATGATTAA
This sequence comes from Mixophyes australis, assembly GCA_036250195.1. Lineage (NCBI taxonomy): Eukaryota > Metazoa > Chordata > Amphibia > Anura > Limnodynastidae > Mixophyes > Mixophyes australis. The sequence continues at coordinate 210,617,236 of JAVHZZ010000004.1, read as the reverse complement.
TGATTCATGATTCAATTCATGATTAATGATTCAATTCATGATTCATGATTGATTTTATGATTCATGATTCAAGATTCAATTCATGATTCATGATTCAATTCATGATTCGATTTATGATTCATGATTCAATTCATGATTCATGACTCATGATTCAATTCATGATTCATGATTCAATTCATGATTCATGATTCAATTCATGATTCATGATTCGATTCATGATTCATAATTCAATTCATGATTCATGAATCATGATTCAATTCATGATTTGATTCATGATTCATGATTCAATTCATGATTCATGATTCAATTCATGATTCATGATTCATGATTCAATTCATGATTTATGATTCATTATTCGATTCATGATTCATGATTCATGATTCGATTCATGATTCATGATTCAATTCATGATTCATGATTCATGATTCAATTCATGATTCGATTCATGATTCATGATTCATGATTCGATATATGATTCATGATTAAATTCATGATTCATGATTTATGATTCAATTCATGATTCATGATTTATGATTTAATTCATGATTCATGATTTATGATTTAATTCATGATTCATGATTTATTTCATGATTCATGATTCGATTCATGATTCAATTCAGGATTTATGATTCAATTCATGATTCATGATTCATTTCATGATTCATTTCATGATTCATAATTCGATTTATGATTCATGATTCAATTCATGATGCATGATTCAATTCGTGATTCATGATTCAATTCATGATTCATGATTCATTTCATGATTTATTTCATGATTCATTTCATGATTAATGATTCCTGATTCATTTCATGATTTATTTCATGATTCATTTCATGATTAATGATTCCTGATTCAATTCATGATTCATGATTCAATTCATGATTCATGAATCATTTCATGATTCATGATTTAATTCATTATTCGATTCATGATTTATGATTCAATTCATGATTCATGATTCGATTCATGATTCATGATTCAATTCATGATTCATGATTCGAATTATGATTTATGATTAAATTCATGATTCATGATTTATGATTCAATTCATGATTCATGATTTATTTCATGATTCAATTCATGGTTCATGAATCTTGATTCAATTCATGATTTATTTCATGATTCATGATTCGATTCATGATTCATGATTCAATTCTTGATTTATGATTCATGATTCATGATTTAATTCATGATTCATGATTCAATTCATGATTCATGATTCGATTCATGATTCATGATTCAATTCATGATTCATGATTCAATTCATGATTCATGATTCAATTCATGATGCGATTCATGATTCATGATTTATCACTCAATTCATGATTCATGATTCGATTCATGATTCATGATTCAATTCTTGAATCATGATTCATGATTCATGATTTAATTCATGATTCATGATTCAATTCATGATTCATGATTCGATTTATAATTCATGATTCAATTCATGATGCATGATTCAATTTGTGATTCATGATTTAATTCATGATTCATGATTCATTTCATGATTCATGATTCCTGATTCAATTCATGATTCATGAGTCAATTCATGATTCATGAGTCAATTCATGATTCATGATTCATTTCATGATTCATGATTTAATTCATGATTCAATTTATGATTCAATTTATGATTCATAATTCATGATTCAATTCATGATTCAATTCATGATTCATGATTCATGATTCAATTGATGATTCATGATTCAATTCATGATTCATGATTTAATGCATGATTCAATTCTTGATTCAATTCATAATTCAATTCATGATTCATGATTCAATTCATGATTCATTACATGGTTCATGATTCAATTCATGATTCATGATTCAATTCTTGATTTATGATTCATGATTCATGATTCAATTCATGATTAATGATTCAATTCATGATTCATGATTGATTTTATGATTAATGATTCATGATTCAATTCATGATACATGATTCAATTCATGATTCGTTTTATGATTCATGATTCAATTCATGATTCATGACTCATGCTTCAATTCATGATTCATGATTCAATTCATGATTCATGATTCATGATTCAATTCATGATTCATGATTCGATTCATAATTCAATTCATGATTCAATTCATGATTTGATTCATGATTCATAATTCAATTCATGATTCATGATTCAATTCATGATTCATGATTCATGATTCAATTCATGATTTATGATTCATTATTCGATTCATGATTCATGATTCATGATTCGATTCATGATTCATGATTCATGATTCAAATTATGATTCATGATTCATGATTTATGATTCAATTCATGATTCATGATTCATAATTCAATTCATGATTCGATTCATGATTCATGATTCATGATTCAATTCATGGTTCATGATTTATGATTTAATTCATGATTCATGATTTATGATTTAATTCATGATTCATGATTTATTTCATGATTCATGATTCGATTCATGATTCAATTCAGGATTTATGATTCAATTCATGATTCATGATTCATTTCATGATTCATTTCATGATTCATAATTCGATTTATGATTCATGATTCAATTCAAGATTCATGATTCAATTCATGATTCATTTCATGATTCATGATTCATGATTCAATTCATGATTCAATTCATGATTCAATTCATGATTCATGATTTAATTCATGATTCATGATTCAATTCTTGATTTATGATTCATGATTCATTATTCAATTTATGATTCATGATTCAATTCATGATTCATGATTCGATTCATGATTCATGATTCATTTCATGATTCATTTCATGATTCATGATTTAATTTATGATTAATGATTCATGATTCAATTCATGATTAATGATTCAATTCATGATTCATGATTGATTTTATGATTCATGATTCATGATTCAATTCATGATTCATGATTCAATTCATGATTCAATTTATGAATTATGATTCAATTCATGATTCATGACTCATGATTCAATTCATGATTCATGATTCAATTCATGATTCATGATTCGATTCATGATTCATAATTCAATTCATGATTCATGAATCATGATTCAATTCATGATTTGATTCATGATTCATGATTCAATTCATGATTCATGATTCAATTCATGATTCATGATTCATGATTCAATTCATGATTTATGATTCATTATTCGATTCATGATTCATGATTCATGATTCGATTCATGATTCATGATTCATGATTCAATTCATGATTCATGATTCATGATTCAATTCATGATTCGATTCATGATTCATGATTCATGATTCGATATATGATTCATGATTAAATTCATGATTCATGATTTATGATTCAATTCATGATTCATGATTCATAATTCAATTCATGATTCGATTCATGATTTATGATTCATGATTCAATTCATGATTCATGATTTATGATTTAATTCATGATTCATGATTTATTTCATGATTCATGATTCGATTCATGATTCAATTCAGGATTTATGATTCAATTCATGATTCATGATTCATTTCATGATTCATTTCATGATTCATAATTCGATTTATGATTCATGATTCAATTCATGATGCATGATTCAATTCGTGATTCATGATTCAATTCATGATTCATGATTTATTTCATGATTTATTTCATGATTCATTTCATGATTAATGATTCCTGATTCATTTCATGATTTATTTCATGATTCATTTCATGATTAATGATTCCTGATTCAATTCATGATTCATGATTCAATTCATGATTCATGATTCATTTCATGATTCATGATTCAATTCATTATTCGATTCATGATTTATGATTCAATTCATGATTCATGATTCGATTCATGATTCATGATTCAATTCATGATTCATGATTCATGATTCGAATTATGATTTATGATTAAATTCATGATTCATGATTTATGATCCAATTCATGATTCATGATTTATTTCATGATTCAATTCATGGTTCATGAATCTTGATTCAATTCATGATTTATTTCATGATTCATGATTCGATTCATGATTCATGATTCAATTCTTGATTTATGATTCATGATTCATAATTTAATTCATGATTCATGATTCAATTCATGATTCATGATTCGATTCATGATTCATGATTCAATTCATGATTCATGATTCAATTCATGATTCATGATTCAATTCATGATGCGATTCATAATTCATGATTTATCACTCAATTCATGATTCATGATTCGATTCATGATTCATGATTCAATTCTTGAATCATGATTCATGATTCATGATTCAATTCATGATTCATGATTCAATTCATGATTCATGATTCGATTCATGATTCATGATTCAATTCATGATTCATGATTTAATTCATGATTCATGATTCAATTCATGATTCATGATTCAATTCATGATGCGATTCATGATTCATGATTTATCACTCAATTCATGATTCATGATTCGATTCATAATTCATGATTCAATTCATGATTCAATTTATGATTCATGATTCATGATTCAATTCATGATTCATGATTCATGATTTGATTCATGATTCATGATTCAATTCATAATTCATGATTCAATTCATGATTCGTGATTCATGATTCATGATTCGATTTATGATTCATGATTCAATTCATGATTCATGATTCAATTCATGATTCATGATTCATTTCATGATTCATTTCATGATTCATGATTCAATTCAAGATTCATGATTCAATTCATGATTCATTTCATGATTCATGATTCATGATTCAAATTATGATTCAATTCCTGATTCAATTCATGATTCATGATTCATTTCATGATTCATGATTCAATTCATGATTCGATTCATGATTTATGATTCAATTCATGATTCATGATTCGATTCATGATTCATGATTCCATTCATGATTCATGATTCATGATTCGAATTATGATTCATGATTAAATTCATGATTCATGATTTATGATTCAATTCATGATTCATGATTTATTTCATGATTCAATTCATGGTTCATGAATCTTGATTCAATTCATGATTTATTTCATGATTCATGATTCGATTCATGATTCATGATTCAATTCTTGATTTATGATTCATGATTCATGATTTAGTTCATGATTCATGATTCAATTCATGATTCATGATTCGATTCATGATTCATGATTCAATTCATGATTCATGATTCAATTCATGATGCGATTCATGATTCATGATTTATCACTCAATTCATGAATCATGATTCGATTCATGATTCATGATTCAATTCTTGAATCATGATTCATGATTCATGATTTAATTCATGATTCATGATTAAATTCATGATTCATGATTCGATTCATGATTCATGATTCAATTCATGATTCATGATTCGATTCATGATTCATGATTCAATTCATAATTCATGATTCAATTCATGATTCGTGATTCATGATTCATGATTCAATTCATGATTCATGATTCGATTCATGATTCATGATTCAATTCATGATTCATGATTCGATTCATGATTCATGATTCATGATTCGATTTATGATTCATGATTCAATTCATGATTCATGATTCAATTCATGATTCATGATTCATAATTCAATTCATGATTCATGATTCAATTCATGATTCGATTCATGATTCATGATTCAATTCATGATTCATGATTCGATTCATGATTCATGATTCATGATTCAGTTCATGATTCATGATTCAATTCATGATTCGATTCATGATTCGATATATGATTCATGATTAAATTCATGATTCATGATTTATGATTCAATTCATGATTCATGATTCATGATTCAATTCATGATTCATGACTCATGATTCATGATTCAATTCATGAATCATGATTCGATTCATGATTCATAAATCAATTCTTGATTTATGATTCAATTCATGATTCATGATTTATTTCATGATTCAATTCATGGTTCTTGAATCTTGATTCAAGTCATGATTTATTTCATGATTCATGATTCGATTCATGATTCATGATTCATGATTCAATTCATGATTCATGATTCATGATTAAATTCATGATTCATGATTCAATGCATGATTCAATTCTTGATTCAATTCATAATTCAATTCATGATTCATGATTCGATTCATGATTCATGTTTGAATTCATGATTCAATTCATGATTCATGATTCAATTCTTGATTTATGATTCATGATTCATGATTCAATTCATGTTACATGATTCAATTCATGATTCATGATTCATTTCATGATTCATGATTCAATTCATGATTCGATTCATGATTCATGAGTCAATTCATAAATTCATGATTTGATTCATGATTCATGATTCAATTCTTGATTCATGATTCATGATTTGAATTATGATTTATGATTAAATTCATGATTCATGATTTATGATTCAATTCATGATTCATGATTTATTTCATGATTCAATTCATGGTTCATGATTCAATTCATGATTCATGATTCGATTCATGATTCATGATTCATGATTCGATTTATGATTCATGATTCAATTCATGATTCATGATTCAATTCATGATTCATGATTCATAATTCAATTCATGATTCATGATTCAATTCATGATTCGATTCATGATTCATGATTCAATTCATGATTCATGATTCGATTCATGATTCATGATTCATGATTCAGTTCATGATTCATGATTCAATTCATGATTCGATTCATGATTCGATATATGATTCATGATTAAATTCATGATTCATGATTTATGATTCAATTCATGATTCATGATTCATGATTCAATTCATGATTCATGACTCATGATTCATGATTCAATTCATGAATCATGATTCGATTCATGATTCATAAATCAATTCTTGATTTATGATTCAATTCATGATTCATGATTTATTTCATGATTCAATTCATGGTTCTTGAATCTTGATTCAAGTCATGATTTATTTCATGATTCATGATTCGATTCATGATTCATGATTCATGATTCAATTCATGATTCATGATTCATGATTAAATTCATGATTCATGATTCAATGCATGATTCAATTCTTGATTCAATTCATAATTCAATTCATGATTCATGATTCGATTCATGATTCATGTTTGAATTCATGATTCAATTCATGATTCATGATTCAATTCTTGATTTATGATTCATGATTCATGATTCAATTCATGTTACATGATTCAATTCATGATTCATGATTCATTTCATGATTCATGATTCAATTCATGATTCGATTCATGATTCATGAGTCAATTCATAAATTCATGATTTGATTCATGATTCATGATTCAATTCTTGATTCATGATTCATGATTTGAATTATGATTTATGATTAAATTCATGATTCATGATTTATGATTCAATTCATGATTCATGATTTATTTCATGATTCAATTCATGGTTCATGATTCAATTCATGATTCATGATTCGATTCATGATTCATGATTCATGATTCGATTTATGATTCATGATTCAATTCATGATTCATGATTCAATTCATGATTCATGATTCATAATTCAATTCATGATTCATGATTCAATTCATGATTCGATTCATGATTCATGATTCAATTCATGATTCATGATTCGATTCATGATTCATGATTCATGATTCAGTTCATGATTCATGATTCAATTCATGATTCGATTCATGATTCGATATATGATTCATGATTAAATTCATGATTCATGATTTATGATTCAATTCATGATTCATGATTCATGATTCAATTCATGATTCATGACTCATGATTCATGATTCAATTCATGAATCATGATTCGATTCATGATTCATAAATCAATTCTTGATTTATGATTCAATTCATGATTCATGATTTATTTCATGATTCAATTCATGGTTCTTGAATCTTGATTCAAGTCATGATTTATTTCATGATTCATGATTCGATTCATGATTCATGATTCATGATTCAATTCATGATTCATGATTCATGATTAAATTCATGATTCATGATTCAATGCATGATTCAATTCTTGATTCAATTCATAATTCAATTCATGATTCATGATTCGATTCATGATTCATGTTTGAATTCATGATTCAATTCATGATTCATGATTCAATTCTTGATTTATGATTCATGATTCATGATTCAATTCATGTTACATGATTCAATTCATGATTCATGATTCATTTCATGATTCATGATTCAATTCATGATTCGATTCATGATTCATGAGTCAATTCATAAATTCATGATTTGATTCATGATTCATGATTCAATTCTTGATTCATGATTCATGATTCGATTCATGATTCATGATTCAATTCATGATTCATGATTCAATTCATGATTCATGATTCAATTCATGATGCGATTCATGATTCATGATTTATCACTCAATTCATGATTCATGATTCGATTCATGATTCATGATTCAATTCTTGAATCATGATTCATGATTCATGATTTAATTCATGATTCATGATTCAATTCATGATTCATGATTCGATTTATAATTCATGATTCAATTCATGATGCATGATTCAATTTGTGATTCATGATTTAATTCATGATTCATGATTCATTTCATGATTCATGATTCCTGATTCAATTCATGATTCATGAGTCAATTCATGATTCATGAGTCAATTCATGATTCATGATTCATTTCATGATTCATGATTTAATTCATGATTCAATTTATGATTCAATTTATGATTCATAATTCATGATTCAATTCATGATTCAATTCATGATTCATGATTCATGATTCAATTGATGATTCATGATTCAATTCATGATTCATGATTTAATGCATGATTCAATTCTTGATTCAATTCATAATTCAATTCATGATTCATGATTCAATTCATGATTCATTACATGGTTCATGATTCAATTCATGATTCATGATTCAATTCTTGATTTATGATTCATGATTCATGATTCAATTCATGATTAATGATTCAATTCATGATTCATGATTGATTTTATGATTAATGATTCATGATTCAATTCATGATACATGATTCAATTCATGATTCGTTTTATGATTCATGATTCAATTCATGATTCATGACTCATGCTTCAATTCATGATTCATGATTCAATTCATGATTCATGATTCATGATTCAATTCATGATTCATGATTCGATTCATGATTCATAATTCAATTCATGATTCAATTCATGATTTGATTCATGATTCATAATTCAATTCATGATTCATGATTCAATTCATGATTCATGATTCATGATTCAATTCATGATTTATGATTCATTATTCGATTCATGATTCATGATTCATGATTCGATTCATGATTCATGATTCATGATTCAAATTATGATTCATGATTCATGATTTATGATTCAATTCATGATTCATGATTCATAATTCAATTCATGATTCGATTCATGATTCATGATTCATGATTCAATTCATGGTTCATGATTTATGATTTAATTCATGATTCATGATTTATGATTTAATTCATGATTCATGATTTATTTCATGATTCATGATTCGATTCATGATTCAATTCAGGATTTATGATTCAATTCATGATTCATGATTCATTTCATGATTCATTTCATGATTCATAATTCGATTTATGATTCATGATTCAATTCAAGATTCATGATTCAATTCATGATTCATTTCATGATTCATGATTCATGATTCAATTCATGATTCAATTCATGATTCAATTCATGATTCATGATTTAATTCATGATTCATGATTCAATTCTTGATTTATGATTCATGATTCATTATTCAATTTATGATTCATGATTCAATTCATGATTCATGATTCGATTCATGATTCATGATTCATTTCATGATTCATTTCATGATTCATGATTTAATTTATGATTAATGATTCATGATTCAATTCATGATTAATGATTCAATTCATGATTCATGATTGATTTTATGATTCATGATTCATGATTCAATTCATGATTCATGATTCAATTCATGATTCAATTTATGAATTATGATTCAATTCATGATTCATGACTCATGATTCAATTCATGATTCATGATTCAATTCATGATTCATGATTCGATTCATGATTCATAATTCAATTCATGATTCATGAATCATGATTCAATTCATGATTTGATTCATGATTCATGATTCAATTCATGATTCATGATTCAATTCATGATTCATGATTCATGATTCAATTCATGATTTATGATTCATTATTCGATTCATGATTCATGATTCATGATTCGATTCATGATTCATGATTCATGATTCAATTCATGATTCATGATTCATGATTCAATTCATGATTCGATTCATGATTCATGATTCATGATTCGATATATGATTCATGATTAAATTCATGATTCATGATTTATGATTCAATTCATGATTCATGATTCATAATTCAATTCATGATTCGATTCATGATTTATGATTCATGATTCAATTCATGATTCATGATTTATGATTTAATTCATGATTCATGATTTATTTCATGATTCATGATTCGATTCATGATTCAATTCAGGATTTATGATTCAATTCATGATTCATGATTCATTTCATGATTCATTTCATGATTCATAATTCGATTTATGATTCATGATTCAATTCATGATGCATGATTCAATTCGTGATTCATGATTCAATTCATGATTCATGATTTATTTCATGATTTATTTCATGATTCATTTCATGATTAATGATTCCTGATTCATTTCATGATTTATTTCATGATTCATTTCATGATTAATGATTCCTGATTCAATTCATGATTCATGATTCAATTCATGATTCATGATTCATTTCATGATTCATGATTCAATTCATTATTCGATTCATGATTTATGATTCAATTCATGATTCATGATTCGATTCATGATTCATGATTCAATTCATGATTCATGATTCATGATTCGAATTATGATTTATGATTAAATTCATGATTCATGATTTATGATCCAATTCATGATTCATGATTTATTTCATGATTCAATTCATGGTTCATGAATCTTGATTCAATTCATGATTTATTTCATGATTCATGATTCGATTCATGATTCATGATTCAATTCTTGATTTATGATTCATGATTCATAATTTAATTCATGATTCATGATTCAATTCATGATTCATGATTCGATTCATGATTCATGATTCAATTCATGATTCATGATTCAATTCATGATTCATGATTCAATTCATGATGCGATTCATAATTCATGATTTATCACTCAATTCATGATTCATGATTCGATTCATGATTCATGATTCAATTCTTGAATCATGATTCATGATTCATGATTCAATTCATGATTCATGATTCAATTCATGATTCATGATTCGATTCATGATTCATGATTCAATTCATGATTCATGATTTAATTCATGATTCATGATTCAATTCATGATTCATGATTCAATTCATGATGCGATTCATGATTCATGATTTATCACTCAATTCATGATTCATGATTCGATTCATAATTCATGATTCAATTCATGATTCAATTTATGATTCATGATTCATGATTCAATTCATGATTCATGATTCATGATTTGATTCATGATTCATGATTCAATTCATAATTCATGATTCAATTCATGATTCGTGATTCATGATTCATGATTCGATTTATGATTCATGATTCAATTCATGATTCATGATTCAATTCATGATTCATGATTCATTTCATGATTCATTTCATGATTCATGATTCAATTCAAGATTCATGATTCAATTCATGATTCATTTCATGATTCATGATTCATGATTCAAATTATGATTCAATTCCTGATTCAATTCATGATTCATGATTCATTTCATGATTCATGATTCAATTCATGATTCGATTCATGATTTATGATTCAATTCATGATTCATGATTTGATTCATGATTCATGATTCCATTCATGATTCATGATTCATGATTCGAATTATGATTCATGATTAAATTCATGATTCATGATTTATGATTCAATTCATGATTCATGATTTATTTCATGATTCAATTCATGGTTCATGAATCTTGATTCAATTCATGATTTATTTCATGATTCATGATTCGATTCATGATTCATGATTCAATTCTTGATTTATGATTCATGATTCATGATTTAGTTCATGATTCATGATTCAATTCATGATTCATGATTCGATTCATGATTCATGATTCAATTCATGATTCATGATTCAATTCATGATGCGATTCATGATTCATGATTTATCACTCAATTCATGAATCATGATTCGATTCATGATTCATGATTCAATTCTTGAATCATGATTCATGATTCATGATTTAATTCATGATTCATGATTAAATTCATGATTCATGATTCGATTCATGATTCATGATTCAATTCATGATTCATGATTCGATTCATGATTCATGATTCAATTCATAATTCATGATTCAATTCATGATTCGTGATTCATGATTCATGATTCAATTCATGATTCATGATTCGATTCATGATTCATGATTCAATTCATGATTCATGATTCGATTCATGATTCATGATTCATGATTCGATTTATGATTCATGATTCAATTCATGATTCATGATTCAATTCATGATTCATGATTCATAATTCAATTCATGATTCATGATTCAATTCATGATTCGATTCATGATTCATGATTCAATTCATGATTCATGATTCGATTCATGATTCATGATTCATGATTCAGTTCATGATTCATGATTCAATTCATGATTCGATTCATGATTCGATATATGATTCATGATTAAATTCATGATTCATGATTTATGATTCAATTCATGATTCATGATTCATGATTCAATTCATGATTCATGACTCATGATTCATGATTCAATTCATGAATCATGATTCGATTCATGATTCATAAATCAATTCTTGATTTATGATTCAATTCATGATTCATGATTTATTTCATGATTCAATTCATGGTTCTTGAATCTTGATTCAAGTCATGATTTATTTCATGATTCATGATTCGATTCATGATTCATGATTCATGATTCAATTCATGATTCATGATTCATGATTAAATTCATGATTCATGATTCAATGCATGATTCAATTCTTGATTCAATTCATAATTCAATTCATGATTCATGATTCGATTCATGATTCATGTTTGAATTCATGATTCAATTCATGATTCATGATTCAATTCTTGATTTATGATTCATGATTCATGATTCAATTCATGTTACATGATTCAATTCATGATTCATGATTCATTTCATGATTCATGATTCAATTCATGATTCGATTCATGATTCATGAGTCAATTCATAAATTCATGATTTGATTCATGATTCATGATTCAATTCTTGATTCATGATTCATGATTTGAATTATGATTTATGATTAAATTCATGATTCATGATTTATGATTCAATTCATGATTCATGATTTATTTCATGATTCAATTCATGGTTCATGAATCTTGATTTAATTCATGATTTATTTCATGATTCATGATTCGATTCATGATTCATGATTCAATTCATGATTCAATTCATGATTTATGATTCAATTCATGATTCATGATTCATGATTCAATTTATAATTCATGATTCAATTCATGATGCATGATTCAATTTGTGATTCATGATTTAATTCATGATTCATGATTCATTTAATGATTCATTTCATGATTCATGATTCCTGATTCAATTCATGATTCATGAGTCAATTCATGATTCATGATTCATTTCATGATTCATGATTTAATTCATGATTCAATTTATGATTCAATTTATGATTCATAATTCATGATTCAATTCATGATTCAATTCATGATTCATGATTCATGATTCAATTCATGATTCATGATTCAATTCATGATTCATGATTTAATGCATGATTCAATTCTTGATTCAATTCATAATTCAATTCATGATTCATGATTCAATTCATGATTCGTTACATGGTTCATGATTCAATTCATGATTCATGATTCAATTCTTGATTTATGATTCATGATTCATGATTCAATTCATGTTTAATGATTCAATTCATGATTCATGATTCATTTTATGATTCATGATTCATGATTCAATTCATGATTCATGATTCAATTCATGATTCGATTCATGATTCATGATTCAATTCATAATTCATGACTCATGATTCAATTCATGATTCATGATTCAATTCATGATTTATGATTCATGATTCAATTCTTGAATCATTATTCATGATTCAATTTATGATTCATGATTCAATTCATGATTCATGATTCATAATTCAATTCATGATTCGATTCATGATTCATGATTCATGATTCGATATATGATTCATGATTAAATTCATGATTCATGATTTATGATTCAATTCATGATTCATGATTCATGATTCAATTCATGATTCATGACTCATGATTCATGATTCAATTAATGAATCATGATTCGATTCATGATTCATGATTCAATTCTTGATTTATGATTCGATTCATGATTCATGATTAAATTTATGATTCATGATTTATGATTCAATTCATGATTCATGATTTATTTCATGATTCAATTCATGGTTCTTGAATCTTGATTCAAGTCATGATTTATTTCATGATTCATGATGCGATTCATGATTCATGATTCGATTCATGATTCGATTCATGATTCATGATTCATGATTCATGATTTGATATATGATTCATGATTAAATTCATGATTCATGATTTATGATTCAATTCATGATTCATGATTCATGATTCAATTCATGATTCATGATTCGATTCATGATTCATGATTCAATTCTTGATTCATGATTCGATTCATGATTCATGATTCAATTCTTGATTCATGATTCGATTCATGATTCATGATTAAATTTATGATTCATGATTTATGATTCAATTCATGATTCATGATTTATTTCATGATTCAATTCATGGTTCATGAATCTTGATTCAAGTCATGATTAATTTCATGATTCATGATTCGATTCATAATTCATGATTCATGATTCAATTCATGATTCATGACTCATGATTCATGATTCAATTCATGATTCATGATTCGATTCATGATTCATGATTCAATTCTTGATTCATGATTCGATTCATGATTCATGATTAAATTTATGATTCATGATTTATGATTCAATTCTTGATTCATGATTTATTTCATGATTCAATTCATGGTTCATGAATCTTGATTCAATTCATGATTTATTTCATGATTCATGATTCAATTCTTGATTCAATTCATGATTTATTTCATGATTCATGATTCGATTCATGATTCATGATTCAATTCATGATTCAATTCAGGATTTATGATTCAATTCATGATTCATTATTCAATTCATGATTCATGATTAATGATTCGATTTATGATTCATGATTCAATTCATGATGAATGACTCAATTCGTGATTCATGATTCAATTCATGATTCATGATTCATTTCATGATTCATTTCATGATTCATGATTCCTGATTCAATTCATGATTCATGATTCGATTCATGATTCAATTCTTGATTCTTGATTCATGATTCGAATTATGATTCATGATAAAATTCATGATTCATGATTTATGATTCAATTCATGATTCATGATTTAATTCATGATTTAATATTCATGATTCATGATTCGATTTAAAATTCATGGATCAATTCCTGATGCATGATTCAATTCGTGATTCATGATTCAATTCATGATTCATGATTCATTTCATGATTCATGATTCAATTCATGATTCAATTCATGATTCAATTTATGATTCATAATTCATGGTTCAATTCATGATTCAATTTATGATTGATGATTCATGATTCAATTAATGATTCATGATTCAATTTATGATTCATGTTTCAATTCATGATTCATGATTCGATTCATGATTCATAATTCATGATTCATGATTCATGATTCGATTTATGATTCATGATTCATGATTCATGATTCAATTCATGATTAATGATTCAATTCATGATTCATGATTCAATTCATGATTCATGATTCAATTCATGATTCATGATTCATTTCATGATTCATGATTCAATTCAAGATTCATGATTCAATTCATGATTCATTTCATGATTCAATTCATGATTCAAATTATGATTCATGATTCATGATTAGATTCATGATTCATGATTCATGATTCAATTCATGATTTATGATTCATGATTCGATTCATGATTAATGATTCAATTCATGATTCAATTCATGATTCATGATTCAATTCATAATTCAATTCATGATTAAATATGACCGGGTTAGGGTTAGGGTTAGGGTTGGGGTTTGGGTTAGGGTTAGGGGTTAATGGTTAGGGGATAGAGTTAGGGTTAGGGTTAGGGTTAAGGGGTTAGGGTTAGGGTTAGGGTTAGGGGATAGGGCTTAGGGGTTAGGGTTAGGGTTAAGGTTAGGATTAGGGTTAGGTTTAGGGGGTTCGGGGGTTAGAGTTAGGGTTAGGGTTAGGGGGTTAAGGGGTTAGGGTTAGGGTTAGGGGTTAGGGTTAGGGTTAGGGGGTTAGGGTTAGGGTTAGGGTTAGGGGGTTAGGGTTAGGGTTAGGGGTTAGGGTTAGGGTTAGGCTTAGGGTTATGGTTAGGGTTAGGGGGTTAGGGTTAGGGGGTTAGGGTTAGGGTTAGGGTTTAGGGTTAGGGTTAGGGTTAGGGTTAGGTGTTAGGGTTAGGGTTAGGGTTAGTGGGTTAGGGTTAGGGTTAGCGTTAGGGTTAGGGTTAGGGGGTTAGGGTTAGGGGATTAGGGTTAGGGTTAGGGTTCATGATTCAATTCTTGATTCATGATTCATGATTCTATTCATGTTTCATGATTAAATTCATGATTCATGATTTATGATTTAATTCATTAATTCATGATTTATTTCATGATTCAATCCATGATTTATTTCATGATTCATGATTCGATTAATGATCCATGATTCAATTCATGAGTCATGATTCAGGATTCGATTCATGATTCATGAATCATGATTCAATTCATGATTCATGAATCATGATTCAATTCATGATTCATGTTTCAATTCATGATTTAATTATTGATTCAATTCATAATTCAATTTATGATTCATGATTCAATTCATGATTCATGATTCAATGCATGATTCATGATTCATTTCATGATTCATGATTAATTTCATGATTAATTTCATGATTTATGATTCAATTCATGATTCATGATTCATGATTCAATTCATGATTTGTGATTCATGATTCAATTCATGATATATGATTCATAATTCAATTCATTATTCATGATTCATGAATCGATTCATGATTCATGCTTTAATTCATGATTCATGATTTATGATTGAATTCATGATTCATGATTTGATTCATGATTCATGATTCAATTCATGATTCATGATTCAATTCATGATTCATGAATCATGATTCGATTCATGATTCATGTTTAAATTCATGATTCAATTCCTGATTCAATTCATAATTCAATTCATGATTCAATTCATAATTCAATTCATGATTCATGATTCAATTCATGATTCATGATTCAATGCATGATTCATGATTCGTATCATGATTCATGTTTGAATTCATGATTCAATTCATGATTCATGATTCAATTCATGATTCATTATTCAATTCATGATTCATGATTCATGATTCATGATTCAGTTCATGATTCATGATTCAATTCATGATTCATGATTCAGTTCATGATTCATGATTCAGTTCATGATTCATGATTCAATTCATGATTCATGATTCAATTCATGATTCATGATTCAATTCATGATTCATTATTCAATTCATGATTCATGATTCATGATTCATGATTCAATTCATAATTCATGATTCGATTCATGATTCATAATTCAATTCATGATTCATGATTCATGATACAGTTCATGATTCATGATTCAATTCATGATTCATGATTCATTTCATGATTCATTTCATGATTTATGATTCAATTCATAATTAATGATTCCATTCATGAGTCATGATTCATTTTAGGATTCATGATTCGTGATTCAATTCATGATTTGTGATTCATGATTCAATTCATGATTCATAATTCAATTCATGATTTGTGATTCATGATTCCATTCATGTTTGATGATTCGATTCATGATTCAAGATTCAATTCATGATTCATGATTCTTAATTCAGGATTCAATTCATGATTTATGATTCGATACATGATAAATGATTTATTTTATGATTCAATTCATGGTTCATGATTCATGATTCGAATTATGATTCATGATTAAATTCATGATTCATGATTTATGATTCAATTCATGATTCATGATTTATTTCATGATTCAATTCATGGTTCATGAATCTTGATTCAATTCATGATTTATTTCATGATTCATGATTCGATTCATGATTCATGATTCAATTCTTGATTTATGATTCATGATTCATGATTTAATTCATGATTCATGATTCAATTCATGATTCATGATTCGATTCATGATTCATGATTAAATTCATGATTCATGATTTATGATTCAATTCATGATTCATGATTCATAATTAAATTCATGATTCGATTCATGATTCATGATTCATGATTCAATTCATGATTCATGATTTATGATTTAATTCATGATTCATGATTTATTTCATGATTCATGATTCGATTCATGATTCAATTCAGGATTTATGATTCAATTCATGATTCATGATTCATTTCATGATTCATTTCATGATTCATAATTCGATTTATGATTCATGATTCAATTCATGATGCATGATTCAATTCGTGATTCATGATTCAATTCATGATTCATGATTCATTTCATGATTTATTTCATGATTCATTTCATGATTAATGATTCCTGATTCATTTCATGATTTATTTCATGATTCATTTCATGATTAATGATTCCTGATTCAATTCATGATTCATGATTCAATTCATGATTCATGATTCATTTCATGATTCATGATTCAATTCATTATTCGATTCATGATTTATGATTCAATTCATGATTCATGATTCGATTCATGATTCATGATTCAATTCATGATTCATGATTCATGATTCGAATTATGATTTATGATTAAATTCATGATTCATGATTTATGATTCAATTCATGATTCATGATTTATTTCATGATTCAATTCATGGTTCATGAATCTTGATTCAATTCATGATTTATTTCATGATTCATGATTCATGATTCAATTCTTGATTTATGATTCATGATTCATGATATAATTCATGATTCATGATTCAATTCATGATTCATGATTCGATTCATGATTCATGATTCAATTCATGATTCATGATTCAATTCATGATTCATGATTCAATTCATGATGCGATTCATGATTCATGATTTATCACTTAATTCATGATTCATGATTCGATTCATGATTCATGATTCAATTCTTGAATCATGATTCATGATTCATGATTCAATTCATGATTCATGATTCAATTCATGATTCATGATTCAATTCATGATTCATGATTCGATTCATGATTCATGATTCGATTCATAATTCATGATTCAATTCATGATTCAATTTATGATTCATGATTCATGATTCAATTCATGGATCATGATTCATGATTTGATTCATGATTCATGATTCAATTCATAATTCATGATTCAATTCATGATTCGTGATTCATGATTCATGATTCAATTCATGATTCATGATTCGATTCATGATTCATGATTCATGATTCATGATTCGATTTATGATTCATGATTCAATTCATGATTCATGATTCAATTCATGATTCATGATTCAATTCATGATTCATGATTCATTTCATGATTCATTTCATGATTCATGATTCAATTCAAGATTCATGATTCAATTCATGATTCATTTCATGATTCATGATTCAAATTATGATTCAATTCCTGATTCAATTCATGATTCATGATTCATTTCATGATTCATGATTCAATTCATGATTCGATTCATGATTTATGATTCAATTCATGATTCATAATTCGATTCATGATTCATGATTCCATTCATGATTCATGATTCATGATTCGAATTATGATTCATGATTAAATTCATGATTCATGATTTATGATTCAATTCATGATTCATGATTTATTTCATGATTCAATTCATGGTTCATGAATCTTGATTCAATTCATAATTTATTTCATGATTCATGATTCGATTCATGATTCATGATTCAATTCTTGATTTATGATTCATGATTCATGATTTAATTCATGATTCATGATTCAATTCATGATTCATGATTCGATTCATGATTCATGATTCAATTCATGATTCATGATTCAATTCATGATGCGATTCATGATTCATGATTTATCACTCAATTCATGAATCATGATTCGATTCATGATTCATGATTCAATTCTTGAATCATGATTCATGATTCATGATTTAATTCATGATTCATGATTAAATTCATGATTCATGATTCGATTCATGATTCATGATTCAATTCATGATTCATGATTCGATTCATAATTCATGATTCAATTCATGATTCAATTTATGATTCATGATTCATGATTCAATTCATGATTCATGATTCATGATTCGATTCATGATTCATGATTCAATTCATAATTCATGATTCAATTCATGATTCGTGATTCATGATTCAATTCATGATTCATGATTCGATTCATGATTCATGATTCAATTCATGATTCATGATTCGATTCATGATTCATGATTCATGATTCATGATTCGATTTATGATTCATGATTCAATTCATGATTCATGATTCAATTCATGATTCATGATTCATAATTCAATGCATGATTCATGATTCAATTCATGATTCGATTCATGATTCATGATTCAATTCATGATTCATGATTCGATTCATGATTCATGATTCATGATTCAGTTCATGATTCATGATTCAATTCATGATTCGATTCATGATTCGATATATGATTCATGATTCAATTCATGATTCATGATTTATGATTCAATTCATGATTCATGATTCATGATTCAATTCATGATTCATGACTCATGATTCATGATTCAATTCATGAATCATGATTCGATTCATGATTCATAAATCAATTCTTGATTTATGATTCAATTCATGATTCATGATTTATTTCATGATTCAATTCATGGTTCTTGAATCTTGATTCAAGTCATGATTTATTTCATGATTCATGATTCGATTCATGATTCATGATTCATGATTCAATTCATGATTCATGATTCATGATTCAATTCATGATTCATGATTCAATGCATGATTCAATTCTTGATTCAATTCATAATTCAATTCATGATTCATGATTCGATTCATGATTCATGTTTGAATTCATGATTCAATTCATGATTCATGATTCAATTCTTGATTTATGATTCATGATTCATGATTCAATTCATGTTACATGATTCAATTCATGATTCATGATTCATTTCATGATTCATGATTCAATTCATGATTCGATTCATGATTCATGAGTCAATTCATAAATTCATGATTTGATTCATGATTCATGATTCAATTCTTGATTCATGATTCATGATTTGAATTATGATTTATGATTAAATTCATGATTCATGATTTATGATTCAATTCATGATTCATGATTTATTTCATGATTCAATTCATGGTTCATGAATCTTGATTTAATTCATGATTTATTTCATGATTCATGATTCGATTCATGATTCATGATTCAATTCATGATTCAATTCATGATTTATGAATCAGTTCATGATTCATGATTCATGATTCGATTTATAATTCATGATTCAATTCATGATGCATGATTCAATTTGTGATTCATGATTTAATTCATGATTCATGATTCATTTAATGATTCATTTCATGATTCATGATTCCTGATTCAATTCATGATTCATGAGTCAATTCATGATTCATGATTCATGATTTAATTCATGATTCAATTTATGATTCAATTTATGATTCATAATTCATGATTCAATTCATGATTCAATTCATGATTCATGATTCATGATTCAATTCATGATTCATGATTTAATGCATGATTCAATTCTTGATTCAATTCATAATTCAATTCATGATTCATGATTCAATTCATGATTCATTACATGGTTCATGATTCAATTCATGATTCATGATTCAATTCTTGATTTATGATTCATGATTCATGATTCAATTCATGATTAATGATTCAATTCATGATTCATGATTGATTTTATGATTAATGATTCATGATTCAATTCATGATACATGATTCAATTCATGATTCGTTTTATGATTCATGATTCAATTCATGATTCATGACTCATGCTTCAATTCATGATTCATGATTCAATTCATGATTCATGATTCATGATTCAATTCATGATTCATGATTCGATTCATGATTCAAAATTCAATTCATGATTCAATTCATGATTTGATTCATGATTCATAATTCAATTCATGATTCATGATTCAATTCATGATTCATGATTCATGATTCAATTCATGATTTATGATTCATTATTCGATTCATGATTCATGATTCATGATTCGATTCATGATTCAATATTCATGATTCAATTCATGATTCATGATTCATGATTCAATTCATGATTCGATTCATGATTCATGATTCGATATATGATTAATGATTAAATTCATGATTCATGATTTATGATTCAATTCATGATTCATGATTCATAATTCAATTCATGATTCGATTCATGATTCATGATTCATGATTCAATTCATGGTTCATGATTTATGATTTAATTCATGATTCATGATTTATGATTTAATTCATGATTCATGATTTATTTCATGATTCATGATTCGATTCATGATTCAATTCAGGATTTATGATTCAATTCATGATTCATGATTCATTTCATGATTCATTTCATGATTCATATTTCGATTTATGATTCATGATTCAATTCAAGATTCATGATTCAATTCATGATTCATTTCATGATTCATGATTCATGATTCAATTCATGATTCAATTCATGATTCAATTCATGATTCAATTCATGATTCAATTCATGATTCATGATTTAATTCATGATTCATGATTCAATTCTTGATTTATGATTCATGATTCATTATTCAATTTATGATTCATGATTCAATTCATGATTCATGATTCGATTCATGATTCATGATTCATTTCATGATTCATTTCATGATTCATGATTTAATTTATGATTAATGATTCATGATTCAATTCATGATTAATGATTCAATTCATGATTCATGATTGATTTTATGATTCATGATTCATGATTCAATTCATGATTCATGATTCAATTCATGATTCGATTTATGATTCATGATTCAATTCATGATTCATGACTCATGATTCAATTCATGATTCATGATTCAATTCATGATTCATGATTCGATTCATGATTCATAATTCAATTCATGATTCATGAATCATGATTCAATTCATGATTTGATTCATGATTCATGATTCAATTCATGATTCATGATTCAATTCATGATTCATGATTCATGATTCAATTCATGATTTATGATTCATTATTCGATTCATGATTCATGATTCATGATTCGATTCATGATTCATGATTCATGATTCAATTCATGATTCATGATTCATGATTCAATTCATGATTCGATTCATGATTCATGATTCGATATATGATTCATGATTAAATTCATGATTCATGATTTATGATTCAATTCATGATTCATGATTCATAATTCAATTCATGATTCGATTCATGATTTATGATTCATGATTCAATTCATGATTCATTATTTATGATTTAATTCATGATTCATGATTTATTTCATGATTCATGATTCGATTCATGATTCAATTCAGGATTTATGATTCAATTCATGATTCATGATTCATTTCATGATTCATTTCATGATTCATAATTCGATTTATGATTCATGATTCAATTCATGATTCATGATTCAATTCATGATTCATGATTTATTTCATGATTTATTTCATGATTCATTTCATGATTAATGATTCCTGATTCATTTCATGATTTATTTCATGATTCATTTCATGATTAATGATTCCTGATTCAATTCATGATTCATGATTCAATTCATGATTCATGATTCATTTCATGATTCATGATTCAATTCATTATTCGATTCATGATTTATGATTCAATTCATGATTCATGATTCAATTCATGATTTATGATTAAATTCATGATTCATGATTTATGATTCAATTCATGATTCATGATTTATTTCATGATTCAATTCATGGTTCATGAATCTTGATTCAATTCATGATTTATTTCATGATTCATGATTCGATTCATGATTCATGATTCAATTCTTGATTTATGATTCATGATTCATGATTTAATTCATGATTCATGATTCAATTCATGATTCATGATTCGATTCATGATTCATGATTCAATTCATGATGCGATTCATATTTCATGATTTATCACTCAATTCATGATTCATGATTCGATTCATGATTCATGATTCAATTCTTGAATCATGATTCATGATTCATGATTCAATTCATGATTCATGATTCAATTCATGATTCATGATTCGATTCATGATTCATGATTCAATTCATGATTCATGATTTAATTCATGATTCATGATTCAATTCATGATGCGATTCATGATTCATGATTTATCACTCAATTCATGATTCATGATTCGATTCATAATTCATGATTCAATTCATGATTCAATTTATGATTCATGATTCATGATTCAATTCATGATTCATGATTCATGATTTGATTCATGATTCATGATTCAATTCATAATTCATGATTCAATTCATGATTCGTGATTCATGATTCATGATTCAATTCATGATTCATGATTCGATTCATGATTCATGATTCATGATTCATGATTCATGATTCGATTTATGATTCATGATTCAATTCATGATTCATGATTCAATTCATGATTCATGATTCAATTCATGATTCATGATTCATTTCATGATTCATTTCATGATTCATGATTCAATTCAAGATTCATGATTCAATTCATGATTCATTTCATGATTCATGATTCATGATTCAAATTATGATTCAATTCCTGATTCAATTCATGATTCATGATTCATTTCATGATTCATGATTCAATTCATGATTCGATTCATGATTTATGATTCAATTCATGATTCATGATTCGATTCATGATTCATGATTCCATTCATGATTCATGATTCATGATTCGAATTATGATTCATGATTAAATTCATGATTCATGATTTATGATTCAATTCATGATTCATGATTTATTTCATGATTCAATTCATGGTTCATGAATCTTGATTCAATTCATGATTTATTTCATGATTCATGATTCGATTCATGATTCATGATTCAATTCTTGATTTATGATTCATGATTCATGATTTAATTCATGATTCATGATTCAATTCATGATTCATGATTCGATTCATGATTCATGATTCAATTCATGATTCATGATTCAATTCATGATGCGATTCATGATTCATGATTTATCACTCAATTCATGAATCATGATTCGATTCATGATTCATGATTCAATTCTTGAATCATGATTCATGATTCATGATTTAATTCATGATTCATGATTAAATTCATGATTCATGATTCGATTCATGATTCATGATTCAATTCATGATTCATGATTCAATTCATGATTCATGATTCAATTCATAATTCATGATTCAATTCATGATTCGTGATTCATGATTCATGATTCAATTCATGATTCATGATTCGATTCATGATTCATGATTCAATTCATGATTCATGATTCGATTCATGATTCATGATTCATGATTCATGATTCGATTTATGATTCAATTCATGATTCATGATTCAATTCATGATTCATGATTCATAATTCAATTCATGATTCATGATTCAATTCATGATTCGATTCATGATTCATGATTCAATTCATGATTCATGATTCGATTCATGATTTATGATTCATGATTCATGATTCAGTTCATGATTCATGATTCAATTCATGATTCGATTCATGATTCGATATATGATTCATGATTAAATTCATGATTCATGATTTATGATTCAATTCATGATTCATGATTCATGATTCAATTCATGATTCATGACTCATGATTCATGATTCAATTCATGAATCATGATTCGATTCATGATTCATAAATCAATTCTTGATTTATGATTCAATTCATGATTCATGATTTATTTCATAATTCAATTCATGGTTCTTGAATCTTGATTCAAGTCATGATTTATTTCATGATTCATGATTCGATTCATGATTCATGATTCATGATTCAATTCATGATTCATGATTCATGATTAAATTCATGATTCATGATTCAATGCATGATTCAATTCTTGATTCAATTCATAATTCAATTCATGATTCATGATTCGATTCATGATTCATGTTTGAATTTATGATTCAATTCATGATTCATGATTCAATTCTTGATTTATGATTCATGATTCATGATTCAATTCATGTTACATGATTCAATTCATGATTCATGATTCATTTCATGATTCATGATTCAATTCATGATTCGATTCATGATTCATGAGTCAATTCATAAATTCATGATTTGATTCATGATTCATGATTCAATTCTTGATTCATGATTCATGATTTGAATTATGATTTATGATTAAATTCATGATTCATGATTTATGATTCAATTCATGATTCATGATTTATTTCATGATTCAATTCATGGTTCATGAATCTTGATTTAATTCATGATTTATTTCATGATTCATGATTCGATTCATGATTCAATTCATGATTCAATTCATGATTTATGATTCAATTCATGATTCATGATTCATGATTCAATTTATAATTCATGATTCAATTCATGATGCATGATTCAATTTGTGATTCATGATTTAATTCATGATTCATGATTCATTTAATGATTCATTTCATGATTCATGATTCCTGATTCAATTCATGATTCATGAGTCAATTCATGATTCATGATTCATTTCATGATTCATGATTTAATTCATGATTCAATTTATGATTCAATTTATGATTCATAATTCATGATTCAATTCATGATTCAATTCATGATTCATGATTCATGATTCAATTCATGATTCATGATTCAATTCATGATTCATGATTTAATGCATGATTCAATTCTTGATTCAATTCATAATTCAATTCATGATTCATGATTCAATTCATGATTCGTTACATGGTTCATGATTCAATTCATGATTCATGATTCAATTCTTGATTTATGATTCATGATTCATGATTCAATTCATGTTTAATGATTCAATTCATGATTCATGATTCATTTTATGATTCATGATTCATGATTCAATTCATGATTCATGATTCAATTCATGATTCGATTCATGATTCATGATTCAATTCATAATTCATGACTCATGATTCAATTCATGATTCATGATTCAATTCATGATTTATGATTCATGATTCAATTCTTGAATCATTATTCATGATTTAATTTATGATTCATGATTCAATTCATGATTCATGATTCATAATTCAATTCATGATTCATGATTCAATTCATGATTCGATTCATGATTCATGATTCATGATTCAGTTCATGATTCATGATTCAATTCATGATTCATGATTCATGATTCAATTCATGATTCGATTCATGATTCATGATTCATGATTCGATATATGATTCATGATTAAATTCATTAATCATGATTTATGATTCAATTCATGATTCATGATTCATGATTCAATTCATGATTCATGACTCATGATTCATGATTCAATTAATGAATCATGATTCGATTCATGAATTATGATTCAATTCATGATTCATGATTTATTTCATGATTCAATTCATGGTTCTTGAATCTTTATTCAAGTCATGATTTATTTCATGATTCATGATGCGATTCATGATTCATGATTCGATTCATGATTCGATTTATGATTCATGATTCATGATTTGATATATGATTCATGATTAAATTCATGATTCATGATTTATGATTCAATTCATGATTCATGATTCATGATTCAATTCATGATTCATGACTCATGATTCATGATTCAATTATTGAATCATGATTCGATTCATGATTCATGATTCAATTCTTGATTCATGATTCGATTCATGATTCATGATTAAATTTATGATTCATGATTTATGATTCAATTCATGATTCATGATTTATTTCATGATTCAATTCATGGTTCATGAATCTTGATTCAAGTCATGATTAATTTCATGATTCATGATTCGATTCATGATTCATGATTCATGATTCAATTCATGATTCATGACTCATGATTCATGATTCAATTCATGATTCATGATTCGATTCATGATTCATGATTCAATTCTTGATTCATGATTCGATTCACGATTCATGATTAAATTTATGATTCATGATTTATGATTCAATTCTTGATTCATGATTTATTTCATGATTCAATTCATGGTTCATGAATCTTGATTCAATGCATGATTTATTTCATGATTCATGATTCAATTCTTGATTCAATTCATGATTTATTTCATGATTCATGATTCGATTCATGATTCATGATTCAATTCATGATTCAATTCAGGATTTATGATTCAATTCATGATTCATTATTCAATTCATGATTCATGATTAATGATTCGATTTATGATTCATGATTCAATTCATGATGAATGACTCAATTCGTGATTCATGATTCAATTCATGATTCATGATTCATTTCATGATTCATTTCATGATTCATGATTCCTGATTCAATTCATGATTCCTGATTCAATTCATGATTCATGATTCATTTCATGATTCATGATTCAATTTATGATTCGATTCATGATTCATGATTCATGATTCAATTCATGATTCATGATTCGATTCATGATTCAATTCTTGATTCTTGATTCATGATTCGAATTATGATTCATGATAAAATTCATGATTCATGATTTATGATTCAATTCATGATTCATGATTTAATTCATGATTTAATATTCATGATTCATGATTCGATTTAAAATTCATGGATCAATTCCTGATGCATGATTCAATTCGTGATTCATGATTCAATTCATGATTCATGATTCATTTCATGATTCATGATTCAATTCATGATTCAATTCATGATTCAATTTATGATTCATAATTCATGGTTCAATTCATGATTCAATTTATGATTGATGATTCATGATTCAATTAATGATTCATGATTCATGATTCAATTTATGATTCATGATTCAATTCATGATTCATGATTCGATTCATGATTCATAATTCATGATTCATGATTCGATTTATGATTCATGATTCATGATTCATGATTCATGATTCAATTCATGATTAATGATTCAATTCATGATTCATGATTCAATTCATGATTCATGATTCAATTCATGATTCATGATTCATTTCATGATTCATGATTCAATTCAAGATTCATGATTCAATTCATGATTCATTTCATGATTCAATTCATGATTCAAATTATGATTCATGATTCATGATTAGATTCATGATTCATGATTCATGATTCAATTCATGATTTATGATTCATGATTCGATTCATGATTAATGATTCAATTCATGATTCAATTCATGATTCATGATTCAATTCATAATTCAATTCATGATTAAATATGACCGGGTTAGGGTTAGGGTTAGGGTTGGGGTTTGGGTTAGGGTTAGGGGTTAATGGTTAGGGGATAGAGTTAGGGTTAGGGTTAGGGTTAAGGGGTTAGGGTTAGGGTTAGGGTTAGGGGATAGGGCTTAGGGGTTAGGGTTAGGGTTAAGGTTAGGATTAGGGTTAGGTTTAGGGGGTTCGGGGGTTAGAGTTAGGGTTAGGGGGTTAGGGGGTTAGGGTTAGGGTTAGGGGTTAGGGTTAGGGTTAGGGGGTTAGGGTTAGGGTTAGGGTTAGGGGGTTAGGGTTAGGGTTAGGGTTAGGGGTTAGGGTTAGGGTTAGGCTTAGGGTTATGGTTAGGGTTAGGGGGTTAGGGTTAGGGGGTTAGGGTTAGGGTTAGGGTTTAGGGTTAGGGTTAGGGTTAGGGTTAGGTGTTAGGGTTAGGGTTAGGGTTAGTGGGTTAGGGTTAGGGTTAGGGTTAGGGTTAGGGTTAGGGTTAGGGGGTTAGGGTTAGGGGATTAGGGTTAGGGTTCATGATTCAATTCTTGATTCATGATTCATGATTCTATTCATGTTTCATGATTAAATTCATGATTCATGATTTATGATTTAATTCATTAATTCATGATTTATTTCATGATTGAATCCATGATTTATTTCATGATTCATGATTCGATTAATGATCCATGATTCAATTCATGAGTCATGATTCAGGATTCGATTCATGATTCATGAATCATGATTCAATTCATGATTCATGAATCATGATTCAATTTATGATTCATGATTCAATTCATGATTCATGATTCAATGCATGATTCATGATTCATTTCATGATTCATGATTAATTTCATGATTAATTTCATGATTTATGATTCAATTCATGATTCATGATTCATGATTCGATTCATGATTTATGGTTCATTTTATGATTTATGATTCATGATTCAATTCATGATTTGTGATTCATGATTCAATTCATGATATATGATTCATAATTCAATTCATTATTCATGATTCATGAATCGATTCATGATTCATGCTTTAATTCATGATTCATGATTTATGATTCAATTCATGATTCATGATTTGATTCATGATTCATGATTCAATTCATGATTCATGATTCAATTCATGATTCATGAATCATGATTCGATTCATGATTCATGTTTAAATTCATGATTCAATTCCTGATTCAATTCATAATTCAATTCATGATTCAATTCATAATTCAATTCATGATTCATGATTCAATTCATGATTCATGATTCAATGCATGATTCATGATTCGTATCATGATTCATGTTTGAATTCATGATTCAATTCATGATTCATGATTCAATTCATGATTCATTATTCAATTCATGATTCATGATTCATGATTCATGATTCAGTTCATGATTCATGATTCAATTCATGATTCATGATTCAGTTCATGATTCATGATTCAGTTCATGATTCATGATTCAATTCATGATTCATGATTCAATTCATGATTCATTATTCAATTCATGATTCATGATTCATGATTCAATTCATAATTCATGATTCGATTCATGATTCATGATTCATAATTCAATTCATGATTCATGATTCATGATTCAGTTCATGATTCATGATTCAATTCATGATTCATGATTCATTTCATGATTCATTTCATGATTTATGATTCAATTCATAATTCATGATTCCATTCATGAGTCATGATTCATTTTAGGATTCATGATTCATGATTCAATTCATGATTTGTGATTCATGATTCAATTCATGATTCATAATTCAATTCATGATTTGTGATTCATGATTCGATTCATGTTTGATGATTCGATTCATGATTCAAGATTCAATTCATGATTCATGATTCATGATTCAATTCATAATTCATGTTTTAAATCATGATTCAATTCATGATTCATGTTTTAATTCATGATTCATGATTCAATTCATGATTCATGATTCAATTTATGATTCATGATTCTTAATTCATGATTCAATTCATGATTTATGATTCGATACATGATAAATGATTTATTTTATGATTCAATTCATGGTTCATGATTCATGATTCGAATTATGATTCATGATTAAATTCATGATTCATGATTTATGATTCAATTCATGATTCATGATTTATTTCATGATTCAATTCATGGTTCATGAATCTTGATTCAATTCATGATTTATTTCATGATTCATGATTCGATTCATGATTCATGATTCAATTCTTGATTTATGATTCATGATTCATGATTTAATTCATGATTCATGATTCAATTCATGATTCATGATTCGATTCATGATTCATGATTAAATTCATGATTCATGATTTATGATTCAATTCATGATTCATGATTCATAATTCAATTCATGATTCGATTCATGATTCATGATTCATGATTCAATTCATGATTCATGATTTATGATTTAATTCATGATTCATGATTTATTTCATGATTCATGATTCGATTCATGATTCAATTCAGGATTTATGATTCAATTCATGATTCATGATTCATTTCATGATTCATTTCATGATTCATAATTCGATTTATGATTCATGATTCAATTCATGATGCATGATTCATTTCATGATTTATTTCATGATTCATTTCATGATTAATGATTCCTGATTCATTTCATGATTTATTTCATGATTCATTTCATGATTAATGATTCCTGATTCAATTCATGATTCATGATTCAATTCATGATTCATGATTCATTTCATGATTCATGATTCAATTCATCATTCGATTCATGATTTATGATTCAATTCATGATTCATGATTCGATTCATGATTCATGATTCAATTCATGATTCATGATTCATGATTCGAATTATGATTTATGATTAAATTCATGATTTATGATTTATGATTCAATTCATGATTCATGATTTATTTCATGATTCAATTCATGGTTCATGAATCTTGATTCAATTCATGATTTATTTCATGATTCATGATTCGATTCATGATTCATGATTCAATTCTTGATTTATGATTCATGATTCATGATTTAATTCATGATTCATGATTCAATTCATGATTCATGATTCGATTCATGATTCATGATTCAATTCATGATTCATGATTCAATTCATGATGCGATTCATGATTCATGATTTATCACTCAATTCATGATTCATGATTCGATTCATGATTCATGATTCAATTCTTGAATCATGATTCATGATTCATGATTCAATTCATGATTCATGATTCAATTCATGATTCATGATTCGATTCATGATTCATGATTCAATTCATGATTCATGATTTAATTCATGATTCATGATTCAATTCATGATGCGATTCATGATTCATGATTTATCACTCAATTCATGATTCATGATTCGATTCATAATTCATGATTCAATTCATGATTCAATTTATGATTCATGATTCATGATTCAATTCATGGATCATGATTCATGATTTGATTCATGATTCATGATTCAATTCATAATTCATGATTCAATTCATGATTCGTGATTCATGATTCATGATTCAATTCATGATTCATGATTCAATTCATGATTCATGATTCAATTCATGATTCATGATTCATTTCATGATTCATTTCATGATTCATAATTCAATTCAAGATTCATGATTCAATTCATGATTCATTTCATGATTCATGATTCATATTATGATTCAATTCCTGATTCAATTCATGATTCATGATTCATTTCATGATTCATGATTCAATTCATGATTCGATTCATGATTTATGATTCAATTCATGATTCATGATTCGATTCATGATTCATGATTCCATTCATGATTCATGATTCATGATTCGAATTATGATTCATGATTAAATTCATGATTCATGATTTATGATTCAATTCATGATTCATGATTTATTTCATGATTCAATTCATGGTTCATGAATCTTGATTCAATTCATGATTTATTTCATGATTCATGATTCGATTCATGATTCATGATTCAATTCTTGATTTATGATTCATGATTCATGATTTAATTCATGATTCATGATTCAATTCATGATTCATGATTCGATTCATGATTCATGATTCAATTCATGATTCATGATTCCATTCATGATGCGATTCATGATTCATGATTTATCACTCAATTCATGAATCATGATTCGATTCATGATTCATGATTCAATTCTTGAATCATGATTCATGATTCATGATTTAATTCATGATTCATGATTAAATTCATGATTCATGATTCGATTCATGATTCATGATTCAATTCATGATTCATGATTCGATTCATAATTCATGATTCAATTCATGATTCAATTTATGATTCATGATTCATGATTCAATTCATGATTCATGATTCATGATTCGATTCATGATTCATGATTCAATTCATAATTCATGATTCAATTCATGATTCGTGATTCATGATTCAATTCATGATTCATGATTCGATTCATGATTCATGATTCAATTCATGATTCATGATTCGATTCATGATTCATGATTCATGATTCATGATTCGATTTATGATTCATGATTCAATTCATGATTCATGATTCAATTCATGATTCATGATTCATAATTCAATTCATGATTCATGATTCAATTCATGATTCGATTCATGATTCATGATTCAATTCATGATTCATGATTCGATTCATGATTCATGATTCATGATTCAGTTCATGATTTATGATTCAATTCATGATTCATGATCAATGATTCAATTCATGATTCATGACTCATGATTCATGATTCAATTCATGAATCATGATTCGATTCATGATTCATAAATCAATTCTTGATTTATGATTCAATTCATGATTCATGATTTATTTCATGATTCAATTCATGGTTCTTGAATCTTGATTCAAGTCATGATTTATTTCATGATTCATGATTCGATTCATGATTCATGATTCATGATTCAATTCATGATTCATGATTCAATTCATGATTCATGATTCAATGCATGATTCAATTCTTGATTCAATTCATAATTCAATTCATGATTCATGATTCGATTCATGATTCATGTTTGAATTCATGATTCAATTCATGATTCATGATTCAATTCTTGATTTATGATTCATGATTCATGATTCAATTCATGTTACATGATTCAATTCATGATTCATGATTCATTTCATGATTCATGATTCAATTCATGATTCGATTCATGATTCATGAGTCAATTCATAAATTCATGATTTGATTCATGATTCATGATTCAATTCTTGATTCATGATTCATGATTTGAATTATGATTTATGATTAAATTCATGATTCATGATTTATGATTCAATTCATGATTCATGATTTATTTCATGATTCAATTCATGGTTCATGAATCTTGATTTAATTCATGATTTATTTCATGATTCATGATTCGATTCATGATTCATGATTCAATTCATGATTCAATTCATGATTTATGAATCAGTTCATGATTCATGATTCGATTTATAATTCATGATTCAATTCATGATGCATGATTCAATTTGTGATTCATGATTTAATTCATGATTCATGATTCATTTAATGATTCATTTCATGATTCATGATTCCTGATTCAATTCATGATTCATGAGTCAATTCATGATTCATGATTCATTTCATGATTCATGATTTAATTCATGATTCAATTTATGATTCAATTTATGATTCATAATTCATGATTCAATTCATGATTCATGATTCATGATTCAATTCATGATTCATGATTCAATTCATGATTCATGATTTAATGCATGATTCAATTCTTGATTCAATTCATAATTCAATTCATGATTCATGATTCAATTCATGATTCGTTACATGGTTCATGATTCAATTCATGATTCATGATTCAATTCTTGATTTATGATTCATGATTCATGATTCAATTTATGATTCATGATTCATGATTCAATTCATGATTCATGATTCAATTCATGATTCGATTCATGATTCATGATTCAATTCATAATTCATGACTCATGATTCAATTCATGATTCATGATTCAATTCATGATTTATGATTCATGATTCAATTCTTGATTTATTATTCATGATTCAATTTATGTTGAATGATTCAATTCATGATTCACGATTCATTTTATGATTCATGATTCATGATTCAATTCATGATTCATGATTCAATTCATGATTCGATTCATGATTCATGATTCAATTCATAATTCATGACTCATGATTCAATTCATGATTCATGATTCAATTCATGATTTATGATTCATGATTCAATTCTTGAATCATTATTCATGATTCAATTTATGATTCATAATTCAATTCATGATTCATGATTCAATTCATGATTCGATTCATGATTCATGATTCATGATTCAATTCATGATTCGATTCATGATTCATGATTCGATATATGATTCATGATTAAATTAATGATTCATGATTTATGATTCAATTCATGATTCATGATTCATGATTCAATTCATGATTCATGACTCATGATTCATGATTCAATTAATGAATCATGATTCGATTCATGATTCATGATTCAATTCTTGATTTATGATTCGATTCATGATTCATGATTAAATTTATGATTCATGATTTATGATTCAATTCATGATTCATGATTTATTTCATGATTCAATTCATGGTTCTTGAATCTTGATTCAAGTCATGATTTATTTCATGATTCATGATGCGATTCATGATTCATGATTCATGATTCGATTCATGATTCGATTCATGATTCATGATTCATGATTCATGATTTGATATATGATTCATGATTAAATTCATGATTCATGATTTATGATTCAATTCATGATTCATGATTCATGATTCAATTCATGATTCATGACTCATGATTCATGATTCAATTATTGAATCATGATTCGATTCATGATTCATGATTCAATTCTTGATTCATGATTCGATTCATGATTCATGATTAAATTTATGATTCATGATTTATGATTCAATTCATGATTCATGATTTATTTCATGATTCAATTCATGGTTCATGAATCTTGATTCAAGTCATGATTAATTTCATGATTCATGATTCGATTCATGATTCATGATTCATGATTCAATTCATGATTCATGACTCATGATTCATGATTCAATTCATGATTCATGATTCAATTCATGATTCATGATTCAATTCTTGATTCATGATTCGATTCACGATTCATGATTAAATTTATGATTCATGATTTATGATTCAATTCTTGATTCATGATTTATTTCATGATTCAATTCATGGTTCATGAATCTTGATTCAATTCATGATTTATTTCATGATTCATGATTCAATTCTTGATTCAATTCATGATTTATTTCATGATTCATGATTCGATTCATGATTCATGATTCAATTCATGATTCAATTCAGGATTTATGATTCAATTCATGATTCATTATTCAATTCATGATTCATGATTAATGATTCGATTTATGATTCATGATTCAATTCATGATGAATGATTCAATTTGTGATTTATGATTCAATTCATGATTCATGATTCATTTCATGATTCATTTCATGATTCATGATTCCTGATTCAATTCATGATTCCTGATTCAATTCATGATTCATGATTCATTTCATGATTCATGATTCAATTTATGATTCGATTCATGATTCATGATTCATGATTCGATTCATGATTCATGATTCAATTCATGATTCAATTCATGATTTATGAATCAGTTCATGATTCATGATTCATGATTCGATTTATAATTCATGATTCAATTCATGATGCATGATTCAATTTGTGATTCATGATTTAATTCATGATTCATGATTCATTTAATGATTCATTTCATGATTCATGATTCCTGATTCAATTCATGATTCATGAGTCAATTCATGATTCATGATTCATTTCATGATTCATGATTTAATTCATGATTCAATTTATGATTCAATTTATGATTCATAATTCATGATTCAATTCATGATTCAATTCATGATTCATGATTCATGATTCAATTCATGATTCATGATTCAATTCATGATTCATGATTTAATGCATGATTCAATTCTTGATTCAATTCATAATTCAATTCATGATTCATGATTCAATTCATGATTCGTTACATGGTTCATGATTCAATTCATGATTCATGATTCAATTCTTGATTTATGATTCATGATTCATGATTCCATTTATGATTCATGATTCATGATTCAATTCATGATTCATGATTCAATTCATGATTTGATTCATGATTCATGATTCAATTCATAATTCATGACTCATGATTCAATTCATGATTCATGATTCAATTCATGATTTATGATTCATGATTCAATTCTTGAATCATTATTCATGATTCAATTTATGTTTAATGATTCAATTCATGATTCACGATTCATTTTATGATTCATGATTCATGATTCAATTCATGATTCATGATTCAATTCATGATTCGATTCATGATTCATGATTCAATTCATAATTCATGACTCATGATTCAATTCATGATTCATGATTCAATTCATGATTTATGATTCATGATTCAATTCTTGAATCATTATTCATGATTCAATTTATGATTCATAATTCAATTCATGATTCATGATTCAATTCATGATTCGATTCATGATTCATGATTCAATTCATGATTCATGATTCATGATTCAATTCATGATTCGATTCATGATTCATGATTCATGATTCGATATATGATTCATGATTAAATTCATGATTCATGATTTATGATTCAATTCATGATTCATGATTCATGATTCAATTCATGATTCATGACTCATGATTCATGATTTAATTAATGAAT
This sequence comes from Mixophyes australis, assembly GCA_036250195.1. NCBI lineage: Eukaryota > Metazoa > Chordata > Amphibia > Anura > Limnodynastidae > Mixophyes > Mixophyes australis. The sequence goes on along the minus strand of JAVHZZ010000004.1, from coordinate 210,579,156 downwards.
CATGATTCGATTCATGATTCATGATTCAATTCTTGATTTATGATTCGATTCATGATTCATGATTAAATTTATGATTCATGATTTATGATTCAATTCATGATTCATGATTTATTTCATGATTCAATTCATGGTTCTTGAATCTTGATTCAAGTCATGATTTATTTCATGATTCATGATGCGATTCATGATTCATGATTCATGATTCGATTCATGATTCGATTCATGATTCATGATTCATGATTCATGATTTGATATATGATTCATGATTAAATTCATGATTCATGATTTATGATTCAATTCATGATTCATGATTCATGATTCAATTCATGATTCATGACTCATGATTCATGATTCAATTATTGAATCATGATTCGATTCATGATTCATGATTCAATTCTTGATTCATGATTCGATTCATGATTCATGATTAAATTTATGATTCATGATTTATGATTCAATTCATGATTCATGATTCATGATTCAATTCATAATTCATGTTTTAAATCATGATTCAATTCATGATTCATGTTTTAATTCATGATTCATGATTCAATTCATGATTCATGATTCAATTTATGATTCATGATTCTTAATTCATGATTCAATTCATGATTTATGATTCGATACATGATAAATGATTTATTTTATGATTCAATTCATGGTTCATGATTCATGATTCGAATTATGATTCATGATTAAATTCATGATTCATGATTTATGATTCAATTCATGATTCATGATTTATTTCATGATTCAATTCATGGTTCATGAATCTTGATTCAATTCATGATTTATTTCATGATTCATGATTCGATTCATGATTCATGATTCAATTCTTGATTTATGATTCATGATTCATGATTTAATTCATGATTCATGATTCAATTCATGATTCATGATTCGATTCATGATTCATGATTAAATTCATGATTCATGATTTATGATTCAATTCATGATTCATGATTCATAATTCAATTCATGATTCGATTCATGATTCATGATTCATGATTCAATTCATGATTCATGATTTATGATTTAATTCATGATTCATGATTTATTTCATGATTCATGATTCGATTCATGATTCAATTCAGGATTTATGATTCAATTCATGATTCATGATTCATTTCATGATTCATTTCATGATTCATAATTCGATTTATGATTCATGATTCAATTCATGATGCATGATTCATTTCATGATTTATTTCATGATTCATTTCATGATTAATGATTCCTGATTCATTTCATGATTTATTTCATGATTCATTTCATGATTAATGATTCCTGATTCAATTCATGATTCATGATTCAATTCATGATTCATGATTCATTTCATGATTCATGATTCAATTCATCATTCGATTCATGATTTATGATTCAATTCATGATTCATGATTCGATTCATGATTCATGATTCAATTCATGATTCATGATTCATGATTCGAATTATGATTTATGATTAAATTCATGATTTATGATTTATGATTCAATTCATGATTCATGATTTATTTCATGATTCAATTCATGGTTCATGAATCTTGATTCAATTCATGATTTATTTCATGATTCATGATTCGATTCATGATTCATGATTCAATTCTTGATTTATGATTCATGATTCATGATTTAATTCATGATTCATGATTCAATTCATGATTCATGATTCGATTCATGATTCATGATTCAATTCATGATTCATGATTCAATTCATGATTCATGATTCAATTCATGATGCGATTCATGATTCATCACTCAATTCATGATTCATGATTCGATTCATGATTCATGATTCAATTCTTGAATCATGATTCATGATTCATGATTCAATTCATGATTCATGATTCAATTCATGATTCATGATTCGATTCATGATTCATGATTCAATTCATGATTCATGATTTAATTCATGATTCATGATTCAATTCATGATGCGATTCATGATTCATGATTTATCACTCAATTCATGATTCATGATTCGATTCATAATTCATGATTCAATTCATGATTCAATTTATGATTCATGATTCATGATTCAATTCATGGATCATGATTCATGATTTGATTCATGATTCATGATTCAATTCATAATTCATGATTCAATTCATGATTCGTGATTCATGATTCATGATTCAATTCATGATTCATGATTCGATTCATGATTCATGATTCATGATTCGATTTATGATTCGATTTATGATTCATGATTCAATTCATGATTCATGATTCAATTCATGATTCATGATTCAATTCATGATTCATGATTCATTTCATGATTCATTTCATGATTCATAATTCAATTCAAGATTCATGATTCAATTCATGATTCATTTCATGATTCATGATTCAAATTATGATTCAATTCCTGATTCAATTCATGATTCATGATTCATTTCATGATTCATGATTCAATTCATGATTCGATTCATGATTTATGATTCAATTCATGATTCATGATTCGATTCATGATTCATGATTCCATTCATGATTCATGATTCATGATTCGAATTATGATTCATGATTAAATTCATGATTCATGATTTATGATTCAATTCATGATTCATGATTTATTTCATGATTCAATTCATGGTTCATGAATCTTGATTCAATTCATGATTTATTTCATGATTCATGATTCGATTCATGATTCATGATTCAATTCTTGATTTATGATTCATGATTCATGATTTAATTCATGATTCATGATTCAATTCATGATTCATGATTCGATTCATGATTCATGATTCAATTCATGATTCATGATTCCATTCATGATGCGATTCATGATTCATGATTTATCACTCAATTCATGAATCATGATTCGATTCATGATTGATGATTTAATTCTTGAATCATGATTCATGATTCATGATTTAATTCATGATTCATGATTAAATTCATGATTCATGATTCGATTCATGATTCATGATTCAATTCATGATTCATGATTCGATTCATAATTCATGATTCAATTCATGATTCAATTTATGATTCATGATTCATGATTCAATTCATGATTCATGATTCATGATTCGATTCATGATTCATGATTCAATTCATAATTCATGATTCAATTCATGATTCGTGATTCATGATTCAATTCATGATTCATGATTCAATTCATGATTCATGATTCGATTCATGATTCATGATTCAATTCATGATTCATGATTCGATTCATGATTCATGATTCATGATTCGATTTATGATTCATGATTCAATTCATGATTCATGATTCAATTCATGATTCATGATTCATAATTCAATTCATGATTCATGATTCAATTCATGATTCGATTCATGATTCATGATTCAATTCATGATTCATGATTCGATTCATGATTCATGATTCATGATTCAGTTCATGATTCATGATTCAATTCATGATTCGATTCATGATTCGATATATGATTCATGATTCAATTCATGATTCATGATTTATGATTCAATTCATGATTCATGATCAATGATTCAATTCATGATTCATGACTCATGATTCATGATTCAATTCATGAATCATGATTCGATTCATGATTCATAAATCAATTCTTGATTTATGATTCAATTCATGATTCATGATTTATTTCATGATTCAATTCATGGTTCTTGAATCTTGATTCAAGTCATGATTTATTTCATGATTCATGATTCGATTCATGATTCATGATTCATGATTCAATTCATGATTCATGATTCAATTCATGATTCATGATTCAATGCATGATTCAATTCTTGATTCAATTCATAATTCAATTCATGATTCATGATTCGATTCATGATTCATGTTTGAATTCATGATTCAATTCATGATTCATGATTCAATTCTTGATTTATGATTCATGATTCATGATTCAATTCATGTTACATGATTCAATTCATGATTCATGATTCATTTCATGATTCATGATTCAATTCATGATTCGATTCATGATTCATGAGTCAATTCATAAATTCATGATTTGATTCATGATTCATGATTCAATTCTTGATTCATGATTCATGATTTGAATTATGATTTATGATTAAATTCATGATTCATGATTTATGATTCAATTCATGATTCATGATTTATTTCATGATTCAATTCATGGTTCATGAATCTTGATTTAATTCATGATTTATTTCATGATTCATGATTCGATTCATGATTCATGATTCAATTCATGATTCAATTCATGATTTATGAATCAGTTCATGATTCATGATTCGATTTATAATTCATGATTCAATTCATGATGCATGATTCAATTTGTGATTCATGATTTAATTCATGATTCATGATTCATTTAATGATTCATTTCATGATTCATGATTCCTGATTCAATTCATGATTCATGAGTCAATTCATGATTCATGATTCATTTCATGATTCATGATTTAATTCATGATTCAATTTATGATTCAATTTATGATTCATAATTCATGATTCAATTCATGATTCATGATTCATGATTCAATTCATGATTCATGATTCAATTCATGATTCATGATTTAATGCATGATTCAATTCTTGATTCAATTCATAATTCAATTCATGATTCATGATTCAATTCATGATTCGTTACATGGTTCATGATTCAATTCATGATTCATGATTCAATTCTTGATTTATGATTCATGATTCATGCTTCAATTTATGATTCATGATTCATGATTCAATTCATGATTCATGATTCAATTCATGATTCGATTCATGATTTATGATTCAATTCATAATTCATGACTCATGATTCAATTCATGATTCATGATTCAATTCATGATTTATGATTCGATTCATGATTCATGATTCGATTCATGATTCATGATTCAATTCTTGAATCATGATTCATGATTCATGATTCAATTCATGATTCATGATTCAATTCATGATTCATGATTCGATTCATGATTCATGATTCAATTCATGATTCATGATTTAATTCATGATTCATGATTCAATTCATGATGCGATTCATGATTCATGATTTATCACTCAATTCATGATTCATGATTCGATTCATAATTCATGATTCAATTCATGATTCAATTTATGATTCATGATTCATGATTCAATTCATGGATCATGATTCATGATTTGATTCATGATTCATGATTCAATTCATAATTCATGATTCAATTCATGATTCGTGATTCATGATTCATGATTCAATTCATGATTCATGATTCGATTCATGATTCATGATTCATGATTCGATTTATGATTCGATTTATGATTCATGATTCAATTCATGATTCATGATTCAATTCATGATTCATGATTCAATTCATGATTCATGATTCATTTCATGATTCATTTCATGATTCATAATTCAATTCAAGATTCATGATTCAATTCATGATTCATTTCATGATTCATGATTCAAATTATGATTCAATTCCTGATTCAATTCATGATTCATGATTCATTTCATGATTCATGATTCAATTCATGATTCGATTCATGATTTATGATTCAATTCATGATTCATGATTCGATTCATGATTCATGATTCCATTCATGATTCATGATTCATGATTCGAATTATGATTCATGATTAAATTCATGATTCATGATTTATGATTCAATTCATGATTCATGATTTATTTCATGATTCAATTCATGGTTCATGAATCTTGATTCAATTCATGATTTATTTCATGATTCATGATTCGATTCATGATTCATGATTCAATTCTTGATTTATGATTCATGATTCATGATTTAATTCATGATTCATGATTCAATTCATGATTCATGATTCGATTCATGATTCATGATTCAATTCATGATTCATGATTCCATTCATGATGCGATTCATGATTCATGATTTATCACTCAATTCATGAATCATGATTCGATTCATGATTCATGATTTAATTCTTGAATCATGATTCATGATTCATGATTTAATTCATGATTCATGATTAAATTCATGATTCATGATTCGATTCATGATTCATGATTCAATTCATGATTCATGATTCGATTCATAATTCATGATTCAATTCATGATTCAATTTATGATTCATGATTCATGATTCAATTCATGATTCATGATTCATGATTCGATTCATGATTCATGATTCAATTCATAATTCATGATTCAATTCATGATTCGTGATTCATGATTCAATTCATGATTCATGATTCGATTCATGATTCATGATTCAATTCATGATTCATGATTCGATTCATGATTCATGATTCATGATTCGATTTATGATTCATGATTCAATTCATGATTCATGATTCAATTCATGATTCATGATTCATAATTCAATTCATGATTCATGATTCAATTCATGATTCGATTCATGATTCATGATTCAATTCATGATTCATGATTCGATTCATGATTCATGATTCATGATTCAGTTCATGATTCATGATTCAATTCATGATTCGATTCATGATTCGATATATGATTCATGATTCAATTCATGATTCATGATTTATGATTCAATTCATGATTCATGATCAATGATTCAATTCATGATTCATGACTCATGATTCATGATTCAATTCATGAATCATGATTCGATTCATGATTCATAAATCAATTCTTGATTTATGATTCAATTCATGATTCATGATTTATTTCATGATTCAATTCATGGTTCTTGAATCTTGATTCAAGTCATGATTTATTTCATGATTCATGATTCGATTCATGATTCATGATTCATGATTCAATTCATGATTCATGATTCAATTCATGATTCATGATTCAATGCATGATTCAATTCTTGATTCAATTCATAATTCAATTCATGATTCATGATTCGATTCATGATTCATGTTTGAATTCATGATTCAATTCATGATTCATGATTCAATTCTTGATTTATGATTCATGATTCATGATTCAATTCATGTTACATGATTCAATTCATGATTCATGATTCATTTCATGATTCATGATTCAATTCATGATTCGATTCATGATTCATGAGTCAATTCATAAATTCATGATTTGATTCATGATTCATGATTCAATTCTTGATTCATGATTCATGATTTGAATTATGATTTATGATTAAATTCATGATTCATGATTTATGATTCAATTCATGATTCATGATTTATTTCATGATTCAATTCATGGTTCATGAATCTTGATTTAATTCATGATTTATTTCATGATTCATGATTCGATTCATGATTCATGATTCAATTCATGATTCAATTCATGATTTATGAATCAGTTCATGATTCATGATTCGATTTATAATTCATGATTCAATTCATGATGCATGATTCAATTTGTGATTCATGATTTAATTCATGATTCATGATTCATTTAATGATTCATTTCATGATTCATGATTCCTGATTCAATTCATGATTCATGAGTCAATTCATGATTCATGATTCATTTCATGATTCATGATTTAATTCATGATTCAATTTATGATTCAATTTATGATTCATAATTCATGATTCAATTCATGATTCATGATTCATGATTCAATTCATGATTCATGATTCAATTCATGATTCATGATTTAATGCATGATTCAATTCTTGATTCAATTCATAATTCAATTCATGATTCATGATTCAATTCATGATTCGTTACATGGTTCATGATTCAATTCATGATTCATGATTCAATTCTTGATTTATGATTCATGATTCATGCTTCAATTTATGATTCATGATTCATGATTCAATTCATGATTCATGATTCAATTCATGATTCGATTCATGATTTATGATTCAATTCATAATTCATGACTCATGATTCAATTCATGATTCATGATTCAATTCATGATTTATGATTCATGATTCAATTCTTGATTTATTATTCATGATTCAATTTATGTTTAATGATTCAATTCATGATTCACGATTCATTTTATGATTCATGATTCATGATTCAATTCATGATTCATGATTCAATTCATGATTCGATTCATGATTCATGATTCAATTCATAATTCATGACTCATGATTCAATTCATGATTCATGATTCAATTCATGATTTATGATTCATGATTCAATTCTTGAATCATTATTCATGATTCAATTTATGATTCATAATTCAATTCATGATTCATGATTCAATTCATGATTCGATTCATGATTCATGATTCATGATTCAATTCATGATTCATGATTCATGATTCAATTCATGATTCGATTCATGATTCATGATTCATGATTCGATATATGATTCATGATTAAATTCATGATTCATGATTTATGATTCAATTCATGATTCATGATTCATGATTCAATTCATGATTCATGACTCATGATTCATGATTCAATTAATGAATCATGATTCGATTCATGATTCATGATTCAATTCTTGATTTATGATTCGATTCATGATTCATGATTAAATTTATGATTCATGATTTATGATTCAATTCATGATTCATGATTTATTTCATGATTCAATTCATGGTTCTTGAATCTTGATTCAAGTCATGATTTATTTCATGATTCATGATGCGATTCATGATTCATGATTCATGATTCGATTCATGATTCGATTCATGATTCATGATTCATGATTCATGATTTGATATATGATTCATGATTAAATTCATGATTCATGATTTATGATTCAATTCATGATTCATGATTCATGATTCAATTCATGATTCATGACTCATGATTCATGATTCAATTATTGAATCATGATTCGATTCATGATTCATGATTCAATTATTGATTCATGATTCGATTCATGATTCATGATTAAATTTATGATTCATGATTTATGATTCAATTCATGATTCATGATTTATTTCATGATTCAATTCATGGTTCATGAATCTTGATTCAAGTCATGATTAATTTCATGATTCATGATTCGATTCATGATTCATGATTCATGATTCAATTCATGATTCATGACTCATGATTCATGATTCAATTCATGATTCATGATTCAATTCATGATTCATGATTCAATTCTTGATTCATGATTCGATTCACGATTCATGATTAAATTTATGATTCATGATTTATGATTCAATTCTTGATTCATGATTTATTTCATGATTCAATTCATGGTTCATGAATCTTGATTCAATTCATGATTTATTTCATGATTCATGATTCAATTCTTGATTCAATTCATGATTTATTTCATGATTCATGATTCGATTCATGATTCATGATTCAATTCATGATTCAATTCAGGATTTATGATTCAATTCATGATTCATTATTCAATTCATGATTCATGATTAATGATTCGATTTATGATTCATGATTCAATTCATGATGAATGATTCAATTTGTGATTTATGATTCAATTCATGATTCATGATTCATTTCATGATTCATTTCATGATTCATGATTCCTGATTCAATTCATGATTCCTGATTCAATTCATGATTCATGATTCATTTCATGATTCATGATTCAATTTATGATTCGATTCATGATTCATGATTCATGATTCGATTCATCATTCATGATTCAATTCATGATTCAATTCATGATTTATGAATCAGTTCATGATTCATGATTCATGATTCGATTTATAATTCATGATTCAATTCATGATGCATGATTCAATTTGTGATTCATGATTTAATTCATGATTCATGATTCATTTAATGATTCATTTCATGATTCATGATTCCTGATTCAATTCATGATTCATGAGTCAATTCATGATTCATGATTCATTTCATGATTCATGATTTAATTCATGATTCAATTTATGATTCAATTTATGATTCATAATTCATGATTCAATTCATGATTCAATTCATGATTCATGATTCATGATTCAATTCATGATTCATGATTCAATTCATGATTCATGATTTAATGCATGATTCAATTCTTGATTCAATTCATAATTCAATTCATGATTCATGATTCAATTCATGATTCGTTACATGGTTCATGATTCAATTCATGATTCATGATTCAATTCTTGATTTATGATTCATGATTCATGATTCCATTTATGATTCATGATTCATGATTCAATTCATGATTCATGATTCAATTCATGATTTGATTCATGATTCATGATTCAATTCATAATTCATGACTCATGATTCAATTCATGATTCATGATTCAATTCATGATTTATGATTCATGATTCAATTCTTGAATCATTATTCATGATTCAATTTATGTTTAATGATTCAATTCATGATTCACGATTCATTTTATGATTCATGATTCATGATTCAATTCATGATTCATGATTCAATTCATGATTCGATTCATGATTCATGATTCAATTCATAATTCATGACTCATGATTCAATTCATGATTCATGATTCAATTCATGATTTATGATTCATGATTCAATTCTTGAATCATTATTCATGATTCAATTTATGATTCATAATTCAATTCATGATTCATGATTCAATTCATTATTCGATTCATGATTCATGATTCAATTCATGATTCATGATTCATGATTCAATTCATGATTCGATTCATGATTCATGATTCATGATTCGATATATGATTCATGATTAAATTCATGATTCATGATTTATGATTCAATTCATGATTCATGATTCATGATTCAATTCATGATTCATGACTCATGATTCATGATTTAATTAATGAATCATGATTCGATTCATGATTCATGATTCAATTCTTGATTTATGATTCGATTCATGATTCATGATTAAATTTATGATTCATGATTTATGATTCAATTCATGATTCATGATTTATTTCATGATTCAATTCATGGTTCTTGAATCTTGATTCAAGTCATGATTTATTTCATGATTCATGATGCGATTCATGATTCATGATTCATGATTCGATTCATGATTCGATTCATGATTCATGATTCATGATTCATGATTTGATATATGATTCATGATTAAATTCATGATTCATGATTTATGATTCAATTCATGATTCATGATTCAATTCATGATTCATGACTCATGATTCATGATTCAATTATTGAATCATGATTCGATTCATGATTCATGATTCAATTCTTGATTCATGATTCGATTCATGATTCATGATTAAATTTATGATTCATGATTTATGATTCAATTCATGATTCATGATTTATTTCATGATTCAATTCATGGTTCATGAATCTTGATTCAAGTCATGATTAATTTCATGATTCATGATTCGATTCATGATTCATGATTCATGATTCAATTCATGATTCATGACTCATGATTCATGATTCAATTCATGATTCATGATTCAATTCATGATTCATGACTCATGATTCATGATTCAATTCATGATTCATGATTCAATTCATGATTCATGATTCAATTCTTGATTCATGATTCGATTCACGATTCATGATTAAATTTATGATTCATGATTTATGATTCAATTCTTGATTCATGATTTATTTCATGATTCAATTCATGGTTCATGAATCTTGATTCAATTCATGATTTATTTCATGATTCATGATTCAATTCTTGATTCAATTCATGATTTATTTCATGATTCATGATTCGATTCATGATTCATGATTCAATTCATGATTCAATTCAGGATTTATGATTCAATTCATGATTCATTATTCAATTCATGATTCATGATTAATGATTCGATTTATGATTCATGATTCAATTCATGATGAATGATTCAATTTGTGATTTATGATTCAATTCATGATTCATGATTCATTTCATGATTCATTTCATGATTCATGATTCCTGATTCAATTCATGATTCCTGATTCAATTCATGATTCATGATTCATTTCATGATTCATGATTCAATTTATGATTCGATTCATGATTCATGATTCATGATTCAATTCATGATTCATGATTCGATTCATGATTCAATTCTTGATTCTTGATTCATGATTCGAATTATGATTCATGATAAAATTCATGATTCATGATTTATAATTCAATTCATGATTCATGATTTAATTCATGATTTAATATTCATGATTCATGATTCGATTTAAAATTCATGGATCAATTCCTGATGCATGATTCAATTCGTGATTCATGATTCATTTCATGATTCATGATTCAATTCATGATTCAATTCATGATTCAATTTATGATTCATAATTCATGATTCATGATTCGATTCATGATTCATAATTCATGATTCATGATTCATGATTCGATTTATGATTCATGATTCATGATTCATGATTCATGATTCAATTCATGATTAATGATTCAATTCATGATTCATGATTCAATTCATGATTCATGATTCAATTCATGATTCATGATTCATTTCATGATTCATGATTCAATTCAAGATTCATGATTCAATTCATGATTCATTTCATGATTCAATTCATGATTCAAATTATGATTCATGATTCATGATTAGATTCATGATTCATGATTCATGATTCAATTCATGATTTATGATTCATGATTCGATTCATGATTAATGATTCAATTCATGATTCAATTCATGATTCATGATTCAATTCATAATTCAATTCATGATTAAATATGACCGGGTTAGGGTTAGGGTTAGGGTTGGGGTTTGGGTTAGGGTTAGGGGTTAATGGTTAGGGGATAGAGTTAGGGTTAGGGTTAGGGTTAGGGTTAAGGGGTTAGGGTTAGGGTTAGGGTTAGGGGATAGGGCTTAGGGGTTAGGGTTAGGGTTAAGGTTAGGATTAGGGTTAGGTTTAGGGGGTTCAGGGGTTAGAGTTAGGGTTAGGGTTAGGGTTAGGGGGTTAGGGGGTTAGGGTTAGGGTTAGGGGTTAGGGTTAGGGTTAGGGGGTTAGGGTTAGGGTTAGGGTTAGGGGGTTAGGGTTAGGGTTAGGGGTTAGGGTTAGGGTTAGGCTTAGGGTTATGGTTAGGGTTAGGGGGTTAGGGTTAGGGGGTTAGGGTTAGGGTTAGGGTTAGGGTTAGTGGGTTAGGGTTAGGGTTAGGGGTTAGGGTTAGGGTTAGGGTTAGGGGGTTAGGGTTAGGGGATTAGGGTTAGGGTTAGGGTTCAGGATTCAATTCTTGATTCATGATTCATGATTCTATTCATGTTTCATGATTAAATTCATGATTCATGATTTATGATTTAATTCATTAATTCATGATTTATTTCATGATTCAATTCATGATTTATTTCATGATTCATGATTCGATTAATGATCCATGATTGAATTCATGAGTCATGATTCAGGATTCGATTCATGATTCATGAATCATGATTCAATTCATGATTCATGAATCATGATTCAATTCATGATTCATGTTTCAATTCATGATTTAATTCTTGATTCAATTCATAATTCAATTTATGATTCATGATTCAATTCATGATTCATGATTCAATGCATGATTCATGATTCATTTCATGATTCATGATTCATTTCATGATTAATTTCATGATTTATGATTCAATTCATGATTCATGATTCATGATTCGATTCATGATTTATGGTTCATTTTATGATTTATGATTCATGATTCAATTCATGATTTGTGATTCATGATTCAATTCATGATATATGATTCATAATTCAATTCATTATTCATGATTCATGAATCGATTCATGATTCATGCTTTAATTCATGATTCATGATTTATGATTCAATTCATGATTCATGATTTGATTCATGATTCAATTCATGATTCATGATTCAATTCATGATTCATGAATCATGATTCGATTCATGATTCATGTTTAAATTCATGATTCAATTCCTGATTCAATTCATAATTCAATTCATGATTCAATTCATAATTCAATTCATGATTCATGATTCAATTCATGATTCATGATTCAATGCATGATTCATGATTCGTATCATGATTCATGTTTGAATTCATGATTCAATTCATGATTCATGATTCAATTCATGATTCATTATTCAATTCATGATTCATGATTCATGATTCATGATTCAGTTCATGATTCATGATTCAATTCATGATTCATGATTCAGTTCATGATTCATGATTCAGTTCATGATTCATGATTCAATTCATGATTCATGATTCAATTCATGATTCATGATTCAATTCATGATTCATTATTCAATTCATGATTCATGATTTATGATTCATGATTCAATTCATAATTCATGATTCGATTCATGATTCATGATTCATAATTCAATTCATGATTCATGATTCATGATTCAGTTCATGATTCATGATTCAATTCATGATTCTTGATTCATTTCATGATTCATTTCATGATTTATGATTCAATTCATAATTCATGATTCCATTCATGAGTCATGATTCATTTTAGGATTCATGATTCATGATTCAATTCATGATTTGTGATTCATGATTCAATTCATGATTCATAATTCAATTCATGATTTGTGATTCATGATTCGATTCATGTTTGATGATTCGATTCATGATTCAAGATTCAATTCATGATTCATGATTCATGATTCAATTCATAATTCATGTTTTAAATCATGATTCAATTCATGATTCATGTTTTAATTCATGATTCATGATTCAATTCATGATTCAATTCATGATTCATGATTCAATTTATGATTCATGATTCTTAATTCATGATTCAATTCATGATTTATGATTCGATACATGATAAATGATTTATTTTATGATTCAATTCATGGTTCATGATTCATGATTCGAATTATGATTCATGATTAAATTCATGATTCATGATTTATGATTCAATTCATGATTCATGATTTATTTCATGATTCAATTTATGGTTCATGAATCTTGATTCAATTCATGATTTATTTCATGATTCATGATTCGATTCATGATTCATGATTCAATTCATGATTCAATTCATGATTTATGATTCAATTCATGATTCATGATTCATGATTTAATTCATGATTAATGATTCATGATTCATGATTCGATTTATAATTCATGATTCAATTCATGATGCATGATTCAATTTGTGATTCATGATTTAATTCATGATTCATGATTCATTTCATGATTCATTTCATGATTCATTTCATGATTCATTTCATGATTCATGATTCCTGATTCAATTCATGATTCATGAGTCAATTCATGATTCATGATTCATTTCATTATTCATGATTTACTTCATGATTCAATTTATGATTCAATTTATGATTCATAATTCATGATTCAATTCATGATTCAATTCATGATTCATGATTTAATGCATGCTTCAATTCTTGATTCAATTCATAATTCAATTAATGATTCATGATTCAATTCATGATTCATTACATGGTTCATGATTCAATTCATGATTCATGATTCAATTCTTGATTTATGAATCATGATTCATGATTCAATTCATGATTCAATTCATGTTTCATTATTCGATTCATGATTCATGATTCATGATTCAATTCATGATTCATGATTTATTTCATGATTCAATTCATGGTTCTTGAATCTTGATTCAAGTCATGATTTATTTCATGATTCATGATGCGATTCATGATTCATGATTCATGATTCGATTCATGATTCGATTCATGATTCATGATTCATGATTCATGATTTGATATATGATTCATGATTAAATTCATGATTCATGATTTATGATTCAATTCATGATTCATGATTCATGATTCAATTCATGATTCATGACTCATGATTCATGATTCAATTATTGAATCATGATTCGATTCATGATTCATGATTCAATTCTTGATTCATGATTCGATTCATGATTCATGATTAAATTTATGATTCATGATTTATGATTCAATTCATGATTCATGATTTATTTCATAATTCAATTCATGGTTCATGAATCTTGATTCAAGTCATGATTAATTTCATGATTCATGATTCGATTCATGATTCATGATTCATGATTCAATTCATGATTCATGACTCATGATTCATGATTCAATTCATGATTCATGATTCGATTCATGATTCATGATTCAATTCTTGATTCATGATTCGATTCACGATTCATGATTAAATTTATGATTCATGATTTATGATTCAATTCTTGATTCATGATTTATTTCATGATTCAATTCATGGTTCATGAATCTTGATTCAATTCATGATTTATTTCATGATTCATGATTCAATTCTTGATTCAATTCATGATTTATTTCATGATTCATGATTCGATTCATGATTCATGATTCAGTTCATGATTCAATTCAGGATTTATGATTCAATTCATGATTCATTATTCAATTCATGATTCATGATTAATGATTCGATTTATGATTCATGATTCAATTCATGATGAATGATTCAATTCGTGATTCATGATTCAATTCATGATTCATGATTCATTTCATGATTCATTTCATGATTCATGATTCCTGATTCAATTCATGATTCCTGATTCAATTCATGATTCATGATTCATTTCATGATTCATGATTCAATTTATGATTCGATTCATGATTCATGATTCATGATTCAATTCATGATTCATGGTTCGATTCATGATTCAATTCTTGATTCTTGATTCATGATTCAAATTATGATTCATGATAAAATTCATGATTCATGATTTATAATTCAATTCATGATTCATGATTTAATTCATGATTTAATATTCATGATTCATGATTCGATTTAAAATTCATGGATCAATTCCTGATGCATGATTCAATTCGTGATTCATGATTCATTTCATGATTCATGATTCAATTCATGATTCAATTCATGATTCAATTTATGATTCATAATTCATGATTCATGATTCGATTCATGATTCATAATTCATGATTCATGATTCATGATTCGATTTATGATTCATGATTCATGATTCATGATTCATGATTCAATTCATGATTAATGATTCAATTCATGATTCAAAATTCAATTCATGATTCATGATTCAATTCATGATTCATGATTCATTTCATGATTCATGATTCAATTCAAGATTCATGATTCAATTCATGATTCATTTCATGATTCAATTCATGATTCAAATTATGATTCATGATTCATGATTAGATTCATGATTCATGATTCATGATTCAATTCATGATTTATGATTCATGATTCGATTCATGATTAATGATTCAATTCATGATTCAATTCATGATTCATGATTCAATTCATAATTCAATTCATGATTAAATATGACCGGGTTAGGGTTAGGGTTAGGGTTGGGGTTTGGGTTAGGGTTAGGGGTTAATGGTTAGGGGATAGAGTTAGGGTTAGGGTTAGGGTTAGGGTTAAGGGGTTAGGGTTAGGGTTAGGGTTAGGGGATAGGGCTTAGGGGTTAGGGTTTGGGTTAAGGTTAGGATTAGGGTTAGGTTTAGGGGGTTCGGGGGTTAGAGTTAGGGTTAGGGTTAGGGTTAGGGGGTTAGGGGGTTAGGGTTAGGGTTAGGGGTTAGGGTTAGGGTTAGGGGGTTAGGGTTAGGGTTAGGGGGTTAGGGTTAGGGGTTAGGGTTAGGGTTAGGCTTAGGGTTATGGTTAGGGTTAGGGGGTTAGGGTTAGGGGGTTAGGGTTAGGGTTAGGGTTAGGGTTTAGGGTTAGGGTTAGGGTTAGGGTTAGGGTTAGGTGTTAGGGTTAGGGTTAGGGTTAGTGGGTTAGGGTTAGGGTTAGGGTTAGGGGTTAGGGTTAGGGTTAGGGTTAGGGGGTTAGGGTTAGGGGATTAGGGTTAGGGTTAGGGTTCATGATTCAATTCTTGATTCATGATTCATGATTCTATTCATGTTTCATGATTAAATTCATGATTCATGATTTATGATTTAATTCATTAATTCATGATTTATTTCATGATTCAATTCATGATTTATTTCATGATTCATGATTCGATTAATGATCCATGATTGAATTCATGAGTCATGATTCAGGATTCGATTCATGATTCATGAATCATGATTCAATTCATGATTCATGAATCATGATTCAATTCATGATTCATGTTTCAATTCATGATTTAATTCTTGATTCAATTCATAATTCAATTTATGATTCATGATTCAATTCATGATTCATGATTCAATGCATGATTCATGATTCATTTCATGATTCATGATTCATTTCATGATTAATTTCATGATTTATGATTCAATTCATGATTCATGATTCATGATTCGATTCATGATTTATGGTTCATTTTATGATTTATGATTCATGATTCAATTCATGATTTGTGATTCATGATTCAATTCATGATATATGATTCATAATTCAATTCATTATTCATGATTCATGAATCGATTCATGATTCATGCTTTAATTCATGATTCATGATTTATGATTCAATTCATGATTCATGATTTGATTCATGATTCAATTCATGATTCATGATTCATGAATCGATTCATGAATCATGATTCGATTCATGATTCATGTTTAAATTCATGATTCAATTCCTGATTCAATTCATAATTCAATTCATGATTCAATTCATAATTCAATTCATGATTCATGATTCAATTCATGATTCATGATTCAATGCATGATTCATGATTCGTATCATGATTCATGTTTGAATTCATGATTCAATTCATGATTCATGATTCAATTCATGATTCATTATTCAATTCATGATTCATGATTCATGATTCATGATTCAGTTCATGATTCATGATACAATTCATGATTCATGATTCAGTTCATGATTCATGATTCAGTTCATGATTCATGATTCAATTCATGATTCATGATTCAATTCATGATTCATGATTCAATTCATGATTCATGATTCATGATTCATGATTCAATTCATAATTCATGATTCGATTCATGATTCATGATTCATAATTCAATTCATGATTCATGATTCATGATTCAGTTCATGATTCATGATTCAATTCATGATTCATGATTCATTTCATGATTCATTTCATGATTTATGATTCAATTCATAATTCATGATTCCATTCATGAGTCATGATTCATTTTAGGATTCATGATTCATGATTCAATTCATGATTTGTGATTCATGATTCAATTCATGATTCATAATTCAATTCATGATTTGTGATTCATGATTCGATTCATGTTTGATGATTCGATTCATGATTCAAGATTCAATTCATGATTCATGATTCATGATTCAATTCATAATTCATGTTTTAAATCATGATTCAATTCATGATTCATGTTTTAATTCATGATTCATGATTCAATTAATGATTCAATTCATGATTCATGATTTAATTTATGATTCATGATTCTTAATTCATGATTCAATTCATGATTTATGATTCGATACATGATAAATGATTTATTTTATGATTCAATTCATGGTTCATGATTCATGATTCGAATTATGATTCATGATTAAATTCATGATTCATGATTTATGATTCAATTCATGATTCATGATTTATTTCATGATTCAATTTATGGTTCATGAATCTTGATTCAATTCATGATTTATTTCATGATTCATGATTCGATTCATGATTCATGATTCAATTCATGATTCAATTCATGATTTATGATTCAATTCATGATTCATGATTCATGATTTAATTCATGATTAATGATTCATGATTCATGATTCGATTTATAATTCATGATTCAATTCATGATGCATGATTCAATTTGTGATTCATGATTTAATTCATGATTCATGATTCATTTCATGATTCATTTCATGATTCATTTCATGATTCATGATTCCTGATTCAATTCATGATTCATGAGTCAATTCATGATTCATGATTCATTTCATTATTCATGATTTACTTCATGATTCAATTTATGATTCAATTTATGATTCATAATTCATGATTCAATTCATGATTCAATTCATGATTCATGATTTAATGCATGCTTCAATTCTTGATTCAATTCATAATTCAATTAATGATTCATGATTCAATTCATGATTCATTACATGGTTCATGATTCAATTCATGATTCATGATTCAATTCTTGATTTATGATTCATGATTCATGATTCAATTCATGATTCAATTCATGTTTCATTATTCGATTCATGATTCATGATTCATTTCATGATTCATTTCATGATTCATGATTTAATTTATGATTCATGATTCATGATTCAATTCATGATTAATGATTCAATTCATGATTCATGATTCATTTTATGATTCATGATTCATGATTCAATTCATGATTCATGATTTAATTCATGATTCGATTCATAATTCATGATTCAATTCATGATTCATGACTCATGATTCAATTAATGCTTCATGATTCAATTCATGATTTATGATTCATGATTCAAGTCATGAATCATTATTCATGATTCAATTCATGATTCATGATTTAATTCATGATTCATGATTCATAATTCAATTCATGATTCATGATTCAATTCATGATTCGATTCATGATTCATTATTCAATTCATGATTCATGATTCAATTCATGATTCATGATTCATGATTCAGTTCATGATTCATGATTCAATTCATGATTCATGATTCATGATTCGATTCATGATTCGATTCATGATTCATGATTCATGATTCGATATATGATTCATGATTAAATTCATGATTCGTGATTTATGATTCAATTCATGATTCATGATTCAATTCATAATTCATGACTCATGATTCATGATTCAATTCATGAATCATGATTCGATTCATGATTCATAAATCAATTCTTGATTTATTATTCGATTCATGATTCATGATTAAATTTATGATTCATGATTTATGATTCAATTCATGATTCATGATTTATTTCATGATTCAATTCATGGTTCTTGAATCTTGATTCAAGTCATGATTTATTTCATGATTCATGATTCGATTCATGATTCATGATTCATGATTCAATTCATGATTCGATTCATGATTCATGATTCATGATTTGATATATGATTCATGATTAAATTCATGATTCATGATTTATGATTCAATTCATGATTCATGATTCATGATTCAATTCATGATTCATGACTCATGATTCATGATTAAATTAATGAATCATGATTCGATTCATGATTCATGATTCAATTCTTGATTCATGATTCGATTCATGATTCATGATTAAATTTATGATTCATGATTCATTTCATGATTCATGATTCAATTTATGATTCGATTCATGATTCATGATTCATGATTCAATTCATGATTCATGATTCGATTCATGATTCAATTCTTGATTCTTGATTCATGATTCGAATTATGATTCATGATAAAATTCATGATTCATGATTTATAATTCAATTCATGATTCATGATTTAATTCATGATTTAATATTCATGATTCGATTTAAAATTCATGGATCAATTCCTGATGCATGATTCAATTCGTGATTCATGATTCAATTCATGATTCATGATTCATTTCATGATTCATGATTCAATTCATGATTCAATTCATGATTCAATTTATGATTCATAATTCATGGTTCAATTCATGATTCAATTTATGATTGATGATTGATGATTCAATTAATGATTCATGATTCATGATTTATGATTCAATTTATGATTCATGATTCAATTCATGATTCATGATTCGATTCATGATTCATAATTCATGATTCATGATTCATGATTCGATTTATGATTCATGATTCATGATTCATTATTCATGATTCAATTCATGATTAATGATTCAATTCATGATTCATGATTCAATTCATGATTCATGATTCAATTCATGATTCATGATTCATTTCATGATTCATGATCCAATTCAAGATTCATGATTCAATTCATGATTCATTTCATGATTCAATTCATGATTCAAATTATGATTCATGATTCATGATTAGATTCATGATTCATGATTCATGATTCAATTCATGATTTATGATTCATGATTCGATTCATGATTAATGATTCAATTCATGATTCAATTCATGATTCATGATTCAATTCATAATTCAATTCATGATTAAATATGACCGGGTTAGGGTTAGGGTTGGGGTTTGGGTTAGGGTTAGGGGTTAATGGTTAGGGGATAGAGTTAGGGTTAGGGTTAGGGTTAGGGTTAAGGGGTTAGGGTTAGGGTTAGGGTTAGGGGATAGGGCTTAGGGGTTAGGGTTAAAGTTAAGGTTAGGATTAGGGTTAGGTTTAGGGGGTTCGGGGGTTAGAGTTAGGGTTAGGGTTAGGGTTAGGGGGTTAGGGGGTTAGGGTTAGGGGTTAGGGTTAGGGTTAGGGGGTTAGGGTTAGGGTTAGGGGTTAGGGTTAGGGTTAGGCTTAGGGTTATGGTTAGGGGGTTAGGGTTAGGGGGTTAGGGTTAGGGGGTTAGGGTTTAGGGTTAGGGTTAGGGTTAGGGTTAGGTGTTAGGGTTAGGGTTAGGGTTAGTGGGTTAGGGTTAGGGTTAGGGTTAGGGGTTAGGGTTAGGGTTAGGGGGTTAGGGTTAGGGGATTAGGGTTAGGGTTAGGGTTCATGATTCAATTCTTGATTCATGATTCATGATTCTATTCATGTTTCATGATTAAATTCATGATTCATGATTTATGATTTAATTCATTAATTCATGATTTATTTCATGATTCAATTCATGATTTATTTCATGATTCATGATTCGATTAATGATCCATGATTGAATTCATGAGTCATGATTCAGGATTCGATTCATGATTCATGAATCATGATTCAATTCATGATTCATGAATCATGATTCAATTCATGATTCATGTTTCAATTCATGATTTAATTCTTGATTCAATTCATAATTCAATTTATGATTCATGATTCAATTCATGATTCATGATTCAATGCATGATTCATGATTCATTTCATGATTCATGATTCATTTCATGATTAATTTCATGATTTATGATTCAATTCATGATTCATGATTCATGATTCGATTCATGATTTATGGTTCATTTTATGATTTATGATTCATGATTCAATTCATGATTTGTGATTCATGATTCAATTCATGATATATGATTCATAATTCAATTCATTATTCATGATTCATGAATCGATTCATGATTCATGCTTTAATTCATGATTCATGATTTATGATTCAATTCATGATTCATGATTTGATTCATGATTCATGATTCAATTCATGATTCATGATTCAATTCATGATTCATGAATCATGATTCGATTCATGATTCATGTTTAAATTCATGATTCAATTCCTGATTCAATTCATAATTCAATTCATGATTCAATTCATAATTCAATTCATGATTCATGATTCAATTCATGATTCATGATTCAATGCATGATTCATGATTCGTATCATGATTCATGTTTGAATTCATGATTCAATTCATGATTCATGATTCAATTCATGATTCATGACTCATGATTCATGATTCAATTAATGAATCATGATTCGATTCATGATTCATGATTCAATTCTTGATTCATGATTCGATTCATGATTCATGATTAAATTTATGATTCATGATTCATTTCATGATTCATGATTCAATTTATGATTCGATTCATGATTCATGATTCATGATTCAATTCATGATTCATGATTCGATTCATGATTCAATTCTTGATTCTTGATTCATGATTCGAATTATGATTCATGATAAAATTCATGATTCATGATTTATAATTCAATTCATGATTCATGATTTAATTCATGATTTAATATTCATGATTCATGATTCGATTTAAAATTCATGGATCAATTCCTGATGCATGATTCAATTCGTGATTCATGATTCAATTCATGAATCATGATTCGATTCATGATTCATGATTCAATTCTTGATTCATGATTCGATTCATGATTCATGATTAAATTTATGATTCATGATTCATTTCATGATTCATGATTCAATTTATGATTCGATTCATGATTCATGATTCATGATTCAATTCATGATTCATGATTCGATTCATGATTCAATTCTTGATTCTTGATTCATGATTCGAATTATGATTCATGATAAAATTCATGATTCATGATTTATAATTCAATTCATGATTCATGATTTAATTCATGATTTAATATTCATGATTCATGATTCGATTTAAAATTCATGGATCAATTCCTGATGCATGATTCAATTCATGATTCATGATTCATTTCATGATTCATGATTCATTTCATGATTCATGATTCAATTCATGATTCAATTCATGATTCAATTTATGATTCATAATTCATGGTTCAATTCATGATTCAATTTATGATTGATGATTCATGATTCAATTAATGATTCATGATTCATGATTCATGATTCAATTTATGATTCATGATTCAATTCATGATTCATGATTCGATTCATGATTCATGATTCATTTCATGATTCATGATTCAATTCATGATTCATGATTCAATTCATGATTCATGATTCATGATTCGATTTATGATTCATGATTCATGATTCATGATTCATGATTCAATTCATGATTAATGATTCAATTCATGATTCATGATTCAATTCATGATTCATGATTCAATTCATGATTCATGATTCATTTCATGATTCATGATTCAATTCAAGATTCATGATTCAATTCATGATTCATTTCATGATTCAATTCATGATTCAAATTATGATTCATGATTCATGATTAGATTCATGATTCATGATTCATGATTCAATTCATGATTTATGATTCATGATTCGATTCATGATTAATGATTCAATTCATGATTCAATTCATGATTCATGATTCAATTCATAATTCAATTCATGATTAAATATGACCGGGTTAGGGTTAGGGTTAGGGTTGGGGTTTGGGTTAGGGTTAGGGGTTAATGGTTAGGGGATAGAGTTAGGGTTAGGGTTAGGGTTAGGGTTAAGGGGTTAGGGTTAGGGTTAGGGTTAGGGGATAGGGCTTAGGGGTTAGGGTTAGGGTTAAGGTTAGGATTAGGGTTAGGTTTAGGGGGTTCGGGGGTTAGAGTTAGGGTTAGGGTTAGGGTTAGGGGGTTAGGGGGTTAGGGTTAGGGTTAGGGGTTAGGGTTAGGGTTAGGGGGTTAGGGTTAGGGTTAGGGGGTTAGGGTTAGGGTTAGAGGCTAGGGTTAGGGTTAGGCTTAGGGTTATGGTTAGGGTTAATGGGTTAGGGTTAGGGGGTTAGGGTTAGGGGGTTAGGGTTTAGGGTTAGGGTTAGGGTTAGGGTTAGGTGTTAGGGTTAGGGTTAGGATTAGTGGGTTAGGGTTAGGGTTAGGGTTAGGGGTTAGGGTTAGGGTTAGGGTTAGGGGGTTAGGGTTAGGGGATTAGGGTTAGGGTTAGGGTTCATGATTCAATTCTTGATTCATGATTCATGATTCTATTCATGTTTCATGATTAAATTCATGATTCATGATTTATGATTTAATTCATTAATTCATGATTTATTTCATGATTCAATTCATGATTTATTTCATGATTCATGATTCGATTAATGATCCATGATTCAATTCATGAGTCATGATTCAGGATTCGATTCATGATTCATGAATCATGATTCAATTCATGATTCATGAATCATGATTCAATTCATGATTCATGTTTCAATTCATGATTTAATTCTTGATTCAATTCATAATTCAATTTATGATTCATGATTCAATTCATGATTCATGATTCAATGCATGATTCATGATTCATTTCATGATTCATGATTCATTTCATGATTAATTTCATGATTTATGATTCAATTCATGATTCATGATTCGATTCATGATTTATGGTTCATTTTATGATTTATGATTCATGATTCAATTCATGATTTGTGATTCATGATTCAATTCATGATATATGATTCATAATTCAATTCATTATTCATGATTCATGAATCGATTCATGATTCATGCTTTAATTCATGATTCATGATTTATGATTCAATTCATGATTCATGATTTGATTCATGATTCATGATTCAATTCATGATTCATGATTCAATTCATGATTCATGAATCATGATTCGATTCATGATTCATGTTTAAATTCATGATTCAATTCCTGATTCAATTCATAATTCAATTCATGATTCAATTCATAATTCAATTCATGATTCATGATTCAATTCATGATTCATGATTCAATGCATGATTCATGATTCGTATCATGATTCATGTTTGAATTCATGATTCAATTCATGATTCATGATTCAATTCATAATTCATTATTCAATTCATGATTCATGATTCAGTTCATGATTCATGATTCAATTCATGATTCATGATTCAGTTCATGATTCATGATTCAGTTCATGAATCATGATTCAATTCATGATTCATGATTCAATTCATGATTCATGATTCAATTCATGATTCATTATTCAATTCATGATTCATGATTCATGATTCATGATTCAATTCATAATTCATGATTCGATTCATGATTCATGATTCATAATTCAATTCATGATTCATGATTCATGATTCAGTTCATGATTCATGATTCAATTCATGATTCATGATTCATTTCATAATTCATTTCATGATTTATGATTCAATTCATAATTCATGATTCCATTCATGAGTCATGATTCATTTTAGGATTCATGATTCATGATTCAATTCATGATTTGAGATTCATGATTCAATTCATGATTCATAATTCAATTCATGATTTGTGATTCATGATTCGATTCATGTTTGATGATTCGATTCATGATTCAAGATTCAATTCATGATTCATGATTCATGATTCAATTCATAATTCATGTTTTAAATCATGATTCAATTCATGATTCATGTTTTAATTCATGATTCATGATTCAATTCATGATTCAATTCATGATTCATGATTCAATTTATGATTCATGATTCTTAATTCATGATTCAATTCATGATTTATGATTCGATACATGATAAATGATTTATTTTATGATTCAATTCATGGTTCATGATTCATGATTCGAATTATGATTCATGATTAAATTCATGATTCATGATTTATGATTCAATTCATGATTCATGATTTATTCCATGATTCAATTCATGGTTCATGAATCTTGATTCAATTCATGATTTATTTCATGATTCATGATTCGATTCATGATTCATGATTCAATTCTTGATTTATGATTCATGATTCATGATTTAATTCATGATTCATGATTCAATTCATGATTCATGATTCGATTTATGATTCATGATTCAATTCATGATTCATGATTCAATTCATGATTCATGATTCAATTCATGATGCGATTCATGATTCATGATTTATCACTCAATTCATGATTCATGATTCAATTCTTGAATCATGATTCATGATTCATGATTTAATTCATGATTCATGATTCAATTCATGATTCATGATTCGATTCATGATTCATGATTCAATTCATGATTCATGATTTAATTCATGATTCATGATTCAATTCATGATGCGATTCATGATTCATGATTTATCACTCAATTCATGATTCATGATTCGATTCATAGTTCATGATTCAATTCATGATTCAATTTATGATTCATGATTCATGATTCAATTCATGATTCATGATTCATGATTCGATTCATGATTCATGATTCAATTCATAATTCATGATTCAATTCATGATTCGTGATTCATGATTCATGATTCAATTCATGATTCATGATTCGATTCATGATTCATGATTCATGATTCATGATTCGATTTATGATTCATGATTCAATTCATGATTCATGATTCAATTCATGATTCATGATTCATTTCATGATTCATGATTCAATTCAAGATTCATGATTCAATTCATGATTCATGATTCAATTCATGATTCATGATTCATTTCATGATTCATGATTCAATTCAAGATTCATGATTCAATTCATGATTCATTTCATGATTCGTGATTCATGATTCAATTCATGATTCAATTCATGATTCAATTCATGATTCATGATTCATGATTCAATTCATGATTCATGATTCAATTCATGATTCATGATTCGATTCATGATTCATGATTCATGATTCAATTCATGATTCCTGATTCAATTCATGATTCAATTTTTGATTTATGATTCCTGATTCAATTCATGATTCATCATTCAATTCATGATTCATGATTCCTTTCATGATTCATGATTCAATTCATGATTCAATTCATGATTCAATTTATGATTCATGATTAAATTCAAGATTCATGATTCATGATTCAATTCATGATTCATGATTTATTTCATGAATTATTTCATGATTTATGATTCAATTCATGATTCATGATTCATTTCATGATTCATGATTCAATTCATGATTCAATTCATGATTCAACTTATGATTTATTATTCATGATTCAATTTATGATTCAATTCATGATTCATGATTTAATTCATGATTCATGATTCATGATTCAATTTTTGATTCATGATTCAATTCATGAATCATGATTCGATTCATGATTTATGTTTCAATTCATGACTCAATTCTTGATTCAATTCATAATTCAATTCATGATTCATGATTCAATGCATGATTCAATTCTTGATTCAATTCATAATTCAATTCATGATTCATGATTCGATTCATGATTCATGTTTGAATTCATGATTCAATTCATGATTCATGATTCAATTCTTGATTTATGATTCATGATTCATGATTCAATTCATGATACATGATTCAATTCATGATTCATGATTCATTTCATGATTCATGATTCAATTCATGATTCGATTCATGATTCATGAGTCAATTCATAAATTCATGATTCGATTCATGATTCATGATTCAATTCTTGATTCATGATTCATGATTTGAATTATGATTCATGATTAAATTCATGATTCATGATTTATGATTCAATTCATGATTCATGATTTATTTCATGGTTCAATTTATGGTTCATAAATCTTGATTCAATTCATGATTTATTTCATGATTCATGATTCGATTCATGATTCATGATTCAATTCATGATTCAATTCATGATTTATGATTCAATTCATGATTCATGATTCATGATTTAATTCATGATTAATGATTCATGATTCATGATTCGATTTATAATTCATGATTCAATTCATGATGCATGATTCAATTTGTGATTCATGATTTAATTCATGATTCATGATTCATTTCATTATTCATGATTTACTTCATGATTCAATTTATGATTCAATTTATGATTCATAATTCATGATTCAATTCATGATTCAATTCATGATTCATGATTCATGATTCAATTGATGATTCATGATTCAATTCATGATTCATGATTTAATGCATGCTTCAATTCTTGATTCAATTCATAATTAAATTAATGATTCATGATTCAATTCATGATTCATTACATGGTTCATGATTCAATTCATGATTCATGATTCAATTCTTGATTTATGATTCATGATTCATGATTTAATTCATGATTCAATTCATGTTTCATGATTCGATTCATGATTCATGATTCATGATTCAATTCATGATTCATGATTCAATTCATGATTCATGATTCATTTCATGATTCATTTCATGATTCATGATTTAATTTATGATTCATGATTCATAATTCAATTCATGATTAATGATTCAATTCATGATTCATGATTCATTTTATGATTCATGATTCATGATTCAATTCATGATTCATGATTCAATTCATGATTCGATTCATAATTCATGATTCAATTCATGATTCATGACTCATGATTCAATTCATGCTTCATGATTCAATTCATGATTTATGATTCATGATTCAAGTCATGATTCATGATTTAATTCATGATTCATGATTCATAATTCAATTCATGATTCATGATTCAATTCATGATTCGATTCATGATTCATGATTCAATTCATGATTCATGATTCAATTCATGATTCATGATTCATGATTCAGTTCATGATTCATGATTCAATTCATGATTCATGATTCATGATTCGATTCATGATTCGATTCATGATTCATGATTCATGATTCGATATATGATTCATGATTAAATTCATGATTCGTGATTTATGATTCAATTCATGATTCATGATTCAATTCATGATTCATGACTCATGATTCATGATTCAATTCATGAATCATGATTCGATTCATGATTCATAAATCAATTCTTGATTTATGATTCGATTCATGATTCATGATTAAATTTATGATTCATGATTTATGATTCAATTCATGATTCATGATTTATTTCATGATTCAATTCATGGTTCTTGAATCTTGATTCAAGTCATGATTTATTTCATGATTCATGATTCGATTCATGATTCATGATTCATGATTCAATTCATGATTCGATTCATGATTCATGATTCATGATTTGATATATGATTCATGATTAAATTCATGATTCATGATTTATGATTCAATTCATGATTCATGATTCAAGATTCAATTCATGATTCATGACTCATGATTCATGATTCAATTAATGAATCATGATTCGATTCATGATTCATGATTCAATTCTTGATTCATGATTCGATTCATGATTCATGATTAAATTTATGATTCATGATTTATGATTCAATTCATGATTCATGATTTATTTCATGATTCAATTCATGATTCATGATTTATTTCATGATTCAATTCATGATTCATTTCATGATTCATGATTCAATTCATGATTCAATTCATGATTCAATTCATGATTCAATTCCTGATTCATGATTCGATTCATGATTCATGATTCATGATTCAATTCATGATTCATGATTCCTGATTCAATTCATGATTCATCATTCAATTCATGATTCATGATTCCTTTCATGATTCATGATTCAATTCATGATTCAATTCATGATTCAATTTATGATTCATGATTTAATTTATGATTCATGATTCATGATTCAATTCATGATTAATGATTCAATTCATGATTCATGATTCATTTTATGATTCATGATTCATGATTCAATTCATGATTCATGATTCAATTCATGATTCGATTCATAATTCATGATTCAATTCATGATTCATGACTCATGATTCAATTCATGCTTCATGATTCAATTCATGATTTATGATTCATGATTCAATTCATGAATCATTATTCATGATTCAATTCATGATTCATGATTCAATTCATGATTCATAATTCAATTCATGATTCATGATTCAATTCATGATTCGATTCATGATTCATGATTCAATTCATGATTCATGAATCAATTCATGATTCATGATTCATGATTCAGTTCATGATTCATGATTCAATTCATGATTCATGATTCATGATTCAATTCATGATTCGATTCATGATTCATGATTCATGATTCGATATATGATTCATGATTAAATTCATGATTCGTGATTTATGATTCAATTCATGATTCATGATTCAATTCATGATTCATGACTCATGATTCATGATTCAATTCATGAATCATGATTCGATTCATGATTCATAAATCAATTCTTGATTTATGATTCGATTCATGATTCATGATTAAATTTATGATTCATGATTTATGATTCAATTCATGATTCATGATTTATTTCATGATTCAATTCATGGTTCTTGAATCTTGATTCAAGTCATGATTTATTTCATGATTCATGATTCGATTCATGATTCATGATTCATGATTCAATTCATGATTCGATTCATGATTCATGATTTGATATATGATTAATGATTAAATTCATGATTCATGATTTATGATTCAATTCATGATTCATGATTCATGATTCAATTCATGATTCATGACTCATGATTCATGATTCAATTAATGAATCATGATTCGATTCATGATTCATGATTCAATTCTTGATTCATGATTCGATTCATGATTCATGATTAAATTTATGATTCATGATTTACGATTCAATTTATGATTCATGATTTATTTCATGATTCAATTCATGATTCATTTCATGATTCAGGATTCAATTCATGATTCAATTCATGATTCAATTCATGATTCATGATTCGATTCATGATTCATGATTCATGATTCAATTCATGATTCATGATTCAATTCATGATTTATGATTCCTGATTCAATTCATGATTCATCATTCAATTCATGATTCATGATTCCTTTCATGATTCATGATTCAATTCATGATTCAATTCATGATTCAATTTATGATTCATGATTCAATTCAAGATTCATGAATCATGAATCAATTCATGATTCATGATTCATTTCATGAATTATTTCATGATTCATGATTCAATTCATGATTCATGATTCATTTCATGATTCATGATTCAATTCATGATTCAATTCATGATTCAACTTATGATTTATAATTCATGATTCAATTCATGATTCAATTCATGATTTATGATTCATGATTTAATTCATGATTCATGATTCATAATTCAATTCATGATTCATGATTCAATTCTTGAATCATTATTCATGATTCAATTCATGATTCATAATTCAATTCATGATTCATGATTCAATTCATTATTTGATTCATGATTCATGATTCAATTCATGATTCATGAATCAATTCATGATTCATGATTCATGATTCAGTTCATGATTCATGATTCAATTCATGATTCATGATTCATGATTTAATTCATGATTCATAATTCAATTCATGATTCATGATTCATAATTCAATTCATGATTCATGATTCAATTCTTGAATCATTATTCATGATTCAATTCATGATTCATAATTCAATTCATGATTCATGATTCAATTCATGATTTGATTCATGATTCATGATTCAATTCATGATTCATGAATCAATTCATGATTCATGATTCATGATTCAGTTCATGATTCATGATTCAATTCATGATTCATGATTCATGATTTAATTCATGATTCATAATTCAATTCATGATTCATGATTCAATTCATGATTTGATTCATGATTCATGATTCAATTCATGATTCATGATTCGATTCATGATTCATGATTCATGATTCATGATTCGATTCATGATTCATGATTCATGATTCGATATATGATTCATGATTAAATTCATGATTCGTGATTTATGATTCAATTCATGATTCATGATTCAATTCATGATTCATGACTCGTGATTCATGATTCAATTCATGAATCATGATTCGATTCATGATTCATAAATCAATTCTTGATTTATGATTCGATTCATGATTCATGATTAAATTTATGATTCATGATTTATGATTCAATTCATGATTCATGATTTATTTCATGATTCAATTCATGGTTCTTGAATCTTGATTCAAGTCATGATTTATTTCATGATTCATGATTCGATTCATGATTCATGATTCATGATTCAATTCATGATTCGATTCATGATTCATGATTTGATATATGATTAATGATTAAATTCATGATTCATGATTTATGATTCAATTCATGATTCATGATTCATGATTCAATTCATGATTCATGACTCATGATTCATGATTCAATTAATGAATCATGATTCGATTCATGATTCATGATTCAATTCTTGATTCATGATTCGATTCATGATTCATGATTAAATTTATGATTCATGATTTATGATTCAATTCATGATTCATGATTTATTTCATGATTCAATTCATGATTCATTTCATGATTCAGGATTCAATTCATGATTCAATTCATGATTCAATTCATGATTCAATTCATGATTCATGATTCGATTCATGATTCATGATTCATGATTCAATTCATGATTCATGATTCAATTCATGATTTATGATTCCTGATTCAATTCATGATTCATCATTCAATTCATGATTCATGATTCCTTTCATGATTCATGATTCAATTCATGATTCAATTCATGATTCAATTTATGATTCATGATTCAATTCAAGATTCATGATTCATGAATCAATTCATGATTCATGATTCATTTCATGAATTATTTCATGATTCATGATTCATGATTCATTTCATGATTCATGATTCAATTCATGATTCAATTCATGATTCAACCTATGATTTATAATTCATGATTCAATTCATGATTCAATTCATGATTCATGATTCATGATTTAATTCATGATTCATGATTCATGATTCAATTCATGATTCATGATTCAATTCATGAATCATGATTCGATTCATGATTTATGTTTCAATTCATGATTCAATTCTTGATTCAATTAATAATTTAATTCATGATTCATGATTCAATGCATGATTCAATTCTTGATTCAATTCATAATTTAATTCATGATTCATGATTCGATTCATGATTCATGTTTGAATTCATAATTCAATTCATGATTCATGATTCAATTCTTGATTTATGATTCATGATTCATGATTCAATTCATGATACATGATTCAATTCATGATTCATGATTCATTTCATGATTCATGATTCAATTCATGATTCGATTCATGATTCATGAGTCAATTCATAAATTCATGATTTGATTCATGATTCATGATTCAATTCTTGATTCATGATTCATGATTTGAATTATGATTCATGATTAAATTCATGATTCATGATTTATGATTCAATTCATGATTCATGATTTATGATTCAATTCATGATTCATGATTTATTTCATGATTCAATTCATGGTTCATGAATCTTGATTCAATTTATAATTCATGATTCAATTCATGATGCATGATTCAATTTGTGATTCATGATTTAATTCATGATTCATGATTCATTTCATGATTCATTTCATGATTCATGATTCCTGATTCAATTCATGATTCATGATTTAATTCATGATTCAATTTATGATTCAATTTATGATTCATAATTCATGATTCAATTCATGATTCAATTCATGATTCATGATTCATGATTCAATTGATGATTCATGATTCAATTCATGATTCATGATTTAATGCATGATTCAATTCTTGATTCAATTCATAATTCAATTCATGATTCATGATTCAATTCATGATTCATTACATGGTTCATGATTCAATTCATGATTCATGATTCAATTCTTGATTTATGATTCATGATTCATGATTCAATTCATGATTCCATTCATGTTTCATGATTCAATTCATGATTCATGATTCAATTCATGATTAATGATTCAATTCATGATTCATGATTCATTTTATGATTCATGATTCATGATTCAATTCATGATTCATGATTCAATTCATGATTCGATTCATGATTCATGATTCAATTCATAATTCATGACTCATGATTCAATTCATGACTCATGATTCAATTCATGATTTATGATTCATGATTCAATTCTTGAATCATTATTCATGATTCAATTTATGATTCATGATTCAATTCATGATTCATGATTCATAATTCAATTCCTGATTCATGATTCAATTCATGATTCGATTCATGATTCATGATTCAATTCATGATTCATTATTCAATTCATGATTCATGATTCATGATTCAGTTCATGATTCATGATTCAATTCATGATTCATGATTCATGATTCAATTCATGATTCGATTCATGATTCATGATTCATGATTCGATATATGATTCATGATTAAATTCATGATTCATGATTTATGATTCAATTCATGATTCATGATTCATGATTCAATTCATGATTCATGACTCATGATTCATGATTCAATTTATGAATCATGATTCGATTCATGATTCATGATTCAATTCTTGATTTATGATTCGATTCATGATTCATGATTAAATTTATGATTCATGATTTATGATTTAATTCATGATTCATAATTTATTTCATGATTCAATTCATGGTTCTTGAATCTTGATTCAAGTCATGATTTATTTCATGATTCATGATTCGATTCATGATTCATGATTCATGATTCAATTAATGATTCGATTCATGATTCATGATTCATGATTTGATATATGATTCATGATTAAATTCATGATTCATGATTTATGATTCAATTTATGATTCATGATTCATGATTCAATTCATGATTCATGACTCATGATTCATGATTCAATTAATGAATCATGATTCGATTCATGATTCATGATTCAATTCTTGATTCATGATTCGATTCATGATTCATGATTAAATTTATGATTCATGATTTATGATTTAATTCATGATTCATGATTTATTTCATGATTCAAATTATGGTTCATGAATCTTGATTCAAGTCATGATTAATTTCATGATTCATGATTCGATTCATGATTCATGATTCATGATTCAATTCATGATTCATGACTCATGATTTATTTCATGATTCAATTCATGGTTCATGAATCTTTATTCAAGTCATGATTAATTTAATGATTCATGATTCGATTCATGATTCATGATTCATGATTCAATTCATGATTCATGACTCATGATTCATGATTCAATTCATGATTCATGATTCGATTCATGATTCATGATTCAATTCTTGATTCATGATTCGATTCACAATTCATGATTAAATTTATGATTCATGATTTATGATTCAATTCTTGATTCATGATTTATTTCATGATTCAATTCATGGGTAATGAATCTTGATTCAATTCATGATTTATTTCATGATTCATGATTCGATTCATGATTCATGATTCAATTCTTGATTCAATTCATGATTTATTTCATGATTCATGATTCGATTCATGATTCATGATTCATTATTCAATTCATGATTCATGATTAATGATTCGATTTATGATTCATGATTCAATTCATGATGCATGATTCAATTCGTGATTCATGATTCAATTCATGATTCATGATTCATTTAATGAATCATTTCATGATTCATGATTCCTGATTCAATTCATGATTCCTGATTCAATTCATGATTCATGATTCAATTCATGATTCGATTCATGATTCATGATTCATGATTCAATTCATGATTCGATTCATGATTCATGATTCAATTCTTGATTTATGATTCGATTCATGATTCATGATTAAATTTATGATTCATGATTTATGATTTAATTCATGATTCATGATTTATTTCATGATTCAATTCATGGTTCTTGAATCTTGATTCAAGTCATGATTTATTTCATGATTCATGATTCGATTCATGATTCATGATTCATGATTCAATTCATGATTTGATTCATGATTCATGATTCATGATTTGATATATGATTCATGATTAAATTCATGATTCATGATTTATGATTCAATTCATGATTCATGATTCATGATTCAATTCATGATTCATGACTCATGATTCATGATTCAATTAATGAATCATGATTCGATTCATGATTCATGATTCAATTCTTGATTCATGATTCGATTCATGATTCATGATTAAATTTATGATTCATGATTTATGATTCAATTCATGATTCATGATTTATTTCATGATTCAATTCATGGTTCATGAATCTTGATTCAAGTCATGATTAATTTCATGATTCATGATTCGATTCATGATTCATGATTCATGATTCAATTCATGATTCATGACTCATGATTCATGATTCAATTCATGATTCATGATTCGATTCATGATTCATGATTAAATTCTTGATTCATGATTCGATTCACGATTCATGATTAAATCTATGATTCATGATTTATGATTCAATTCTTGATTCATGATTTATTTCATGATTCAATTCATGGTTCATGAATCTTGATTCAATTCATGATTTATTTCATGATTCATGATTCGATTCATGATTCATGATTCAATTCTTGATTCAATTCATGATTTATTTCATGATTCATGATTCGATTCATGATTCATGATTCATTATTCAATTCATGATTCATGATTAATGATTCGATTTATGATTCATGATTCAATTCATGATGCATGAATCAATTCGTGATTCATGATTCAATTCATGATTCATGATTCATTTCATGATTCATTTCATGAATCATGATTCCCGATTCAATTCATGATTCCTGATTCAATTCATGATTAATGATTCATTTCATGATTCATGATTCAATTCATGATTCGATTCATGATTCATGATTCATGATTCAATTCATGATTCATGATTTGATTCATGATTCATGATTCAATTCTTGATTCATGATTCATGATTCGAATTATGATTCATGATAAAATTCATAATTCATGATTTATGATTCAATTCATGATTCATGATTCATGATTTAATTCATGATTTAATATTCATGATTCATGATTCGATTTATAATTCATGGATCAATTCCTGATGCATGATTCAATTCGTGATTCATGATTTAATTCATGATTCATGATTCATTTCATGATTCATGATTCAATTTATGATTCAATTCATGATTCAATTTATGATTCATAATTCATGGTTCAATTCATGATTCAATTTATGATTGATGATTCATGATTCAATTAATGATTTATGATTCATGATTCATGATTCAATTCATGATTCATGATTCAATTCATGATTCAATTCATGGTTCATGAATCTTGATTCAATTCATGATTTATGATTCAATTCATGATTCATGATTCATGATTTAATTCATGATGCATGATTCAATTTGTGATTCATGATTTAATTCATGATTCATGATTCCTTTCATGATTCATTTCATGATTCATGATTCCTGATTCAATTCATGATTCATGAGTCAATTCATGATTCATGATTCATTTCATGATTCATGATTTAATTCATGATTCAATTCATGATTCAATTCATGATTCATGATTCATGATTCAATTGATGATTCATGATTCAATTCATGATTCATGATTTAATGCATGATTCAATTCTTGATTCAATTCATAATTCAATTCATGATTCATGATTCAATTCATGATTCATTACATGGTTCAAGATTCAATTCATGATTCATGATTCAATTCTTGATTTATGATTCATGATTCAATTCATGATTCATGATTCAATTCATGATTCATGATTCATTTCATGATTCATTTCATGATTCATGATTTAATTTATGATTCATGATTCATGATTCAATTCATGATTAATGATTCAATTCATGATTCATGATTCATTTTATGATTCATGATTCATGATTCAATTCATGATTCATGATTCAATTCATGATTCATGATTCAATTCATGATTCGATTCATGATTCATGATTTGATATATGATTCATGATTAAATTCATGATTCATGATTTATGATTCAATTCATAATTCATGATTCATGATTCAATTCATGATTCATGACTCATGATTCATGATTCAATTAATGAATCATGACTCATGATTCATGATTCATGATTCAATTCTTGATTCATGATTCGATTCATGATTCATGATTAAATTTATGATTCATGATTTATGATTCAATTCATGATTCATGATTTATTTCATGATTCAATTCATGGTTCATGAATCTTGATTCAAGTCATGATTAATTTCATGATTCATGACTCGATTCATGAATTATGATTCATGATTCAATTCATGATTCATGACTCATGATTCATGATTCAATTCATGATTCATGATTCGATTCATGATTCATGATTCAATTCTTGATTCATGATTCGATTCACGATTCATGATTAAATTTATAATTCATGATTTATGATTCAATTCTTGATTCATGATTTATTTCATGATTCAATTCATGGTTCATGAATCTTGATTCAATTCATGATTTATTTCATGATTCATGATTCGATTCATGATTCATGATTCAATTCTTGATTCAATTCATGATTTATTTCATGATTCATGATTCAATTCATGATTCATTACATGGTTCAAGATTCAATTCATGATTCATGATTCAATTCTTGATTTATGATTCATGATTCATGATTCAATTCATGATTCAATTCATGTTTCATGATTCGATTCATGATTCATGATTCATGATTCAATTCATGATTCATGATTCAATTCATGATTCATGATTCATTTCATGATTCATTTCATGATTCATGATTTAATTTATGATTCATGATTCATGATTCAATTCATGATTAATGACTCAATTCATGATTCATGATTCATTTTATGATTCATGTTTCATGATTCAATTCATGATTCATGATTCAATTCATGATTCATGATTCAATTCATGATTCGATTCATGATTCATGATTCAATTCATGATTCATGACTCATGATTCAATTCATGATTCATGATTCAATTCATGATTTATGATTCATGATTCAATTCTTGAATCATTATTCATGATTCAATTTATGATTCATGATTCAATTCATGATTCATGATTCATAATTCAATTCATGATTCATGATTCAATTCATGATTCGATTCATGATTCATGATTCAATTCATGATTCATTATTCAATTCATGTTTCATGATTCATGATTCAGTTCATGATTCATGATTCAATTCATGATTCATGATTCATGATTCAATTCATGATTAGATTCATGATTCATGATTCATGATTCGATACATGATTCATGATTAAATTCATGATTTATGATTTATGATTCAATTCATGATTCATGATTCAATTCATGATTCATGACTCATGATTCATGATTCAATTTATGAATCATGATTCGATTCATGATTCATGATTTAATTCTTGATTTATGATTCGATTCATGATTCATGATTAAATTTATGATTCATGATTTATGATTTAATTCATGATTCATGATTTATTTCATGATTCAATTCATGGTTCTTGAATCTTGATTCAAGTCATGATTTATTTCATGATTCATGATTCGATTCATGATTCATGATTCATGATTCAATTCATGATTCGATTCATGATTCATGATTCATGATTTGATATATGATTTATGATTAAATTCATGATTCATGATTTATGATTCAATTCATGATTCATGATTCATGATTCAATTCATGATTCATGACTCATGATTCATGATTCAATTAATGAATCATCATTCGATTCATGATTCATGATTCAATTCTTGATTCATGATTCGATTCATGATTCATGATTAAATTTATGATTCATGATTTATGATTTAATTCATGATTCATGATTTTTTTCATGATTCAATTCATGGTTCATGAATCTTGATTCAAGTCATGATTAATTTCATGATTCATGATTCGATTCATGAATTATGATTCATGATTCAATTCATGATTCATGACTCATGATTCGATTTATGATTCATGATTCAATTTATGATGCATGATTCAATTCGTGATTCATGATTCAATTCATGATTCATGATTCATTTCATGATTCATTTCATGATTCATGATTCCTGATTCAATTCATGATTCCTGATTCGATTCATGATTCATGATTCAATTCTTGATTCAATTCATGATTTATTTCATGATTCATGATTCGATTCATGATTCATGATTCATTATTCAATTCATGATTCATGATTAATGATTCGATTTATGATTCATGATTCAATTTATGATGCATGATTCAATTCGTGATTCATGATTCAATTCATGATTCATGATTCATTTCATGATTCATTTCATGATTCATGATTCCTGATTCAATTCATGATTCCTGATTCAATTCATGATTCATGATTCATTTCATGATTCATGATTCAATTCATGATTCAATTCATGATTCATGATTCATGATTCAATTCATGATTCATGATTCAATTCATGATTCATGATTCAATTCTTGATTCATGATTCGAATTATGATTCATGATAAAATTCATAATTCATGATTTATGATTCAATTCATGATTCATGATTCATGATTTAATTCATGATTTAATATTCATGATTCATGATTCGATTTATAATTCATGGATCAATTCCTGATGCATGATTCAATTCGTGATTCATGATTCAATTCATGATTCATGATTCATTTCATGATTCATGATTCAATTCATGATTCAATTCATGATTCAATTTATGATTCATAATTCATGGTTCAATTCATGATTCAATTTATGATTGATGATTCATGATTCAATTAATGATTTATGATTCATGATTCATGATTCAATTCATGATTCATGATTCAATTCATGATTCATGATTCATTTCATGATTCATGATTCATTTCATGATTCATTTCATGATTCATGATTCAATTCAAGATTCATGATTCAATTCATGATTCATTTCATGATTCATGATTCATGATTCAATTCATGATTCATGACTCATGATTCATGATTCAATTTATGAATCATGATTCGATTCATGATTCATGATTCAATTCTTGATTTATGATTCGATTCATGATTCATGATTAAATTAATGATTCATGATTTATTTCATGATTCAATTCATGGTTCTTGAATCTTGATTCAAGTCATGATTTATTTCATGATTCATGATTCGATTCATGATTCATGATTCATGATTCAATTCATGATTCGATTCATGATTCATGATTCATGATTTGATATATGATTTATGATTAAATTCATGATTCATGATTTATGATTCAATTCATGATTCATGATTCATGATTCAATTCATGATTCATGACTCATGATTCATGATTCAATTAATGAATCATCATTCGATTCATGATTCATGATTCAATTCTTGATTCATGATTCGATTCATGATTCATGATTAAATTTATGATTCATGATTTATGATTTAATTCATGATTCATGATTTTTTTCATGATTCAATTCATGGTTCATGAATCTTGATTCAAGTCATGATTAATTTCATGATTCATGATTCGATTCATGAATTATGATTCATGATTCAATTCATGATTCATGACTCATGATTCGATTTATGATTCATGATTCAATTTATGATGCATGATTCAATTCGTGATTCATGATTCAATTCATGATTCATGATTCATTTCATGATTCATTTCATGATTCATGATTCCTGATTCAATTCATGATTCCTGATTCGATTCATGATTCATGATTCAATTCTTGATTCAATTCATGATTTATTTCATGATTCATGATTCGATTCATGATTCATGATTCATTATTCAATTCATGATTCATGATTAATGATTCGATTTATGATTCATGATTCAATTTATGATGCATGATTCAATTCGTGATTCATGATTCAATTCATGATTCATGATTCATTTCATGATTCATTTCATGATTCATGATTCCTGATTCAATTCATGATTCCTGATTCAATTCATGATTCATGATTCATTTCATGATTCATGATTCAATTCATGATTCAATTCATGATTCATGATTCATGATTCAATTCATGATTCATGATTCAATTCATGATTCATGATTCAATTCTTGATTCATGATTCGAATTATGATTCATGATAAAATTCATAATTCATGATTTATGATTCAATTCATGATTCATGATTCATGATTTAATTCATGATTTAATATTCATGATTCATGATTCGATTTATAATTCATGGATCAATTCCTGATGCATGATTCAATTCGTGATTCATGATTCAATTCATGATTCATGATTCATTTCATGATTCATGATTCAATTCATGATTCAATTCATGATTCAATTTATGATTCATAATTCATGGTTCAATTCATGATTCAATTTATGATTGATGATTCATGATTCAATTAATGATTTATGATTCATGATTCATGATTCAATTCATGATTCATGATTCAATTCATGATTCATGATTCATTTCATGATTCATGATTCATTTCATGATTCATTTCATGATTCATGATTCAATTCAAGATTCATGATTCAATTCATGATTCATTTCATGATTCATGATTCATGATTCAATTCATGATTCATGACTCATGATTCATGATTCAATTTATGAATCATGATTCGATTCATGATTCATGATTCAATTCTTGATTTATGATTCGATTCATGATTCATGATTAAATTAATGATTCATGATTTATGATTTAATTCATGATTCATGATTTATTTCATGATTCAATTCATGGTTCTTGAATCTTGATTCAAGTCATGATTTATTTCATGATTTATGATTCGATTCATGATTCATGATTCATGATTAAATTCATGATTCGATTCATGATTCATGATTCATGATTTGATATATGATTCATGATTAAATTTATGATTCATGATTTATGATTCAATTCATAATTCATGATTCATGATTCAATTCATGATTCATGACTCATGATTCATGATTCAATTAATGAATCATGATTCGATTCATGATTCATGATTCAATTCTTGATTCATGATTCGATTCATGATTAAATTTATGATTCATGATTTATGATTCAATTCATGATTCATGATTTATTTCATGATTCAATTCATGGTTCATGAATCTTGATTCAAGTCATGATTAATTTCATGATTCATGACTCGATTCATGAATTATGATTCATGATTCAATTCATGATTCATGACTCATGATTCATGATTCAATTCATGATTCATGATTCGATTCATGATTCATGATTCAATTCTTGATTCATGATTCGATTCACGATTCATGATTAAATTTATAATTCATGATTTATGATTCAATTCTTGATTCATGATTTATTTCATGATTCAATTCATGGTTCATGAATCTTGATTCAATTCATGATTTATTTCATGATTCATGATTCGATTCATGATTCATGATTCAATTCTTGATTCAATTCATGATTTATTTCATGATTCATGATTCGATTCATGATTCATGATTCATTATTCAATTCATGATTCATGATTAATGATTCGATTTATGATTCATGATTCAATTCATGATGCATGATTCAATTCGTGATTCATGATTCAATTCATGATTCATGATTCATTTCATGATTCATTTCATGATTCATGATTCCTGATTCAATTCATGATTCCTGATTCAATTCATGATTCATGATTCATTTCATGATTCATGATTCAATTCATGATTCGATTCATGATTCATGATTCATGATTCAATTCATGATTCATGATTCGATTCATGATTCATGATTCAATTCTTGATTCATGATTCGAATTATGATTCATGATAAAATTCATAATACATGATTTATGATTCAATTCATGATTCATGATTCATGATTTAATTCATGATTTAATATTCATGATTCATGATTCGATTTATAATTCATGGATCAATTCCTGATGCATGATTCAATTTGTGATTCATGATTCAATTCATGATTCATGATTCATTTCATGATTCATGATTCAATTCATGATTCAATTCATGATTCAATTTATGATTCATAATTCATGGTTCAATTCATGATTCAATTTATGATTGATGATTCATGATTCAATTAATAATTTATGATTCATGATTCATGATTCAATTCATGATTCATGATTCAATTCATGATTCATGATTCATTTCATGATTCATGATTCATTTCATGATTCATTT
Organism: Mixophyes australis; assembly: GCA_036250195.1. Lineage (NCBI taxonomy): Eukaryota > Metazoa > Chordata > Amphibia > Anura > Limnodynastidae > Mixophyes > Mixophyes australis. The sequence continues at coordinate 210,534,507 of JAVHZZ010000004.1, read as the reverse complement.
CATGATTCATGATTCAATTCAAGATTCATGATTCAATTCATGATTCATTTCATGATTCATGATTCATGATTCAATTCATGATTCAATTCATGATTCAATTCATGATTCATGATTTAATTCATGATTCATGATTTAATTCATGATTCATGATTCGATTCATGATTCATGATTCAATTCATGATTCATGATTCAATTCATGATTCAATTTATGATTTATGATTCCTGATTCAATTCATGATTCATCATTCAATTTATGATTCATGATTCCTTTCATGATTCATGATTCAATTCATGATTCAATTCATGATTCAATTTATGATTCATGATTCAATTCAAGATTCATGATTCACGATTCAATTCATGATTCATGATTCATTTCATTAATTATTTCATGATTCATGATTCAATTCATGATTCATGATTCATTTCATGATTCATGATTCAATTCATGATTCAATTCATTATTCAACTTATGATTTATAATTCATGATTCAATTCATGATTCAATTCATGATTCATGATTCATGATTTAATTCATGATTCATGATTCATGATTCAATTTATGATTCATGATTCAATTCATGAATCATGATTCGATTCATGATTTATGTTTCAATTCATGATTCAATTCTTGATTCAATTCATAATTCAATTCATGATTCATGATTCAATGCATGATTCAATTCTTGATTCAATTAATAATTCAATTCATGATTCATGATTCGATTCATGATTCATGTTTGAATTCATGATTCAATTCATGATTCATGATTCAATTCTTGATTTATGATTCATGATTCATGATTCAATTCATGATACATGATTCAATTCATGATTCATGATTCATTTCATGATTCATGATTTAATTCATGATTCGATTCATGATTCATGAGTCAATTCATAAATTCATGATTCGATTCATGATTCATGATTCAATTCTTGATTCATGATTCATGATTTGAATTATGATTCATGATTAAATTCATGATTCATGATTTATGATTCAATTCATGATTCATGATTTATTTCATGATTCAATTCATGGTTCATGAATCTTGATTCAATTCATGATTTATTTCATGATTCATGATTCGATTCATGATTCATGATTCAATTCATGATTCAATTCATGATTTATGATTCAATTCATGATTCATGATTCATGATTTAATTCATGATTAATGATTCATGATTCATGATTCAATTCATGATTCAATTCATGATTCAAATTATGATTCATGATTCATGATTCAATTCATGATTCATGATTCAATTCATGATTCATGATTCATGATTCAATTCATGATTCATGATTCAATTCATGATTCATGATTCAATTCATGATTCATGATTCATGATTCAATTCATGATTCATGATTCAATTCATGATTCATGATTCAATTCATGATTCAATTTATGATTTATGATTCCTGATTCAATTCATGATTCATCATTCAATTCATGATTCATGATTCCTTTCATGATTCATGATTCAATTCATGATTCAATTCATGATTCAATTTATGATTCATGATTCAATTCAAGATTCATGATTCATGAATCAATTCATGATTCAATTCATGATTCATGATTCATGATTTAATTCATGATTCATGATTCGATTTATAATTCATGATTCAATTCATGATGCATGATTCAATTTGTGATTCATGATTTAATTCATGATTCATTTCATGATTCATGATTCCTGATTCATTTCATGATTCATGAGTCAATTCATGATTCATGATTCATTTCATTATTCATGATTTAATTCATTATTCAATTTATGATTCAATTTATGATTCATAATACATGATTCAATTCATGATTCAATTCATAATTCAATTAATGATTCATGATTCAATTCATGATTCATTACATGGTTCATGATTCAATTCATGATTCATGATTCAATTCTTGATTTATGATTCATGATTCATGATTCAATTCATGATTCAATTCATGTTTCATGATTCGATTCATGATTCATGATTCATGATTCAATTCATGATTCATGATTCAATTCATGATTCATGATTCATTTCATGATTCATTTCATGATTCATGATTTAATTTATGATTCAAGATTTATGATTCAATTCATGATTAATGATTCAATTCATGATTCATGATTCATTTTATGATTCATGATTCCTGATTCAATTCATGATTCATGATTCAATTCATGATTCGATTCATAATTCATGATTCAATTCATGATTCATGACTCATGATTCAATTCATGATTCATGATTCAATTCATGATTTATGATTCATGATTCAATTCATGAATCATTATTCATGATTCAATTCATGATTCATGATTCAATTCATGATTCATGATTCATAATACAATTCATGATTCATGATTCAATTCATGATTCGATTCATGATTCATGATTCAATTCATGATTCATGATTCAATTCATGATTCATGATTCATGATTCAGTTCATGATTCATGATTCAATTCATGATTCATGATTCATGATTCAATTCATGATTCGATTCATGATTCATGATTCGATATATGATTCATGATTAAATTCATGATTCATGATTCAATACATGATTCATGATTCATGATTCAATTCATGATTCATGACTCATGATTCATGATTCAATTCATGAATCATGATTCGATTCATGATTCATAAATCATTTCTTGATTTATGATTCGATTCATGATTCATGATTAAATTTATGATTCATGATTTATGATTCAATTCATGATTCATGATTTATTTCATGATTCAATTCATGGTTCTTGAATCTTGATTCAAGTCATGATTTATTTCATGATTCATGATTCGATTCATGATTCATGATTCATGATTCAATTCATGATTCGATTCATGATTCATGATTTGATATATGATTCATGATTAAATTCATGATTCATGATTTATGATTCAATTCATGATTCATGATTCATGATTCATGATTCAATTCATGATTCATGACTCATGATTCATGATTCAATTAATGAATCATGATTCGATTCATGATTCATGATTCAATTCTTGATTCATGATTCGATTCATGATTCATGATTAAATTTATGATTCATGATTTATGATTCAATTCATGATTCATGATTTATTTCATGATTCAATTCATGATTCATTTCATGATTCATGATTCATGATTCAATTCATGATTCAATTCATGATTCATGATTCATGATTCAATTCATGATTCATGATTCAATTCATGATTCATGATTCAATTCATGATTCATGATTCAATTCATGATTCATGATTCAATTAATGATTCAATTTATGATTTATGATTCCTGATTCAATTCATGATTCATCATTCAATTCATGATTCATGATTCCTTTCATGATTCATGATTCAATTCATGATTCAATGCATGATTCAATTTATGATTCATGATTCAATTCAAGATTCATGATTCATGAATCAATTCATGATTCATGATTCATTTCATGAATTATTTCATGATTCAATTCATGAATAATGATTTATTTCATGATTCATGATTCAATTCATGATTCAATTCATGATTCAACTTATGATTTATAATTAATGATTCAATTCATGATTCAATTCATGATTCATGATTCATGATTTAATTCATGATTCATGATTCAATTCATGATTCATGATTCAATTCATGAATCATGATTCGATTCATGATTTATGTTTCAATTCATGATTCAATTTTTGATTCAATTCATAATTCAATTCATGATTCATGATTCAATGCATGATTCAATTCTTGATTCAATTCATAATTCAATTCATGATTCATGATTCGATTCATGATTCATGTTTGAATTCATGATTCAATTCATGATTAATGATTCCTTTCTTGATTTATGATTCATGATTCATGATTCAATTCATGATACATGATTCATGATTCATTTCATGATTCATGATTCAATTCATGATTCATGATTCAATTCTTGATTCATGATTCATGATTTGAATTATGATTCATGATTAAATTCATGATTCATGATTTATGATTCAATTCATGATTCATGATTTATTTCATGATTCAATTCATGGTCCATTAATCTTGATTCAATTCATGATTTATTTCATGATTCATGATTCGATTCATGATTCATGATTCAATTCATGATTCAATTCATGATTCATGATTCATGATTAAATTCATGATTCATGATTCAATTCATGATTCATGATTCATTTCATGATTCATTTCATGATTCATGATTTAATTTATGATTCATGATTCATGATTCAATTCATGATTAATGATTCAATTCATGATTCATGATTCATTTTATGATTCATGATTCATGATTCAATTCATGATTCATGATTCAATTCATGATTCGATTCATAATTCATGATTCAATTCATGATTCATGACTCATGATTCAATTCATGATTCATGATTCAATTCATGATTTATGATTCATGATTCAATTCATGAATCATTATTCATGATTCAATTCATGATTCATGATTCAATTCATGATTCATGATTCATAATTCAATTCATGATTCATGATTCAATTCATGATTCGATTCATGATTCATGATTCAATTCATGATTCATGATTCAATTCATGATTCATGATTCAATTCATGATTCGATTCATGATTCATGATTCATGATTCGATATATGATTCATGATTAAATTCATGATTCATGATTTATGATTCAATACATGATTCATGATTCAATTCATGATTCATGACTCATGATTCATGATTCAATTCATGAATCATGATTTGATTCATGATTCATAAATCAATTCTTGATTTATGATTCGATTCATGATTCATGATTAAATTTATGATTCATGATTTATGATTCAATTCATGATTCATGATTTATTTCATGATTCAATTCATGGTTCTTGAATCTTGATTCAAGTCATGATTTATTTCATGATTCATGATTCGATTCATGATTCATGATTAATGATTCAATTCATGATTCGATTCATGATTCATGATTCATGATTTGATATATGATTCATGATTAAATTCATGATTCATGATTTATGATTCAATTCATGATTCATGATTCATGATTCAATTCATGATTCATGACTCATGATTCATGATTCAATTAATGAATCATGATTCGATTCATGATTCATGATTCAATTCTTGATTCATGATTCGATTCATGATTCATGATTACATTTATGATTCATGATTTATGATTCAATTCATGATTCATGATTTATTTCATGATTCAATTCATGATTCATTTCATGATTCATGATTCATGATTCAATTCATGATTCAATTCATGATTCAATTCATGATTCATGATTCATGATTCAATTCATGATTCATGATTCAATTCATGATTCATGATTCAATTCATGATTCATGATTCATGATTCAATTCATGATTCATGATTCAATTCATGATTCATGATTCAATTCATGATTCATGATTCATGATTCAATTCATGATTCATGATTCAATTCATGATTCATGATTCAATTCATGATTCAATTTATGATTTATGATTCCTGATTCAATTCATGATTCATCATTCAATTCATGATTCATGATTCCTTTCATGATTCATGATTCAATTCATGATTCAATTCATGATTCAATTTATGATTCATGATTCAATTCAAGATTCATGATTCATGAATCAATTCATGATTCAATTCATGATTTATGATTCAATTCATGATTCATGATTCATGATTTAATTCATGATTAATGATTCATGATTCATGATTCGATTTATAATTCATGATTCAATTCATGATGCATGATTCAATTTGTGATTCATGATTTAATTCATGATTAATTTCATGATTCATTTCATGATTCATGATTCCTGATTCATTTCATGATTCATGAGTCAATTCATGATTCATGATTCATTTCATTATTCATGATTTAATTCATGATTCAATTTATGATTCAATTTATGATTCATAATTCATGATTCAATTCATGATTCAATTAATAATTCAATTAATGATTCATGATTCAATTCATGATTCATTACATGGTTCATGATTCAATTCATGATTCATGATTCAATTCTTGATTTATGATTCATGATTCATGATTCAATTCATGATTCAATTCATGTTTCATGATTCGATTCATGATTCATGATTCATGATTCAATTCATGATTCATGATTCAATTCATGATTCATGATTCATTTCATGATTCATTTCATGATTCATGATTTAATTTATGATTCATGATTTATGATTCAATTCATGATTAATGATTCAATTCATGATTCATGATTCATTTTATGATTCATGATTCATGATTCAATTCATGATTCATGATTCAATTCATGATTCGATTCATAATTCATGATTCAATTCATGATTCATGACTCATGATTCAATTCATGATTCATAATTCAATTCATGATTTATGATTCATGATTCAATTCATGAATCATTATTCATGATTCAATTCATGATTCATGATTCAATTCATGATTCATGATTCATAATTCAATTCATGATTCATGATTCAATTCATGATTCAAATCATGATTCATGATTCAATTCATGATTGATGATTCAATTCATGATTCATGATTCATGATTCAGTTCATGATTCATGATTCAATTCATGATTCATGATTCATGATTCAATTCATGATTCGATTCATGATTCATGATTCGATATATGATTCATGATTAAATTCATGATTCATGATTCAATACATGATTCATGATTCATGATTCAATTCATGATTCATGACTCATGATTCATGATTCAATTCATGAATCATGATTCGATTCATGATTCATAAATCAATTCTTGATTTATGATTCGATTCATGATTCATGATTAAATTTATGATTCATGATTTATGATTCAATTCATGATTCATGATTTATTTCATGATTCAATTCATGGTTCTTGAATCTTGATTCAAGTCATGATTTATTTCATGATTCATGATTCGATTCATGATTTATGATTCATGATTCAATTCATGATTCGATTCATGATTTGATATATGATTCATGATTAAATTCATGATTCATGATTTATGATTCAATTCATGATTCATGATTCATGATTCATGATTCAATTCATGATTCATGACTCATGATTCATGATTCAATTAATGAATCATGATTCGATTCATGATTCATGATTCAATTCTTGATTCATGATTCGATTCATGATTCATGATTACATTTATGATTCATGATTTATGATTCAATTCATGATTCATGATTTATTTCATGATTCAATTCATGATTCATTTCATGATTCATGATTCATGATTCAATTCATGATTCAATTCATGATTCATGATTCATGATTCAATTCATGATTCATGATTCAATTCATGATTCATGATTCAATTCATGATTCATGATTCATGATTCAATTCATGATTCATGATTCAATTCATGATTCATGATTCAATTCATGATTCATGATTCAATTCATGATTCAATTTATGATTTATGATTCCTGATTCAATTCATGATTCATCATTCAATTCATGATTCATGATTCCTTTCATGATTCATGATTCAATTCATCATTCAATGCATGATTCAATTTATGATTCATGATTCAATTCAAGATTCATGATTCATGAATCAATTCAAGATTCATGATTCATGAATCAATTCATGATTCATGATTCATTTCATGAATTTTTTCATGATTCATGATTCAATTCATGATTCATGATTCATTTCATGATTCATGATTCAATTCATGATTCAATTCATGATTCAACTTATGATTTATAATTCATGATTCAATTCATGATTCAATTCATGATTCATGATTCATGATTTAATTCATGATTCATGATTCAATTCATGATTCATGATTCAATTCATGAATCATGATTCGATTCATGATTTATGTTTCAATTCATGATTCAATTTTTGATTCAATTCATAATTCAATTCATGATTCATGATTCAATGCATGATTCAATTCTTGATTCAATTCATAATTCAATTCATGATTCATGATTCGATTCATGATTCATGTTTGAATTCATGATTCAATTCATGATTAATGATTCCTTTCTTGATTTATGATTCATGATTCATGATTCAATTCATGATACATGATTCATGATTCATTTCATGATTCATGATTCAATTCATGATTCATGATTCAATTCTTGATTCATGATTCATGATTTGAATTATGATTCATGATTAAATTCATGATTCATGATTTATGATTCAATTCATGATTCATGATTTATTTCATGATTCAATTCATGGTCCATGAATCTTGATTCAATTCATGATTTATTTCATGATTCATGATTCGATTCATGATTCATGATTCAATTCATGATTCAATTCATGATTCATGATTCATGATTCAATTGATGATTCATGATTCAATTCATGATTCATGATTTAATGCATGATTCAATTCTTGATTCAATTCATAATTCAATTAATGATTCATGATTCAATTCATGATTCATTACATGGTTCATGATTCAATTCATGATTCATGATTCAATTCTTGATTTATGATTCATGATTCATGATTCAATTCATGATTCAATTCATGTTTCATGATTCGATTCATGATTCATGATTCATGATTCAATTCATGATTCATGATTCAATTCATGTTTCATGATTCATTTCATGATTCATTTCATGATTCATGATTTAATTTATGATTCATGATTCATGATTCAATTCATGATTAATGATTCAATTCATGATTCATGATTCATTTTATGATTCATGATTCATGATTCAATTCATGATTTATGATTCAATTCATGATTCGATTCATAATTCATGATTCAATTCATGATTCATGACTCATGATTCAATTCATGATTCATGATTCAATTCATGATTTATGATTCATGATTCAATTTATGAATCATTATTCATGATTCAATTCATGATTCATGATTCAATTCATGATTCATGATTCATAATTCAATTCATGATTCATGATTCAATTCATGATACGATTCATGATTCATGATTCAATTCATGATTCATGATTCAATTCATGATTCATGATTCATGATTCAGTTCATGATTCATGATTCAATTCATGATTCATGATTCATGATTCAATTCATGATTCGATTCATGATTCATGATTCATGATTCGATATATGATTCATGATTAAATTCATGATTCATGATTTATGATTCAATTCATGATTCATGATTCATGATTCAATTCATGATTCATGACTCATGATTCATGATTCAATTCATGAATCATGATTCGATTCATGATTCATAAATCAATTCTTGATTTATGATTCGATTCATGATTCATGATTAAATTTATGATTCATGATTTATGATTCAATTCATGATTCATGATTTATTTCATGATTCAATTCATGGTTCTTGAATCTTGATTCAAGTCATGATTTATTTCATGATTCATGATTCGATTCATGATTCATGATTCAATTCATGATTCGATTCATGATTCATGATTCATGATTTGATATATGATTCATGATTAAATTCATGATTCATGATTTATGATTCAATTCATGATTCATGATTCATGATTCAATTCATGATTCATGATTCGATTCATGATTCATGATTAAATTTATGATTCATGATTTATGATTCAATTCATGATTCATGATTTATTTCATGATTCAATTCATGATTCATTTCATGATTCATGATTCATGATTCAATTCATGATTCAATTCATGATTCAATTCATGATTCATGATTCATGATTCAATTCATGATTCATGATTCAATTCATGATTCATGATTCAATTCATGATTCATGATTCATCATTCAATTCATGATTCATGATTCCTTTCATGATTCATGATTCAATTCATGATTCAATTCATGATTCAATTTATGATTCATGATTCAATTCAAGATTCAATTTATGATTCATGATTCAATTCAAGATTCATGATTCATGAATCAATTCATGATTCATGATTCATTTCATGAATTATTTCATGATTCATGATTCAATTCATGATTCATGACTCATGATTCAATTCATGATTCATGATTCAATTCATGATTTATGATTCATGATTCAATTCATGAATCATTATTCATGATTCAATTCATGATTCATGATTCAATTCATGATTCATGATTCATAATTCAATTCATGATTCATGATTCAATTCATGATACGATTCATGATTCATGATTCAATTCATGATTCATGATTCAATTCATGATTCATGATTCATGATTCAGTTCATGATTCATGATTCAATTCATGATTCATGATTCATGATTCAATTCATGATTCGATTCATGATTCATGATTCATGATTCGATATATGATTCATGATTAAATTCATGATTCATGATTTATGATTCAATTCATGATTCATGATTCATGATTCAATTCATGATTCATGACTCATGATTCATGATTCATAAATCAATTCTTGATTTATGATTCGATTCATGATTCATGATTAAATTTATGATTCATGATTTATGATTCAATTCATGATTCATGATTTATTTCATGATTCAATTCATGGTTCTTGAATCTTGATTCAAGTCATGATTTATTTCATGATTCATGATTCGATTCATGATTCATGATTCAATTCATGATTCGATTCATGATTCATGATTCATGATTTGATATATGATTCATGATTAAATTCATGATTCATGATTTATGATTCAATTCATGATTCATGATTCATGATTCAATTCATGATTCATGATTCGATTCATGATTCATGATTAAATTTATGATTCATGATTTATGATTCAATTCATGATTCATGATTTATTTCATGATTCAATTCATGATTCATTTCATGATTCATGATTCATGATTCAATTCATGATTCAATTCATGATTCAATTCATGATTCATGATTCATGATTCAATTCATGATTCATGATTCAATTCATGATTCATGATTCAATTCATGATTCATGATTCATCATTCAATTCATGATTCATGATTCCTTTCATGATTCATGATTCAATTCATGATTCAATTCATGATTCAATTTATGATTCATGATTCAATTCAAGATTCAATTTATGATTCATGATTCAATTCAAGATTCATGATTCATGAATCAATTCATGATTCATGATTCATTTCATGAATTATTTCATGATTCATGATTCAATTCATGATTCATGATTCATTTCATGATTCATGATTCAATTCATGATTCAATTCATGATTCAACTTATGATTTATAATTCATGATTCAATTCATGATTCAATTCATGATTCATGATTCATGATTTAATTCATGATTCAATTCATGGTTCTTGAATCTTGATTCAAGTCATGATTTATTTCATGATTCATGATTCGATTCATGATTCATGATTCAATTCATGATTCGATTCATGATTCATGATTCATGATTTGATATATGATTTATGATTAAATTCATGATTCATGATTTATGATTCAATTCATGATTCATGATTCATGATTCAATTCATGATTCATGACTCATGATTCATGATTCAATTAATGAATCATGATTCGATTCATGATTCATGATTCAATTCTTGATTCATGATTCGATTCATGATTCATGATTAAATTTATGATTCATGATTTATGATTCAATTCATGATTCATGATTAATTTCATGATTCAATTCATGATTCATTTCATGATTCATGATTCATGATTCAATTCATGATTCAATTCATGATTCAATTCATGATTCATGATTCATGATTCAATTCATGATTCATGATTCATGATTCAATTCATGATTCATGATTCAATTCATGATTCATGATTCATCATTCAATTCATGATTCATGATTCCTTTCATGATTCATGATTCAATTCATGATTCAATTCATGATTCAATTTATGATTCATGATTCAATTCAAGATTCAATTTATGATTCATGATTCAATTCAAGATTCATGATTCATGAATCAATTCATGATTCATGATTCATTTCATGAATTATTTCATGATTCATGATTCAATTCATGATTCATGATTCATGATTCAATTCATGATTCAATTCATGATTCAACTTATGATTTATAATTCATGATTCAATTCATGATTCAATTCATGATTCATGATTCATGATTTAATTCATGATTCATGATTCATGATTCAATTCATGATTCATGATTCAATTCATGAATCATGAATCGATTCATGATTTATGTTTCAATTCATGATTCAATTCTTGATTCAATTCATAATTCAATTCATGATTCATGATTCAATGCATGATTCAATTCTTGATTCAATTCATAATTCAATTCATGATTCATGATTCGATTCATGATTCATGTTTGAATTCATGATTCAATTCATGATTCATGATTCAATTCTTGATTTATGATTCATGATTCATGATTCAATTCATGATACGTGATTCAATTCATGATTCATGATTCATTTCATGATTCATGATTCAATTCATGATTCGATTCATGATTCATGAGTCAATTCATAAATTCATGATTTGATTCATGATTCATGATTCAATTCTTGATTCATGATTCATGATTTGAATTATGATTCATGATTAAATTCATGATTCATGATTTATGATTCAATTCATGATTCATGATTTATTTCATGATTCAATTCATGGTTCATGAATCTTGATTCAATTCATGATTTATTTCATGATTCATGATTCGATTCATGATTCAATTCATGATTCAATTCATGATTTATGATTCAATTCATGATTCATGATTCATGATTTAATTCATGATTAATGATTCATGATTCATGATTCAATATATAATTCATGTCATGATTCATGATTCCTGATTCAATTCATGATTCATGAGTCAATTCATGATTCATGATTCATTTCATGATTCATGATTTAATTAATGATTCAATTTATGATTCATAATTCATGATTCAATGCATGATTCAATTCATGATTCATGATTCATGATTCAATTCATGATTCATGATTCAATTCATGATTCATGATTTAATGCATGATTCAATTCTTGATTCAATTCATAATTCAATTCATGATTCATGATTCAATTCATGATTCATTACATGGTTCATGATTCAATTCATGATTCATGATTCAATTCTTGATTTATGATTCATGATTCAATTCATGATTCAATTCATGTTTCATGATTCGATTCATGATTCATGATTCATGATTCAATTCATGATTCATGATTCAATTCATGATTCATGATTCATTTCATGATTCATTTCATGATTCATGATTTAATTTATGATTCACGATTCAATTCATGATTCGATTCATGATTCAATTCATGATTCATGACTCATGATTCAATTCATGATTCATGATTCAATTCATGATTAATGAATCAATTCATGACTCATGATTCAATTCATGATTCATGATTCATGATTCAATTCATGATTCATGATTCAATTCATGATTCGATTCATGATTCAATTCATGATTCATGATTAATGATTCGATTTATGATTCATAATTCAATTCATGATGCATGATTCAATTCGTGATTCATGATTCAATTTATGATTCATGATTCATTTCATGATTCATTTCATGATTCATGATTCCTGATTCAATTCATGATTCCTGATTCAATTCATGATTCATGATTCATTTCATGATTCATGATTCAATTCATGATTTGATTCATGATTCATGATTCATGATTCAATTCATGATTCATGATTCGATTCATGATTCATGATTCAATTCTTGATTCATGATTCATGATTCGAATTATGATTCATGATAAAATTCATGATTCATGATTTATGATTCAATTCATGATTCATGATTTAATTCATGATTTAATATTCATGATTCATGATTC
>JAVHZZ010000004.1:210428237-210430737 GCA_036250195.1 Mixophyes australis | reverse complement strand
GTTAGGGTTAGGGTTAGGATTAGGGGTTAGGGTTAGGGTTAGGAATAGGGTTAGGGTTAGGGTTAGGATTAGGGTTAGGGTTAGGGTTTGGGGTTGGGGTTAGGGTTAGGGTTAGGGGGTTAGGGTTATGGTTAGGATTAGGGTTAGGGTTAGGGTTAGGGGGTTAGGGTAAGGGTTAGGGTTAGGGGGTTAGGGTTAGGGGGTTAGGGTTAGGGGGTTAGGGTTAGGGGGTTAGGGTTATGGTTAGGATTAGGGTTAGGGTTAGGGTTAGGGTAAGGGTTAGGGTTAGGGTTAGGGGGTTAGGGTTAGGGTTAAGGGGTTAGGGTTAGGGTTAGGGGTTAGGGTTATGGTTAGGATTAGGGTTAGGGTTAGGGTTAAGGGGTTAGGGTTAGGGGTTAGGGTTAGGTTAGGGTTAGGGTTAGGGTTAGGGTTAGGGGGTTAGGATTAGGGGGTTCGGGTTAGGGTTAGAGTTAGGATTAGGGGTTAGGGTTAGGGTTAGGAATAGGGTTAGGGTTAGGGTTAGGATTAGGGTTAGGGTTAGGGTTAGGGTTAGGGTTTGGGGTTAGGAAAAGGGGTTAGGGGTCAGGGTTAGGGTTAGGGTTAAGGGGTTAGGGTTAGGGTTAAGGTTAAGGTTAAGGTTAGGGTTAGGGTTAGGGTTAGGGGTTAGGGTTAGGGTTAGAGTTGGGGTTAGGGTTAGGGGTTAGGGGTTAGGGTTAGGGTTAGGGTTAAGGGGTTAGGGTTAGGGTTAGGGTTAGGGATAGGGGGTTAGGGTTAGGTTTAGGGTTAGGGTTAGAGTTAGGGTTAGGGTTAGGGTTAGGGGTTAGGGTTAGGGTTAGGGTTTGGAGTTATGGTTAGGGTTAGGGTTAGGGTTAGGGGGTTAGGGTTAGGGGGTTAGGGTTATGGTTAGGGGTTAGGGTTAGGGTTAGGGTTTTAGGGTTAGGGTTAGGGTTAGGGTTATGGGGTTAGGGTTAGGGTTAGGGTTAGAGTTAGGATTAGGGTTAGAATTAGGGGTTAGGGTTAGGGTTAGGGTTAGGGTTTGGGGTTAGAGTTAGGGTTAGGGTTAGGGATAGGGGTAGGGGTCAGGGTTAGGGTTAGGGTTAGGGTTAAGGGGTTAGGTTTAGGGTTAGGTTTAGGGTTAAGGGGTTAGGGTTAGGGTTAGGGTTTGGAGTTATGGTTAGGGTTAGGGTTAGGGTTAGGGGGTTAGGGTTAGGGGGTTAGGGTTATGGTTAGGGGTTAGGGTTAGGGTTAGGGTTTTAGGGTTAGGGTTAGGGTTAGGGTTATGGGGTTAGGGTTAGGGTTAGGGTTAGAGTTAGGATTAGGGTTAGAATTAGGGGTTAGGGTTAGGGTTAGGGTTAGGGTTTGGGGTTAGAGTTAGGGTTAGGGTTAGGGATAGGGGTAGGGGTCAGGGTTAGGGTTAGGGTTAGGGTTAAGGGGTTAGGTTTAGGGTTAGGTTTAGGGTTAAGGGGTTAGGGTTAGGGTTAGGGTTAGGGGTTAGGGTTAGGGTTAGGGTTAGGGTTAGGGGGTTAGGGTTAGGGTTATGGGGTTAGGGTTAGGGTTAGAGATAGGATTAGGGTTAGGATTAGGGGTTAGGGTTAGGGTTAGGGTTTGGGGTTAGGGTTAGGGTTAGGGTTAGGGTTTGGGGTTCGAGTTAGGGTTAGGTTTAGGGATAGGGGTAGGGGTCAGGGTTAGGGTTAGGGTTAAGGGGTTAGGTTTAGGGTTAGGGTTAGGGTTAAGGTTAGGGTTAAAGGTTAGGGTTAGGGTTAGGGTTAGGGGGTTAGGGTTAGGGTTAGGGGGTTAGGGTTAGGGTTAAGGGGTTAGGGTTAGGGGTTAGGGTTATGGTTAGGATTAGGGTTAGGGTTAGGGTTACATAGTAACATAGTAACATAGTTGATGAGGTTGAAAAAAGACACCAGTCCATCAAGTTCAACCTATTTTGGATCTCCTGCGATCCTGCACTTATATTTGAAAATTAATCCAGAGTAGGCAACCGCCCATCTGTTTCAATTTTGAAAATCCCCCCAGACTCAATATTGCAATCCAATTTTTACCCTATATCCACTACTATCCTTTATTTTAAATTAACGGTCGTATCCCTGGATACACCTTTCCGCTAAAAATTTGTCTAACCCTTTCTTTAGGGTTAGGGGTAGGGGTCAGGGTTATTGTTAGGGTTAGTGTTAGGGTTAAGGGGTTAGGGTTAGGGTTAGGGTTATGGGTTAGGTTTAGGGTTAGGGTTAGGGGGTTAGGATTAGGGTTATGGGGTTAGGGTTAGGGTTAGAGATAGGATTAGGGTTAGGATTAGGGGTTAGGGTTAGGGTTTGGGGTTAGAGTTAGGGTTAGGGTTAGGGTTAGGGTTAGGGGTCAGGGTTAGGGTTACGGTTAGGGTTAGGGTTTAGGGGTTAGGTTTAGGGTTAGGGTTAAGGTTAGGGTTAAAGGTTAGGGTTAGGGTTAGGGTTAGGGGTTAGGGTTAGGGTTAGAGTTAGGGTTAGGGTTAGGGTTA
>JAVHZZ010000004.1:210408237-210413237 GCA_036250195.1 Mixophyes australis | reverse complement strand
GGTTAGGGTTAGGGTTAGGGTTAAAGGGTTAGGGTAAGGGTTAGGGGGTTAGGGTAGGGGTTAGGGTTAAGGGGTTAGGGTTAGGGTTAGGGGATTAGGGTTATGGTTAGGATTAGGGTTAGGGTTAAGGGGTTAGGGTTAGGGTTAGGGTTAGAGGTTAGGGTTAGGGTTAGGGTTAGGGTTTGGGGTTAGGGTTAGGGTTAGGGGGTTAGGGTTAGGGTTAGGTGGTTAGGGTTATGGTTAGGATTAGGGTTAGGGTTAGGGTTAGGGGGTTAGGGTAAGGGCTAGGGTTAGGGTTAGGGGGTTAGGGTTAGGGTTAGGGTTAAGGGGTTAGGGTTAGGGTTACGGGTTAGGGTTACAGTTAGGATTAGGGTTAGGGTTAAGGGGTTAGGGTTAGGGTTAGGGGTTAGGGTTAGGTTAGGGTTATGGTTAGAGGTTAGGGTTATGGTTAGGGTTAGGGTTAGGTTTAGGGGGTTAGGATTAGGGTTAGGGTTAGGGTTAGGGGGTTAGGGTTAGGGTTAGGGTTAAGGGGTTAGGGTTAGGGTTAGGGTTAGGGGTTAGGGTTATGGTTAGGATTAGGGTTAGGGTTAGGGTTAAGGGGTTAGGGTTAGGGTTAGGGTTAGGGGTTAGGGTTAGGTTAGGGTTATCATTAGGGTTAGGGGTTAGGGTTAGGGTTAGGGTTAGGGTTAGGGGTTAGGGTTAGGGTTAGGAATAGGGTTAGGGTTAGGATTAGGGGTTAGGGTTAGGGTAGGGTTAGGGTTAGGGTTTGGAGTTAGGGTTAGGGTTAGGGTTAGGGGTTAGGGGTCAGGGTTAGGGTTAGGGTTAAGGGGTTAGGGTTAGGGTTAAGGTCAAGGTTAGGGTTAGGGATAGAGTTAGGGTTAGGGGTTAGGGTTAGGGTTAGGGTTAGAGTTGGGGTTAGGGTTAGGGGTTAGGGGTTAGGGGTTAGGGGTCAGGGTTAGGGTTAAGGGGTTAGGGTTAGGGTTAAGGTTAGGGGTTAGGGTTAGGGTAAGGGTTAGGGGTTATGGTTAGGGTTAGGGCTAGGGTTAGGGATAGGGTGTAAGGGTTAGGTTTAAGGTTAGGGTTAGAGTTAGGGTTAGGGTTAGGGTTAGGGGTTAGGGTTAGGGTTAGGGTTTGGGGTTAGGGTTAGGTTTAGGGGGTTAGAGTTAGGGTTAGGGGGTTAGAGTTATGGTTAGGGTTAAGGGGTTAGGGTTAGGGGGTTAGGGTTATGGTTAGGATTAGGGTTAGGGTTAAGGGGTTAGGGTTAGTGTTAGGGTTAGGGTTAGGGGTTGGGGTTAGTGTTAGGGTTAGGGTTAGGGGGTTGGGGCTAGGGTTAGGGTTATGGGGTTAGGGTTAGGGTTAGTGGTAGGGTTAAGGTTAGGATTAGGGTTAGGATTAGGGGTTAGTGTTAGGGTTAGGGTTAGGGTTTGGGGTTAGAGTTAGGGTTAGGGTTAGGGGTAGGGGTCAGAGTTAGGGTTAGGGTTAGGGTTAAGGGGTTAGGGTTAGGGTTAAGGTTAGGGTAAAGGTTAGGGTTAGGGTTAGGGTTAGGGGTTAGGGTTAGGGTTAGGGTTAGGGGTTAGGGTTAGGGTTAGGGTTAGGGGTTAAAGTTAGGGGGTTAGGGTTAGGGGGTTAGGGTTAGGGTTAGGGTTAAAGGGTTAGGGTTAGGGGGTTAGGGTTAGGGGGTTAGGGTTATGGTTAGGATTAGGGTTAGGGTTAGGGTTAAGGGGTTAGGGTTAGGGTTAGGGGTAAGGGGTATGGTTAGGGGTTTGGGTTAGGGTTAGGGTTAGGGGGTTAGGGTTAGGTGTAGGGTTAGGGTTAGGGATAGGGGGTTAGGGTTAGGTTTAAGGTTAGGGTTAGGGTTAGGGGTTAGGGTTAGGGGTTAGGGTTAGGGTTAGGGTTAGGGGGTTAGGGTTAGGTTTAGGGTTAGGGGTAGGGGTCAGGGTTAGGGTTAGGGTTAGAGTTAAGGGGTTAGGGTTAGGGTTAAGGTTAGGGTTAAAGGTTAGGGTTAGAGTTAGGGTTAGGGGTTAGGGTTAGGGTTAGGGGTTAAAGTTAGGGTTAGGGGTTAGGGTTAAAGGGTTAGGGTAAGGGTTAGGGGGTTAGGGTAGGGGTTAGGGTTAAGGGGTTAGGGTTAGGGTTAGGGTTAGGGTTAGAGTTAGGTTTAGGGTTAGGGTTAGGATTAGGGGTTAGGGTTAGGGTTTAGGGTTAGGGTTAGTTTTAGAGTTAGCATTAGGGGTTAGGGGGTTAGGGGGTTAGTGTTAGGGTTAGGGTTAAGGGGTTAGGGTTAGGGTTAGGGTTAGGGGGTTAGGGTTATGGTTAGGATTAGGGTTAGGGTTTGGGTTAAGGGGTTAGGGTTAGGGTTAGGGTTAGGGTTTGGGGTTAGGGTTAGGGTTAGGGTTAGGGGGTTAGGGTTAGGGTTAGGGGTTAGGGTTAGGGTTAGGGGTTAGGGTTAGGTTTAGGGTTAGGGGGTTAGGGTTAGGGTTAGGGTTAGGGTTAGGAATAGGGTTAGGGTTAGGGTTAGGGTTAGGGTTAGGGTTTGGGGTTAGGGTTAGGGTTAGGGTTAAGGGGTTAGGGTTAGGGTTAGGATTAAGGTTAAGGTTAGGGTTAGGGATAGGGTTAGGGTTAGGGGTTAGGGTTAGGGTTAGGATTAGAGTTGGGGTTAGGGTTAGGATTAGGGGTTAGGGTTAGGTTTAGGGTTAGGGTTAAGGTTAGGGGTTAGGGCTAGGGTTAGGGATAGGTGGTTAGGGTTAGGTTTAGGGTTAGGGTTAGAGTTAGGGTTAGGGTTAGGGGTTAGGGTTAGGGTTAGGGTTAGGGTTTGGGGTTAGGGTTAGGGTTAGGGGGTTAGGGTTAGGGTTAGGGGGTTAGGTTTAGAGTTAGGGTTAAGGGGTTAGGGGGTTAGGGTTATGGTTAGGATTAGGGTTAGGGTTAAGGGGTTAGGGTTAGGGTTAGGCTTAGGGGTTAGGGTTAGTGTTAGGGTTAGGGGGTTGGGGTTAGGGTTAGGGTTATGGGGTTAGGGTTAGGGTTAGTGTTAGGGTTAGGATTAGGGTTAGGATTAGGGGTTAGGGTTAGGGTTTGGGGTTAAAGTTAGGGTTAGGGTTAGGGTTAGGGGTAGGGGTCAGGGTTAGGGTTAGGGTTAGGGTTAAGGGGTTAGGGTTAGGGTTAAAGTTAGGGTTAAAGGTTAGGGTTAGGGTTAGGGGTTAGGGTTAGGGTTAGGGGTTAAAGTTAGGGTTAGGGGTTAGGGTTAAAGGGTTAGGGTAAGGGTTAGGGGGTTAGGGTAGGGGTTAGGGTTAAGGGGTTAGGGTTAGGGTTAGGGGATTAGGGTTATGGTTAGGATTAGGGTTAGGGTTAAGGGGTTAGGGTTAGGGTTAGGGTTAGAAGTTAGGGTTAGGGTTAGGGTTAGGGTTTGGGGTTAGGGTTAGGGTTAGGGGGTTAGGGTTAGGGTTAGGGGGTTAGGGTTATGGTTAGGATTAGGGTTAGGGTTAGGGTTAGGGGGTTAGGGTAAGGGTTAGGGTTAGGGTTAGGGGGTTAGGGTTAGGGTTAGGGTTAAGGGGTTAGGGTTAGGGTTACGGGTGAGGGTTACGGTTAGGATTAGGGTTAGGGTTAAGGGGTTAGGGTTAGGGTTAGGGGTTAGGGTTAGGTTAGGGTTAGTGTTAGAGGTTAGGGTTATGGTTAGGGTTAGGGTTAGGTTTAGGGGGTTAGGATTAGGGTTAGGGTTAGGGTTAGGGGGTTAGGGTTAGGGTTAGGGTTAAGGGGTTAGGGTTAGGGTTAGGGTTAGGGGTTAGGGTTATGGTTAGGATTAGGGTTAGGGTTAGGGTTAAGGGGTTAGGGTTAGGGTTAGGGTTAGGGGTTAGGGTTAGGTTAGGGTTATCGTTAGGGTTAGGGGTTAGGGTTAGGGTTAGGGTTAGGGTTAGGAATAGGGTTAGGGTTAGGATTAGGGGTTAGGGTAGGGTTAGGGTTAGGGTTTGGGGTTAGGGTTAGGGTTAGGGTTAGGGGTTAGGGGTCAGGGTTAGGGTTAGGGTTAAGGGGTTAGGGTTAGGGTTAAGGTCAAGGTTAGGGTTAGGGATAGAGTTAGGGTTAGGGGTTAGGGTTAGGGTTAGGGTTAGGGTTAGAGTTGGGGTTAGGGTTAGGGGTTAGGGTTAGGGGTCAGGGTTAGGGTTAAGGGGTTAGGGTTAGGGTTAAGGTTAGGGGTTAGGGTTAGGGTAAGGGTTAGGGGTTATGGTTAGGGTTAGGGCTAGGGTTAGGGATAGGGGGTAAGGGTTAGGTTTAAGGTTAGGGTTAGAGTTAGGGTTAGGGTTAGGGTTAGGGGTTAGGGTTAGGGTTTGGGGTTAGGGTTAGGTTTAGGGGGTTAGAGTTAGGGTTAGGGGGTTAGAGTTAGGGTTAGGGTTAAGGGGTTAGGGTTAGTGTTAGGGTTAGGGTTAGGGGTTGGGGTTAGTGTTAGGGTTAGGGGGTTGGGGCTAGGGTTAGGGTTATGGGGTTAGGGTTAGGGTTAGTGGTAGGGTTAAGGTTAGGATTAGGGTTAGGATTAGGGGTTAGTGTTAGGGTTAGGGTTAGGGTTTGGGGTTAGAGTTAGGGTTAGGGTTAGGGGTAGGGGTCAGAGTTAGGGTTAGGGTTAGGGTTAAGGGGTTAGGGTTAGGGTTAAGGTTAGGGTAAAGGTTAGGGTTAGGGTTAGGGTTAGGGGTTAGGGTTAGGGCTAGGGGTTAGGGTTAGGGTTAGGGGTTAAAGTTAGGGGGTTAGGGTTAGGGGGTTAGGGTTAGGGTTAGGGTTAAAGGGTTAGGGTTAGGGGGTTAGGGTTATGGTTTGGATTAGGGTTAGGGTTAGGGTTAAGGGGTTAGGGTTAGGGTTAGGGGTTAGGGGTATGGTTAGGGGTTTGGGTTAGGGTTAGGGTTAGGGTTAGGGGGTTAGGGTTAGGTGTAGGGTTAGGGTTAGGGTTAGGGTTAGGGATAGGGGGTTATTGTTAGGTTTAAGGTTAGGGTTAGGGTTAGGGTTAGGGGTTAGGGTTAGGGTTA
>JAVHZZ010000004.1:210360737-210363237 GCA_036250195.1 Mixophyes australis | reverse complement strand
AGGGGTTAGGGTTAGGGTTAAGGTTAGGGTTAAAGGTTAAGGTTAGGGTTAGGGTTAGGGGTTAGGGTTAGGGGTTAAAGTTAGGGTTAGGGGTTAGGGTTAAAGGGTTAGGGTAAGGGTTAGGGGGTTAGGGTAGGGGTTAGGGTTAAGGGGTTAGGGTTAGGGTTAGGGGATTAGGGTTATGGTTAGGATTAGGGTTAGGGTTAGGGTTAAGGGGCTAGGGTTAGGGTTAGGGTTAGGGGTTAGGGTTAGGGTTAGGTTTGGGGTTAGGGTTAGG
Source organism: Mixophyes australis (assembly GCA_036250195.1). Classification (NCBI taxonomy): domain Eukaryota; kingdom Metazoa; phylum Chordata; class Amphibia; order Anura; family Limnodynastidae; genus Mixophyes; species Mixophyes australis. Next base: position 210,362,960 of record JAVHZZ010000004.1, on the reverse strand, counting down.
GTTAGGGTTAGGGTTAGGGGGGTTAGGGTTATGGTTAGGATTAGGGTTAGGGTTAGGGTTAGGGGGTTAGGGTAAGGGTTAGGGTTAGGGTTAGGGGGTTAGGGTTAGGGTTAGGGTTAAGGGGTTAGGGTTAGGGGTTAGGGTTATGGTTAGGATTAGTGTTAGGGTTAGGGTTAAGGGGTTAGGGTTAGGGTTAGGGGTTAGGGTTAGGTTAGGGTTAGGGTTAGGTTGAGGGTTAGGGTTAGGGTTAGGTTTAGGGGGTTTGGATTAGGGTTAGGGTTAAGGGGTTTGGGTTAGGGTTAGGGTTAGGATTAGGGGTTAGGGTTAGGGTTAGGAATAGGGTTAGGGTTAGGATTAGGGTTAGGGTTAGGGTTTGGGGTTATTGTTAGGGTTAGGGGTTAGGGGTCAGGGTTAGGGTTAGGGTTAGGGTTAAGGGGTTAGGGTTAGGGTTAGGTTAAGGTTAGGGTTAGGGTTAGGGTTAGGGGTTAGGGTTAGGGTTAGGGTTAGAGTTGGGGTTAGGGTTAGGGGTTAGGGGTTAGGGTTAGGGTTAGGGTTAAGGGGTTAGGGTTAGGGTTAGAGTTAAGGTTAGGGGTTAGGGTTAGGGTTAGGGTTAGGGTAAGGGTTAGGGGTTAGGGTTAGGGTTAGGGCTAGGGTTAGGGTTAGGGGGTTAGGGTTAGGTTTAGGGTTAGGGTTAGAGTTAGGGTTAGGGTTAGGGGTTAGGGTTAGGGTTAGGGTTTGGGGTTATGGTTAGGGTTAGGGTTAGGGGGTTAGGGTTAGGGGGTTAGGGTTAGGGTTAAGGGGTTAGGGTTAGGGTTAGGGGTTAGGGTTATGGTTAGGATTAGGGTTAGGGTTAGGGTTAAGGGGTAGGGTTATGGTTAGGGGTTAGGGTTAGGGTTAGGGTTAGGGGGTTAGGGTTAGGGTTAGGGTTATGGGGTTAGGGTTAGGGTTAGAGTTAGGATTAGGGTTAGGATTAGGGGTTAGGGTTAGGGTTAGGGTTTGGGTTTAGAGTTAGGGTTAGGGTTAGGGATAGGGGTAGGGGTCAGGGTTAGGGTTAGGGTTAGGGTTAGGGTTAAGGGGTTAGGTTTAGGGTTAGGGTTAGGGTTAAGGGGTTAGGGTTAGGGGTTAGGGTTAGGGTTAGGGTTAGGGGGTTAGGGTTAGGGTTATGGGGTTAGGGTAAGGGTTAGAGATAGGATTAGGGTTAGGATTAGGGGTTAGGGTTAGGGTTAGGGTTTGGGGTTAGGTTAGGGTTAGGGTTAGGGTTAGGGTTTGGGTTTGGGGTTAGAGTTAGGGTTAGGGTTAGGGATAGGGGTAGGGGTCAGGGTTAGGGTTAGGGTTAGGGTTAAGGGGTTAGGTTTAGGGTTAGGGTTAGGGTTAAGGTTAGGGTTAAAGGTTAGGGTTAGGGTTAGGGTTAGGGTTAGGGGGTTAGGGTTAGGGTTAAGGGGTTAGGGTTAGGGTTAGGGGTTAGGGTTATGGTTAGGATTAGGGTTAGGGTTAGGGTTAAGGGGTTAGGGTTAGGGTTAGGGTTAGGGGTTAGGGTTAGGGTTAGGGTTAGGGTTAGGGGGTTAGGGTTAGGGTTATGGGGTTAGGGTTAGGGTTAGAGATAGGATTAGGCTAGGATTAGGGGTTAGGGTTTGGGGTTAGAGTTAGGGTTAGGGTTAGGGTTAGGGGTCAGGGTTAGGGTTACGGTTAGGGTTAGGGGTTAAGGGGTTAGGTTTAGGGTTAGGGTTAGGGTTAAGGTTAGGGTTAAAGGTTAGGGTTAGGGTTAGGGGTTAGGGTTAGGGTTAGAGTTGGGGTTAGGGTTAGGGTTAGGGGTTAGGGGTTAGGGTTAGGGTTAAGGTTAGGGGTTAGGGTTAGGGTTAGGGTAAGGGTTAGAGGTTAGGGTTAGGGCTAGGGTTAAGGATAGGGGGTTAGGTTTAGGGTTAGGGTTAGAGTTAGGGTTAGGTTTAGGGGTTAGGGTTAGGGTTAGGGTTAGGGTTTGGAGTTATGGTTATGGTTAGGTTTAGGGTTAGGGTTAGGGGTTAGGGTTAGGGGGATAGGATTAGGGTTAGGGTTATGGGGTTAGGGTTAGGGTTAGGGTTAGAGTTAGGATTAGGGTTAGGATTAGGGGTTAGGGGTAGGGTTAGGGTTTGGGGTTAGAGTTAGGCTTAGGGTTAGGGATAGGGGTAGGGGTCAGGGTTAGGGTTAGGGTTAGGGTTAAGGGGTTAGGTTTAGGGTTAGGGTTAA
>JAVHZZ010000004.1:210348237-210350737 GCA_036250195.1 Mixophyes australis | reverse complement strand
GGGTTAGGGCTAGGGTTGGGGTTAGGGTTAGGGTTAGGGGTTAGGGGTTAGAGGTTAGGGTTAAGGTTAGAGTTAGGGTTAAAGGGGTTAGGGTTAGGGTTAGGGTTAGGGTTAGAGTTAGGGGTTAGGGTTAGGGTTAGGGGGTTAGGGTTAGGTTTAGGGTTAGGGTTAGAGTTAGGTTTAGGGTTAGGGTTAGGGTTAGGGTTAGGGTTAGGGTTAGGGGTTAGGGTTAGGGTTAGGGGTTAGGGGTTAGGGGTTAGGGTTAGGGTTAGGGTTAGGGTCAGGGGGTTAGGGTTAGGTTTAGGGTTAGGGTTAGAGTTATGGTTAGGGTTAGGGTTAGGGTTAGGGATAGGGGTTAGGGTTAGGGTTAGGGTTTGGGGTTAGGGTTAGGTTTAGGGTTAGGGTTAGGGTAAGGGGGTTAGAGTTAGGGTTAGGGGGTTAGGGTTAGGGGGTTAGGGTTATGGTTAGGATTAGGGTTAGGGTTAGGGTTAATGGGTTAGGGTTAGGGTTATGGGTTTGGGTTAGTGATTAGGGTAAGGGTTAGGGTTAGGGTTAGGGTTAGGGGGTTAGGGTTAAGGGGTTAGGGTAAGGGTTAGGGTTATCGTTAGGGTTAGGGGTCAGGGTTAGGGTTAAGGTTAGGGTTAGGGTTAGGTTTAGGGGGTTAGGGTTAGGGTTAAGATTAGGGGGTTAGGGTTAGGATTAGGGGTTAGGGTTAGGGTTAGGAATAGGGTTAGGGTTAGGATTAGGCTTAGGGTTAGGGTTAGGGTGAGGGTTTAGGGTTAGGGTTAGGGTTACAGGTTAGGGGTCAGGGTTAGGGTTAGGGTTAGGGTTAAGGGGTTAGGGTTAGGGTTTGGGGTTAGGGTTAGGGTTAGGGTTAGGGTTAGGGGGTTAGGGTTAGGGTTAGGGGGTTAGGGTTAGGGTTAAGGGGTTAGGGGGTTAGGGTTATGGTTAGGATTAGGGTTAGGGTTAGGGTTAAAGGGTTAGGGTTAGGATTAGGGTTAGGGTTAGGGTTAGGGTTAGGGTTAGGGGTTAGGGTTAGGGTTAGGGTTAGGGTTAGGGTTAGGGTTAGGGTAAGGGGGTTAGGGTTAGGGTTAGGGGGTTAGGGTTATGGTTAGGATTAGGGTTAGGGTTAGGGTTAAGGGGTTAGGGTTAGGGTTATGGATTTGGGTTAGAGGTTAGGGTAAGGGTTAGGGTTAGGGTTAGGGGGTTAGGGTTAGAGTTAGGGTTAAGGGGTTAGGGTAAGGGTTAGGGTTAGGGGTTATGGTTATGGTTAGGGTTAGGGTTAGGGTTAAGGGGTTAGGGTTAGAGTTAGGGGTTAGGGTTAGGTTAGGGTTATCATTAGGGTTAGGGGTTAGGGTTAGGGTTAAGGTTAGGGTTAGGGTTAGGTTTAGGGGGTTAGGGTTAGGGTTAAGATTAGGGGGTTAGGGTTAGGATTAGGATTAAGGGTTAGGGTTAGGGTTAGGAATAGGGTTAGGGTTAGGGTTAGGATTAGGCTTAGGGTTAGGGTGAGGGTTTGGGGTTAGGGTTAGGGTTACGGGTTAGGGGTCAGGGTTAGGGTTAGGGTTAGGGTTAGGGTTAAGGGGTTAGGGTTAGGGTTAGGGTTTGGGGTTAGGGTTAGGGTTAGGGTTAGGGGGTTAGGGTTAGGGTTAGGGGGTTAGGGTTAGGGTTAAGGGGTTAGGGTTAGGGGGTTAGGGTTATGGTTAGGATTAGGGTTAGGGTTAGGGTTAAGGGGTTAAGGTTAGGATTAGGGTTAGGGTTAGGGTTAGGGGTTAGTGTTAGGGTTAGGGGGTTAGGGTTAGGGTTAGGGTTATGGGGTAAGGGTTAGGGTTAGTGTTAGGGTTAGGGTTAGGATTAGGGTTAGGATTAGGGGTTAGGGTTAGGGTTAGGGTTAGGGTTTGGGGTTAGAGTTAGAGTTAGGGTTAGGGTTAGGGGTAGGGGTCAGGGTTAGGGTTAGGGTTAAGGGGTTAGGGTTAGGGTTAAGGTTAAGGTTAGGGTTAGGGTTAGGGGTTATGGTTAGGGTTAGAGTTGGGGTTAGGGTTAGGGTTAGGGTTAGGGGTTAGGGGTTAGGGTTAGGGTTAGGGTTAGGGTTAAGGGGTTACGGTTAGGGTTAGGGTTAAGGTTAGGGGTTAGGGTTAGGGTTAGGATAAGGGTTAGGGGTTAGGGTTAGGGTTAGGGCTAGGGTTAGGGATAGGGGGTTAGGGTTAGGTTTAGGGTTAGGGTTAGAGTTAGGGTTAGGGTTAGGGTTAGGGGTTAGGGTTAGGGTTAGGGTTTGGGGTTATGGTTAGGGTTAGGGATAGGGGTTAGGGTTAGGGGGTCAGGGTTAGGGTTAGGGGGTTAGAGTTAGGGTTAGGGGGTTAGGGTTAGGGTTAGGGTTAGAGGTTAGGGTTAGGGTTAGGGTTAAGGTTAGGTTTAAGGTTAGGGTTAGGGTTAGAGGGTTAGGGTTAGGGTTAGGGGGTTAGGGTTAGTGTAAGGGTTAGTGTTAAGGTTAGGGTTAGGGGTT
>JAVHZZ010000004.1:210340737-210345737 GCA_036250195.1 Mixophyes australis | reverse complement strand
ATTCAATTCATGATTCATGTTTTAATTCATGATTCATGATTCAATTCATGATTCAATTCATGAGTCATGATTCAATTTATGATTCATGATTCTTAATTCATGATTCAATTCATGATTTATGATTCGATTTATGATTCATGATTTATTTCATGGTTCATGAATCTTGATTCAAATCAGGATTTATTTCATGATTCATGATTCGATTCATGATTCATGATTCAATTCATGAGTCATGATTCATGATTAGATTCATGATTCATGATTCAATTCATGATTCATGATTTAATTCATAATTCAATTCATGATTAAATATGTCCGGGTTAGGGTTAGGGTTAGGGTTAGGGTTGGGGTTAGGGTTAGGGGTTAGGGGTTAGGGTTAGGGTTAGGGTTAAAGGGGTTAGTGTTAGGATTAGGGTTAGGGTTTGGGGTTAGGGTTAGGGTTAGGGTTAGGGGTTAGGGTTAGGGTTAGGGTTAGGGTTAGGGTTAGGGGGTTAGGTTTAGGTTTAGGGTTATGGTTAGAGTTAGGTTTAGGGTTAGGGTTAGGGGTTAGGGGTTAGGGTTAGGGTTAGGGTTAGGGTTTGGGGTTAGGGTTAGGGTAAGGGTTTGGGGTTAGGGTTAGGGTTATTGGATTAGGGTTAGGGTTAGGGTTAGTGGGTTAGGGTTAGGGTTAGGGTTAGCGTTAGGGGTTAGGGGGTTAGAATTAGGGTTAGGTTTAGGGTTAAGGGGTTAGGGTTAGGTTTAGGGTTAGGGGGTTAGGGTTATGGTTAGGATTAGGGTTAGGGTTAGGGTTAAGGGGTTAGGGTTAGGGTTAGGGTTAGGGTTTGGGGGTTAGGGTTAGGGTTAGGGTTAGGGTTAGGGGTTAGGATTAGGGTTAGGGTTAGGGTAAGGGTTTGGGGTTAGGGTTAGGGTTAGGGGATTAGGGTTAGGGTTAGGGTTAGGGGGTTAGGGTTAGGGTTAAGGGGTTAGGGTTAGGGTTAGGGTTAGGGTTATGGGTTAGGGTTAGGGTTAGGGGTAAGGGTTGGGTTAGGGTTAGGGTTAGGGTTAGGTTTAGGGGGTTAGGGTTAGGGGGTTAGGAGTATGGTTAGGGTTAGGGTTAGGGTTAGGAATAGGGTTAGGGTTAGGGTTAGGATTATGGTTAGGGTTAGGGTTAGGGTTTGGGGTTAGGGTTAGGGTTAGGGTTAGGAATAGGGTTAGGGTTAGGGTTAGGATTATGGTTAGGGTTAGGGTTAGGGTTTGGGGTTAGGGTTAGGGTTAGGGTTAAGGGTTAGGGTTAGGGTTAAGGGGTTAGGGTTAGGGTTAAGGTTAGGGTTAGGGTTAGGGGTTAGGGTTAGGGTTAGGGGTTAGGGGTTAGGGGTTAGGGTTTAGGGTTAGGGTTAGGGTTAGGGGGTTAGGGTTAGGGTTAGGGTTAAGGGGTTAGGGTTAGGGGGTTATGGTTATGGTTAGGATTAGGGTTAGGGTTAGGGTTAAGGGGTTAGGGTTAGGGTTAGGGGTTAGGGTTAGGGGTTAGGGTTAGGGTTAGGGTTAGGGGGTTAGGGTTATGGGGTTAGGGCTAGGGTTAGGGTTAGGATTAGGGTTAGGATTAGGGGTTAGAGTTAGGGTTAGGGTTAGGGTTTGGGGTTAAAGTTGGGGTTAGTGTTAGGGTTAGGGTTAGGGGTCAGGGTTAGGGTTAGGGTTAGTGTTAGGGTTAGGGTTAAGGGGTTAGGGTTAGGGTTAAGGGTAGGGTTAGAGGTTAGGGTTAGGGGTTAGGGTTAGGGTGAGGGTTAGAGTTAGGGTTAGGGTTAGGGTTAGGGGGTTAGGGTTAGGGTTAGGGATAGGGGGTTAGGGTTAGGGTTAGGGGTTAGTGTTAGGGTAAGGGTTAGGGTTAGGGGTTAGGGTTAGGGTTAGGGGGTTAGGGTTAGGGTTAGGGGGTTAGGGGGTTAGGGTTAGCGTTATGGTTAGGGGTTAGGTTTAGGGTTAGGGTTAGGGTTAGGGTTAGGGGTTAGGGTTAGGGTTAGTGGTTAGGGTTAGGGTTAGGGTTAGGGGTTAGGGTTAGGGTTAGGGTTAGGGGTTAGGGTTAGGGTTAGGGTTAAGGGGTTAGGGTTAGGGTTAGGGGTTAATGTTAGGGTTAGGGTTAGGGTTTAGGGTTAGGGTTCGGGTTAGGGTTCATGATTCATATCTTGATTCATGATTCATAATTCGATTCATGATTAAATTCATGATTCATGATTTATGATTCAATTCATGATTCATGATTTATTTCATGATTCAATTCATAATTCAATTCATGATTCATAATTTAATTCATGATTCATGATTCATGATTCGATTCATGATTCATGCTTCAATTCATGATTCTTTATTTATGATTCAATTCATGATTCATGATTCGATTCATGATTCATGATTCATGTTTCAATTCATGATTCAATTCCTGATTCAATTTATAATTCAATTCGTGATTCAATTCATAATTTAATTCATGATTCATGATTCAATTCATGATTCATGATTCATGATTCAATGCATGATTCATGATACATGATTCAATGCATGATTCATGATTTCATTCATGATTCATGTTTGAATTCATAATTCAATTCATGATTCATTTCATGATTCATGATTCATGATTCAATTCATGATTCATTTCATGATATATGATTCAATTCATAATTCATGATTCATGATTCCATTCATGATTCATGATTTGATTCATGATTCATTTCATGATTCATGATTTAATTCATGATTCATGATTCAGTTCATGATTCATGATTCAATTCATGATTCATTTCATGATATATGATTCAATTCATAATTCATGATTCATGATTCCATTCATGATTCATGATTCGATTCATGATTTAATTCATGATTCATGATTCAATGCATGATTCATGATACATGATTCAATGCATGATTCATGATTCCATTCATGATTCATGTTTGAATTCATAATTCAATTCATGATTCATTTCATGATATATGATTCAATTCATAATTCATGATTCATGATTCGATTCATGATTCATTTCATGATTCATGATTCATTTCATGATTCATGATTTAATTCATGATTCATGATTCAGTTCATGATTCATGATTCAATTCATGATTCATTTCATGATATATGATTCAATTCATAATTCATGATTCATGATTCCATTCATGATTCATGATTCGATTCATGATTTATGATTCAATTCATGATTCATGATTCATGATTCCATTCATGATTCATGATTAATTGTATGATTCATGATTGATGATTCAATTCATAATTTGTGATTTATGATTCATTTCATGATTCATGATTCATAATTCAATTCATGATTCATTATTCATGATTCGATTCATGATTCATGCTTCAATTCATGATTCATGATTTATGATTCAATTCATGATTCATGATTCGATTCATGATTCGTGATTCATGTTTCAATTCATGATTCAATTCCTGATTCAATTTATAATTCAATTCATGATTCAATTCATAATTCAATTCATGATTCATGATTCAATTCATGATTCATTATTCATGATTCAATGCATGATTCATGATTCATGATTCAATGCATGATTCATGATTCCATTCATGATTCATTGTCACTCACCAGACTGTGAGTGCTTCTTCCCGTATGTTTAGGAACCTTGGCCGTCCACCATCCTGAGGGTCTGCGCATGCGCAGCCCTTTCAAAACCTTCAGTACCTGTTCCTTTAACTTAATTGGCTGATCAGGCAACACTCCCTATATTAAGCAACTGTGGTCAATACCACGTGGCGTGATCTTGGAGTCTCATTCCCCATGAGCCTCTGAAGGTGTTCCTGTGTTTCCTCGTGTATTCAGCGCTGCTGATTCCTGTGGTTTCCAGACCACTTCTACTCCTGTGGTTTCCAGACCACTTCAACTCTCCTGTGTTTCATCGTGACTGTTAGCTGATTCCTATCCGCTGCCTCCGTGCACTACAGTCTTCAGACCAATTCAACTCTGCTGTGTTTCATCGTGACTGTTAGCTGATTCCTATCCGCTGCCTCCGTGCACTACAGTCCTCAGACCACTTCAACCCTCCTGTGTTTCATTGTGACTGTTTGGCTGATTCCTATCTGCTGCCTCCGTGCGCTTCAGTCTTCAGCTCATCTCAACTCTCCCGTGTTTCCTCGAGACTGCTACAACTGATTCCTATCCGCTGCTCTCCGTGCTCAACAGTTCCAGCTCAGCTCTGCTCTCCCGTGTTTCATCGTGGCTGCACCTGCTGGTTGCTATCCGCTACCTCCGTGTACCTGCAGAGTCCTGCTGGCTGCTACTCCTCAGTTCTACTCGTGTCTACAACAGCTGATCCGCTCTCCGTGCTTCTCAGTGTTCCTGCTGTTCTCTACTCGCCAGTCTGCATCGGATCTGCGCCTCACTGCTTTCATCTCGTCTAGACCATCGCTACTCTTCAGGGTCCTCCAGGAGTCCAGTTCTACATACTACTGCTTCCTGAGTATTTGTTCTTCTGCTGGTCTACCTACCTGTGCGCTGCACCTACTTGATTACCGCTTCACCCTCCAGGGACTTCGCATCCTGCCGGCCTCCAGCCGTTCAGGTATCTCTGCACTCCTGTCTGACAGGCTGCTCCTGAACCACGGTATGCATACTTCTCATTGACTGTGCTGGTGTATTGCATATCTTGCTGGACTGAGTTGTTCTCCTCTGGAGTTTACTATCCGCTGAGACTATTGCCATCATTGACTGTGTTATCTTTTGCCCGGATAGTTTCTGTGACTTTGTATTATTGCAGTGCTGTTCAGTCATTACTATATTGTGCATGTCATTGTGGATCAAGTTCAAGGTGCCCGTGTATCCTCTGTATTGCAGTCTCTCCCCGTGCTCCTCCTCACATATATATTCAGTGGTACAACTTGCTAGAGGCAGACCACTGATCCCTGTTTCCTGTGTCACCTGTTCCAGTATCCTCTCATATAGCAGTGGTACAACTTGCTAACGCAGACCACTGACTCCCCGGATACCTCCACTTGG
>JAVHZZ010000004.1:210323237-210333237 GCA_036250195.1 Mixophyes australis | reverse complement strand
TTGCTAAGTCTACTGTCTACGAGCACTCCCAAATCCTTTTCCATTATAGATTCTCCCAAATTAATTCCATTTAATTTATAGATTGTGTTCTTGTTTTTGATCCCTGAATGCATAACCTTACATTTATCTGTGTTAAACCTCATATTCCATTTAGCCGCCCAATCCTCCAGTTTATTTAAGTCCCTCTGTAGAGAAGCTACATCTTGCTCTGATTTTATTACCTTACAGAGTTTAGTGTCATCTGCAAAAATAGAAACTTTACTCTCTAAACCATCACCAAGGTCATTAATAAATATATTAAAAAGGAGTGGTCCCAGGACGGAACCTTGAGGAACTCCACTTAAGACCTTTGACCAATTAGAAAATGTTCCATTTATCACAACTCTCTGTTCCCTATTCTCTAACCAGTTTTCGATCCAAGTACAAATTTTGATTTCTAGACCCAGTTCCCTTATTTTGTAAACCAACCTCTTGTGTGGCACTGTATCAAAGGCCTTTGCAAAATCTAAGTAGACCACATCTACTGTCCTGCCCATGTCTAAGTTCCCACTAACTTCCTCGTAGAAACTAATTAGATTAGTTTGACATGACCTATCCGTCACAAATCCATGTTGATTCCCACTAATAATTTTATTGCGTACCAAGTAATCCTGAATACTGTCCCTTAAAATACCTTCCAGTAGTTTCCCCACTATTGATGTCAGGCTTACAGGTCTATAATTCTCTGGTTGTGATCTCGTCCCCTTTTTAAACAACGGCACCACATCTGCTATTCGCCAATCCCTTGGTACTGGGCCTTATGAGATTGAATCTCTGAAAATTAAGAATAGCGGTCTAGCTATTTCCGAGTTTAACTCCATAAGGACCCTTGGGTGTATGCCATCTGGACCTGGAGATTTATTTATCTTAATATTCTTCAGTCGCCTTTGGACTTCTTCCTCTGACAACCAAGTATTAATTAATGGCATGGTTTCATTTCCATTTTTATGTATTACTCCTGCCATTTGTTCCTCTCTGGTAAATACTGAAGAAAAGAACGTGTTTAATATCTCTGCTTTTTCCTTAGTATCATTTATCAATTCACCCATCTCACTTCTTAGTGGTCCTATATTATCTTTTTTAATCCTTTTGCCATTTATATACTTAAAAAACTTTTTGGGGTTTGTCTTACTTTCTTTTGCAACGTGCCTTTCATTTTCTAATTTAGCCAATCTAATTTCCTTTTTGCATGTTTTATTACATTCCTTGTACCTATGGAAGGACTCCTCTGACCCTTCAGACTTAAACAATTTAAATGCACGCTTCTTCCTTTGCATTTCTTCCCTTACCTTTTTATTTAGCCACATTGGTTTAGACTTAATTCTTTTACATTTATTTCCCATAGGAATGAACTTATACGTGTATGTTTCCAACAACATTTTAAAGACAGCCCACATTTCTTCCGTATTTTTTCCTTCAAAGGCTTTGTCCCAGTCTATGCTCTTTATAGACTCCTTTAGCATATTAAAATTTGCCTTTTTAAAGTTTAAAGTCCTAGTTGATCCCTTATACTGTTGTTTCTGGAAACTAATTTCAAATGAGACCATATTATGATCACTGTTTCCCAAGTGCTCCTTTACTTGAATATTTGATATTATGTCTACATTGTTTGTTATTACTAGGTCCAGTATAGTCCGGTTCCTAGTTGGTTCCTCAACTAATTGGGACATGTAATGGTCTTTTAGCGTGCTCAGAAACCTATTTCCCCTAGCTGTACCGCAGGTCTCAGTACTCCAATCAATGTCCGGATAATTAAAATCCCCCATAATTAAAATTTGACCTAGTTGTGTAGCCTTTTCAATTTGCTGTAGAAGTTGGGCTTCCTCAATCGTACTAATATCTGGCGGTTTATAGCATATCCCTATCAGAAACTTCTCTGAACTTTTTCCTCCGCTGGATATTTCCACCCACAATGCCTCTATATTATCACCAATATTCTCGTATATAACTTCCTGAATACTTGGTTTTAATTCTGGCTTAATATAAAGACATACTCCTCCTCCCCTTTTATTTACCCTATCCCTCCTGAAGAGAGAATAGCCTTCCAAGTTGACTGCCCAGTCATGTGTATCATCCCACCAGGTCTCAGTAATACCTATAATATCATACTGCTCATTCATTGCTACTAGTTCTAACTCCCCCATTTTACCTGTCAGGCTTCTTGCATTTGCAACCATACACTTAAGTCTATTGCCTCCCTTAGGTATTTCTTTTTGCTTTAAAAAGGGCCGCTCCTTATCGGCTATGCTTCCCTTTCCCCCCTCTCCACCCCCTTTACTCTTGTTAAATTCCTCCTTACTACTCTCAATGTCTATCCCATAAATACTTGCTTGCCCCTCCCCCCCGGAGCCTAGTTTAAAATCTCCTCCAACCTTCTAACCATCCTCTCCCCTAGCACTGCAGCCCCCTCCTCATTCAGGTGCAATCCATCACGACAATAAAGATGGCAACTGACCGAGAAATCAGCCCAGTGCTCTAAGAATCCAAAACCCTCCTTCCTACACCAATCTTTTAGCCACGCATTAACCTCCCTAATCTCCCACTGCCTCCCTGGACTAGCGCGTGGCACAGGTAGTATTTCCGAAAATACTACCTTGGATGTCCTTGCCTTAAGTTTGCGACCTATGTCCCTGAAATCATTCTTTAGGACACCCCTTCTTCCTCTAACTCGGTCATTGGTGCCAACATGCACCAAAACCGCTGGGTCATTCCCAGCCCCTCCCAACAATCTGTCCACCCGATCCGCAATATGCCGAGCCCGAGCACTCGGGAGACAACACACTGTTCGGCATGCACGGTCCCGGTAACAGATTGCCCTATCTACCTTCCTAATAATTGAATCCCCTACCACCACAATCTGCCTGGGTCCCTGAGTAACTTTGGTCCCCTCTGTGCTGGAGAAACCATTCCCCTGGTTGCTAGAGGAAGCAGTGTCATCCAACTCTACCAATTCTGAACTGCCTTCCACAGTATCTTCATCCAATCTGGCAAATCTGCTGGGATTGCCTAGCTCAGAACTGGCATGCCTCTTCCTCCCTCTGCTACCCCTAGTTACTGTTACCCAGCTGCCTACCTGTGCATCCTCCTCTGTCTCTGCTCCACCCTGCTCAGATAACGCATCAACGGTGAGCTGTAAACTCTGCTCCAGGTTGGCAATGTCTCTCAATGTTGCAATGGTCTGCTTTAGATCAGTTACCTGGGCTTCCAAAGAGACCAATTGCTCACATTTCTCACAGAGGTATAAACCTTGGAACACTTGCTCCAAGTGTGCATACATATGACAAGATATGCATTGAGTGAGATCATCAAGCCTGCTACCACTCATCTTATTATGGCTAACCTAACTTCTTATAGCCCACAGTGAACTTTAGTACTAGCCTTTCCTAGCCACTTACCAGATTAAACCCCTTCCTGGATTCAACTCCTTAATGGAACCAACTCCACACTTTAAACAAAAACAGCACTTGAAATAAAAAAGCAGTGAAATCACAAGCTCAATGAAATTGCTTGCTACCTCCTGTTAAATAGAGCTTGCACTAACCAGCTGTATCAACTATGCAATTAAACCACACCCACTAGCTCTAACAGAGAGAAGGAAAAAAAAACCACTTAATAAACACACAGAAAAACGAATCCCGTTCAATAAACACACAGAATAATTCCCCAAACTATATCACTCTCTCAGCACAGCACAGCAATCCTTAATGGAACCAACTCCACACTTTAAACAAAAACAGCACTTGAAATAAAAAAAGCAGTGAAATCACAAGCTCAATGAAATCGCTTGCTACCTCCTGTTAAATAGAGCTTGCACTAACCAGCTGTATCAACTATGCAATTAAACCACACCCACTAGCTCTAACAGAGAGAAGGAAAAAAAAAAAACACTTAATAAACACACAGAAAAACGAATCCCGTTCAATAAACACACAGAATAATTCCCCAAACTATATCACTATCTCAGCACAGCACAGCAATCCTTAATGGAACCAACTCCACACTTTAAAGAAAAACAGCACTTGAAATCAAAAAAGCAGTGAAATCACAAGCTCCATTCATGATTCTTAATTCATGATTCAATTCATGATTTATGATTCGATTCATGATTCATGATTTATTTCATGATTCATGATTCAATTCATGATTCAATTCATGATTCATGATTCAATTTATGATTCATGATTCGATTCATGATTCATGATTTATTTCATGATTCAATTCATGGTTCATGAATCTTGATTCAATTCATGATTTATTTCATTATTCATGATTCGATTCCTGATTCATGATTCATGATTTAATTCATGAGTCATGATTCATTATTCAATTCATGATTCATGATTCGATTCATGATTCATAAATTCAATTCATAATTCAATTCATGATTCAATATGTCCGGGTTAGGGTTAGGGTTAGGGGTTAGGGATTAGGGGTTAGGGTTAGGGTTTGGGTTAGGGTTAAGTGGTTAGGGTTTGGGTTAGGGTTAGGGGTTAGGGTTAGGGTTAGGGTTAGGTTTAGGGTTAGGGTTGGGGGGTTAGGGTTAGGTTTAGGGTTAGGGTTAGGGTTAGGGTTAGAGGTTAGGGTTAGGGTTAGGGTTAGGGTTAGGGTTAGGGTTAGGGTTTAGGGTTAGGGTTAGGGTTAGGGCTAGGGTTAGGGTTAGAGGGTTAGGGTTAGGGTTAGGGGGTTAGGGTTTGGGTTAAGGTTTGGGGTTAGGGTTAGGGTTAGGGCTAGGGTTAGGGTTAGGGGGTTAGGGTTAGGGGGTTAGGGTTAGGGGGTTAGGGTTAGGGTTAGGGGGTTAGGGTTAGGGTTAGGGGGTTAGGGTTATGGTTAGGATTAGGGTTAGGGTTAATGGGTTAGGGTTAGGGTTAGGGTTAGGGGTTAGGTTTAGGGTTAGGGTTAGGGGTTAGGGTTAGGGTTAGGGTTAGGGTTAGGCTTAGGGTTTAGGGTTAGGGTTAGGGTTAGGGGGTTAGGGTTAGGGTTAGGGTTTGGGGTTAGGGTTAGGGTTAGGGTTAGGGGGTTAGGGTTAGGGGGTTAGGGTTAGGGGGTTTGGGTTAGGGTTAGGGTTAGGGGGTTAGGGTTATGGTTAGGATTAGGGTTAGGGTTAGGGTTAAGGGATTAGGGTTAGGGTTAGGGTTAGGGTTAGGGTTTAGAATTAGGGTTAGGGTTAGGGCTAGGGTAAGGGTTAGGGTTAGGGTTAGAGGGTTAGGGTTAGGGTTAGGGGGTTAGGGTTAAGGTTTGGGGTTAGGGTTAGGGTTAGGGCTAGGGTTATGGTTAGGGGGTTAGGGTTAGGGTTAGGGGGTTAGGGTTAGGGTTAGGGGGTTAGGGTTAGGGGGTTAGGGTTATAGTTAGGATTAGGGTTAGGGTTAATGGGTTAGGGTTAGGGTTAGGGTTAGGGTTAGGGGTTAGGTTTAGGGTTAGGGGTTATGGTTAGGGTTAGGGTTAGGGTTAGGGTTTAGGGTTAGGGTTAGGGTTAGGGGGTTAGGGTTAGGGTTAGGGTTTGGGGTTAGGGTTAGGGTTAGGGCTAGGGTTAGGGTTAGGGGGTTAGGGTTAGGGGGTTAGGGTTAGGGTTAGGGGGTTAGGGTTAGGGTTAGGGTTAGGGGGTTAGGGTTATGGTTAGGATTAGGGTTAGGGTTAGGGTTAATGGGTTAGGGTTAGGGTTAGGGTTAGGGGTTAGGTTTAGGGTTAGGGTTAGGGGTTATGGTTAGGGTTAGGGGGTTAGGGTTAGGGTTAGGGGGTTAGGGTTAGGGGGTTAGGGTTAGGGTTAGGGTTAGGGTTAGGGGTTAGGGTTAGGGTTAGGGTTAGGGTTAGGGCTAGGGTTAGGGGTTAGGGTTAGGGTTAGGGTTCATGATTCAATTCTTGATTTATGATTCATGATTCGATTCATGATTCATGATTAAATTCATGATTCATGATTTATGATTCAATTAATGATTCATGATTTATTTCATGATTCAATTCATGGTTCATGAATCTTGATTCAATTCATGATTTATTTTATGATTCATGATTGGATTTATGATTCATATTTCAATTCATGAGTCATGATTCATGATTCGATTTATGATTCATGAATCATGATTCAATTCATGATTCATGAATCATGATTCGATTCATGATTCATGTTTCAATTCATAATTTAATTCTTGAATCAATTCATAATTCAATTCATAATTCATGATTCATGATTCAGCGCATGATTCATCATTCTTTTTATGATTCATTTCATGATTCATGATTCAATTCATGATTTGTGATTCATGATTCAATTCATGATTCATGATTCATAATTCAATTCATGATTCATGATTCATGATTCGATTCATGATTCATGCTTCAATTCATGATTCATTATTCATGATTCAATTCATGATTCATGATTCATAATTTAATTCATGAGTCATGATTCATGATTTGATTCATGATTCTTGATTCGATTCATGATTCATGATTCAATTCATAATTCAATTCATGATTCAATATATCCGTGTTAGGGTTAGGGTTAGGGTTAGGGTTGGGGTTAGGGTTAGGGGTTAGGGGTTAGGGGTTAGGGTTAGGGTTAGGGGTTAGGGGTTAGGGTTAGGGTTAGGGTTAGGGGTTAGGGTTAGGGTTAGGGTTAAGGGGTTAGGGTTAGGGTTAGGGTTAGGGGTTAATGTTAGGGTTAGGGTTAGGGTTTAGGGTTAGGGTTAGGGTTAGGGTTCATGATTCATATCTTGATTCATGATTTATGATTTGATTCATGATTAAATTCATGATTCATGATTTATGATTCAATTCATGATTCATGATTTATTTTATGATTCAATTCATAATTCAATTCATGATTCATTATTCAATTCATGATTCATGATTCAATGCATGATTCATGATTCATTTCATGATTTATTTCATGATTTATGATTCAATTCATGATTCATAATTCATGATTCCATTCATGATTCATGATTAATTTTATGATTCATGATTCATGATTCAATTCATGATTTGTGATTCATGATTCAATTCATGATTCATAATTTAATTCATGAATCATGATTCATGATTCATGATTCGATTAATGATTCATGCTTCAATTCATGATTCATTATTTATGATTCAATTCATGATTCATGATTCGATTCATTATTCATAATTCAATTCATGATTTGTGATTCATGATTCGATTCATGATTCAAAATTCAATTCATGATTCATGATTCATGATTCAATTTATAATTCATGTTTTAAATCATGATTCAATTCATGATTCATGTTTTAATTCATGATTCATGATTCAATTCATGATTCATGATTCAATTTATGATTCATGATTCTTTATTCATGATTCAATTCATGATTCATGATTCAATTTATGATTCATGATTCATGATTTATTTCATGATTCAATTCATGGTTCATGAATCATGATTTAATTCATGATTTATTTCATTATTCATGATTCGATTCCTGATTCATGATTCATGATTTAATTCATGAGTCATGATTCATTATTCAATTCATGATTCATGATTTGATTCATGATTCATAAATTCAATTCATAATTCAATTCATGATTCAATATGTCCGGGTTAGGGTTAGGGTTAGGGTTTGGGTTAGGGATTAGGGGTTAGGGTTAGGGTTAGGGTTAGGGTTAAGTGGTTAGGGTCAGGGTTAGGGTTAGGGGTTAGGGTTAGGGTTAGGGTTAGGGGTTAGGGTTAGGGTTAGGGTTAGGGTTAGGGTTTAGGGTTAGGGTTAGGGTTAGGGCTAGGGTTAGGGTTAGGGTTAGGGTTAGGGTTAGAGGGTTAGGGTTAGGGTTAGGGGGTTAGGGTTAGGGTTAGGGTTTGGGATTAGGGTTAGGGCTAGGGTTAGGGTTAGGGGGTTAGGGTTAGGGTTTGGGTTAGGTGGTTAGGGTTAGGGTTAGGTTTAGGGGGTTAGGGTTAGGTTTAGGGGGTTAGGGTTAGGGTTAAGGGGTTAGGGTTAGGGTTAGGGTTAGGGTTAGGGGTTAGGTTTAGGGTTAGGGTTAGGGTTTATGGTTAGGGTTAGGGGGTTAGGGTTAGGGTTAGGGGGTTAGGGTTAGGGTTAGGGTTAGGGGTTAGGGTTTGGGTTAGGGTTAGGGCTAGGGTTAGGGGTTAGGGTTAGGGTTAGGGTTAGGGGTTAGGGTTAGGGTTAGGTTTAGGGTTAGGGTTGGGGGGTTAGGGTTAGGTTTAGGGTTAGGGTTAGGGTTAGGGTTAGGGTTAGAGGTTAGGGTTAGGGTTAGGGTTAGGGTTAGGGTTTAGAATTAGGGTTTATTGTTAGGGCTAGGGTAAGGGTTAGGGTTAGGGTTAGAGGGTTAGGGTTAGGGTTAGGGTTAGTGCTCCTTTACTTGAATATTTGATAATATGTCTACATTGTTTGTTATTACTAGGTCCAGTATAGTCCGGTTCCTAGTTGGTTCCTCAACTAATTGGGACATGTAATGGTCTTTTAGCGTGCTCAGAAACCTATTTCCCCTAGCTGTACCGCAGGTCTCAGTACTCCAATCAATGTCCGGATAATTAAAATCCCCCATAATTAAAATTTGACCTAGTTGTGTAGCCTTTTCAATTTGCTGTAGAAGTTGGGCTTCCTCAATCGTACTAATATCTGGCGGTTTATAGCATATCCCTATCAGAAACTTCTCTGAACTTTTTCCTCCGCTGGATATTTCCACCCACAATGCCTCTATATTATCACCAATATTCTCGTATATAACTTCCTGAATACTTGGTTTTAATTCTGGCTTAATATAAAGACATACTCCTCCTCCCCTTTTATTTACCCTATCCCTCCTGAAGAGAGAATAGCCTTCCAAGTTGACTGCCCAGTCATGTGTATCATCCCACCAGGTCTCAGTAATACCTATAATATCATACTGCTCATTCATTGCTACTAGTTCTAACTCCCCCATTTTACCTGTCAGGCTTCTTGCATTTGCAACCATACACTTAAGTCTATTGCCTCCCTTAGGTATTTCTTTTTGCTTTAAAAAGGGCCGCTCCTTATCGGCTATGCTTCCCTTTCCCCCCTCTCCACCCCCTTTACTCTTGTTAAATTCCTCCTTACTACTCTCAATGTCTATCCCATAAATACTTGCTTGCCCCTCCCCCCCGGAGCCTAGTTTAAAATCTCCTCCAACCTTCTAACCATCCTCTCCCCTAGCACTGCAGCCCCCTCCTCATTCAGGTGCAATCCATCACGACAATAAAGATGGCAACTGACCGAGAAATCAGCCCAGTGCTCTAAGAATCCAAAACCCTCCTTCCTACACCAATCTTTTAGCCACGCATTAACCTCCCTAATCTCCCACTGCCTCCCTGGACTAGCGCGTGGCACAGGTAGTATTTCCGAAAATACTACCTTGGATGTCCTTGCCTTAAGTTTGCGACCTATGTCCCTGAAATCATTCTTTAGGACACCCCTTCTTCCTCTAACTCGGTCATTGGTGCCAACATGCACCAAAACCGCTGGGTCATTCCCAGCCCCTCCCAACAATCTGTCCACCCGATCCGCAATATGCCGAGCCCGAGCACTCGGGAGACAACACACTGTTCGGCATGCACGGTCCCGGTAACAGATTGCCCTATCTACCTTCCTAATAATTGAATCCCCTACCACCACAATCTGCCTGGGTCCCTGAGTAACTTTGGTCCCCTCTGTGCTGGAGAAACCATTCCCCTGGTTGCTAGAGGAAGCAGTGTCATCCAACTCTACCAATTCTGAACTGCCTTCCACAGTATCTTCATCCAATCTGGCAAATCTGCTGGGATTGCCTAGCTCAGAACTGGCATGCCTCTTCCTCCCTCTGCTACCCCTAGTTACTGTTACCCAGCTGCCTACCTGTGCATCCTCCTCTGTCTCTGCTCCACCCTGCTCAGATAACGCATCAACGGTGAGCTGTAAACTCTGCTCCAGGTTGGCAATGTCTCTCAATGTTGCAATGGTCTGCTTTAGATCAGTTACCTGGGCT
>JAVHZZ010000004.1:210313237-210318237 GCA_036250195.1 Mixophyes australis | reverse complement strand
ATTCATGATTCATGATTCATGATTCAATTTATAATTCATGTTTTAAATCATGATTCAATTCATGATTCATGTTTTAATTCATGATTCATGATTCAATTCATGATTCATGATTCAATTTATGATTCATGATTCTTTATTCATGATTCAATTCATGATTCATGATTCAATTTATGATTCATGATTCGATTCATGATTCATGATTTATTTCATTATTCAATTCATGGTTCATGAATCTTGATTCAATTCATGATTTATTTCATTATTCATGATTCGATTCCTGATTCATGATTCATGATTTAATTCATGAGTCATGATTCATTATTCAATTCATGATTCATGATTTGATTCATGATTCATAAATTCAATTCATAATTCAATTCATGATTCAATATGTCTGGGTTAGGGTTAGGGTTAGGGTTTGGGTTAGGGATTAGGGGTTAGGGTTAGGGTTAGGGTTAGGGTTAAGTGGTTATGGTCAGGGTTAGGGTTAGGGGTTAGGGTTAGGGTTAGGGGTTAGGGTTAGGGTTAGGGTTAGGGTTA
This sequence comes from Mixophyes australis, assembly GCA_036250195.1. Classification (NCBI taxonomy): domain Eukaryota; kingdom Metazoa; phylum Chordata; class Amphibia; order Anura; family Limnodynastidae; genus Mixophyes; species Mixophyes australis. The sequence goes on along the minus strand of JAVHZZ010000004.1, from coordinate 210,317,697 downwards.
GGGTTTAGGGTTAGGGTTAGGGTTAGGGCTAGGGTTAGGGTTAGGGTTAGGGTTAGGGTTAGAGGGTTAGGGTTAGGGTTAGGGGGTTAGGGTTAGGGTTAGGGTTTGGGATTAGGGTTAGGGCTAGGGTTAGGGTTAGGGGGTTAGGGTTAGGGTTAGGGTTAGGTGGTTAGGGTTAGGGTTAGGTTTAGGGGGTTAGGGTTAGGGTTAGGTTTAGGGGGTTAGGGTTAGGGTTAAGGGGTTAGGGTTAGGGTTAGGGTTAGGGTTAGGGGTTAGGTTTAGGGTTAGGGTTAGGGTTTATGGTTAGGGTTAGGGGGTTAGGGTTAGGGTTAGGGGGTTAGGGTTAGGGGTTAGGGTTTGGGTTAGGGTTAGGGCTAGGGTTAGGGGTTAGGGTTAGGGTTAGGGTTAGGGGTTAGGGTTAGGGTTAGGTTTAGGGTTAGGGTTGGGGGGTTAGGGTTAGGTTTAGGGTTAGGGTTAGGGTTAGGGTTAGGGTTAGAGGTTAGGGTTAGGGTTAGGGTTAGGGTTAGGGTTTAGAATTAGGGTTAGGGTTAGGGCTAGGGTAAGGGTTAGGGTTAGGGTTAGAGGGTTAGGGTTAGGGTTATGGGGTTAGGGTTAAGGTTTGGGGTTAGGGTTAGGGTTAGGGCTAGGGTTATGGTTAGGGGGTTAGGGTTAGGGTTAGGGGGTTAGGGTTAGGGTTAGGGGGTTAGGGTTAGGGGGTTAGGGTTATAGTTAGGATTAGGGTTAGGGTTAATGGGTTAGGGTTAGGGTTAGGGTTAGGGTTAGGGGTTAGGTTTAGGGGTTATGGTTAGGGTTAGGGTTAGGGTTAGGGTTTAGGGTTAGGGTTAGGGTTAGGGGGTTAGGGTTAGGGTTAGGGTTTGGGGTTAGGGTTAGGGCTAGGGTTAGGGTTAGGGGGTTAGGGTTAGGGGGTTAGGGTTAGGGTTAGGGGGTTAGGGTTAGGGTTAGGGTTAGGGGGTTAGGGTTATGGTTAGGATTAGGGTTAGGGTTAGGGTTAATGGGTTAGGGTTAGGGTTAGGGTTAGGGGTTAGGTTTAGGGTTAGGGTTAGGGGTTATGGTTAGGGTTAGGGGGTTAGGGTTAGGGTTAGGGGGTTAGGGTTAGGGGGTTAGGGTTAGGGTTAGGGTTAGGGTTAGGGGTTAGGGTTAGGGTTAGGGTTAGGGTTAGGGCTAGGGTTAGGGGTTAGGGTTAGGGTTAGGGTTCATGATTCAATTCTTGATTTATGATTCATGATTCGATTCATGATTCATGATTAAATTCATGATTCATGATTTATGATTCAATTAATGATTCATGATTTATTTCATGATTCAATTCATGGTTCATGAATCTTGATTCAATTCATGATTTATTTTATGATTCATGATTGGATTTATGATTCATATTTCAATTCATGAGTCATGATTCATGATTCGATTTATGATTCATGAATCATGATTCAATTCATGATTCATGAATCATGATTCGATTCATGATTCATGTTTCAATTCATAATTTAATTCTTGAATCAATTCATAATTCAATTCATAATTCATGATTCATGATTCAGCGCATGATTCATCATTCTTTTTATGATTCATTTCATGATTCATGATTCAATTCATGATTTGTGATTCATGATTCAATTCATGATTCATGATTCATAATTCAATTCATGATTCATGATTCATGATTCGATTCATGATTCATGCTTCAATTCATGATTCATTATTCATGATTCAATTCATGATTCATGATTCATAATTTAATTCATGAGTCATGATTCATGATTTGATTCATGATTCTTGATTCGATTCATGATTCATGATTCAATTCATAATTCAATTCATGATTCAATATATCCGTGTTAGGGTTAGGGTTAGGGTTAGGGTTGGGGTTAGGGTTAGGGGTTAGGGGTTAGGGGTTAGGGTTAGGGTTAGGGGTTAGGGGTTAGGGTTAGGGTTAGGGTTAGGGGTTAGGGTTAGGGTTAGGGTTAAGGGGTTAGGGTTAGGGTTAGGGTTAGGGGTTAATGTTAGGGTTAGGGTTAGGGTTTAGGGTTAGGGTTAGGGTTAGGGTTCATGATTCATATCTTGATTCATGATTTATGATTTGATTCATGATTAAATTCATGATTCATGATTTATGATTCAATTCATGATTCATGATTTATTTTATGATTCAATTCATAATTCAATTCATGATTCATTATTCAATTCATGATTCATGATTCAATGCATGATTCATGATTCATTTCATGATTTATTTCATGATTTATGATTCAATTCATGATTCATAATTCATGATTCCATTCATGATTCATGATTAATTTTATGATTCATGATTCATGATTCAATTCATGATTTGTGATTCATGATTCAATTCATGATTCATAATTTAATTCATGAATCATGATTCATGATTCATGATTCGATTAATGATTCATGCTTCAATTCATGATTCATTATTTATGATTCAATTCATGATTCATGATTCGATTCATTATTCATAATTCAATTCATGATTTGTGATTCATGATTCGATTCATGATTCAAAATTCAATTCATGATTCATGATTCATGATTCAATTTATAATTCATGTTTTAAATCATGATTCAATTCATGATTCATGTTTTAATTCATGATTCATGATTCAATTCATGATTCATGATTCAATTTATGATTCATGATTCTTTATTCATGATTCAATTCATGATTCATGATTCAATTTATGATTCATGATTCATGATTTATTTCATGATTCAATTCATGGTTCATGAATCATGATTTAATTCATGATTTATTTCATTATTCATGATTCGATTCCTGATTCATGATTCATGATTTAATTCATGAGTCATGATTCATTATTCAATTCATGATTCATGATTTGATTCATGATTCATAAATTCAATTCATAATTCAATTCATGATTCAATATGTCCGGGTTAGGGTTAGGGTTAGGGTTTGGGTTAGGGATTAGGGGTTAGGGTTAGGGTTAGGGTTAGGGTTAAGTGGTTAGGGTCAGGGTTAGGGTTAGGGGTTAGGGTTAGGGTTAGGGTTAGGGGTTAGGGTTAGGGTTAGGGTTAGGGTTTAGGGTTAGGGTTAGGGTTAGGGCTAGGGTTAGGGTTAGGGTTAGGGTTAGGGTTAGAGGGTTAGGGTTAGGGTTAGGGGGTTAGGGTTAGGGTTAGGGTTTGGGATTAGGGTTAGGGCTAGGGTTAGGGTTAGGGGGTTAGGGTTAGGGTTTGGGTTAGGTGGTTAGGGTTAGGGTTAGGTTTAGGGGGTTAGGGTTAGGTTTAGGGGGTTAGGGTTAGGGTTAAGGGGTTAGGGTTAGGGTTAGGGTTAGGGTTAGGGGTTAGGTTTAGGGTTAGGGTTAGGGTTTATTGTTAGGGTTAGGGGGTTAGGGTTAGGGTTAGGGGGTTAGGGTTAGGGTTAGGGTTAGGGGTTAGGGTTTGGGTTAGGGTTAGGGCTAGGGTTAGGGGTTAGGGTTAGGGTTAGGGTTAGGGGTTAGGGTTAGGGTTAGGTTTAGGGTTAGGGTTGGGGGGTTAGGGTTAGGTTTAGGGTTAGGGTTAGGGTTAGGGTTAGGGTTAGAGGTTAGGGTTAGGGTTAGGGTTAGGGTTAGGGTTTAGAATTAGGGTTTATTGTTAGGGCTAGGGTAAGGGTTAGGGTTAGGGTTAGAGGGTTAGGGTTAGGGTTAGGGTTAGTGCTCCTTTACTTGAATATTTGATATTACGTCTACATTGTTTGTTATTACTAGGTCCAGTATAGTCCGGTTCCTAGTTGGTTCCTCAACTAATTGGGACATGTAATGGTCTTTTAGCGTGCTCAGAAACCTATTTCCCCTAGCTGTACCGCAGGTCTCAGTACTCCAATCAATGTCCGGATAATTAAAATCCCCCATAATTAAAATTTGACCTAGTTGTGTAGCCTTTTCAATTTGCTGTAGAAGTTGGGCTTCCTCAATCGTACTAATATCTGGCGGTTTATAGCATATCCCTATCAGAAACTTCTCTGAACTTTTTCCTCCGCTGGATATTTCCACCCACAATGCCTCTATATTATCACCAATATTCTCGTATATAACTTCCTGAATACTTGGTTTTAATTCTGGCTTAATATAAAGACATACTCCTCCTCCCCTTTTATTTACCCTATCCCTCCTGAAGAGAGAATAGCCTTCCAAGTTGACTGCCCAGTCATGTGTATCATCCCACCAGGTCTCAGTAATACCTATAATATCATACTGCTCATTCATTGCTACTAGTTCTAACTCCCCCATTTTACCTGTCAGGCTTCTTGCATTTGCAACCATACACTTAAGTCTATTGCCTCCCTTAGGTATTTCTTTTTGCTTTAAAAAGGGCCGCTCCTTATCGGCTATGCTTCCCTTTCCCCCCTCTCCACCCCCTTTACTCTTGTTAAATTCCTCCTTACTACTCTCAATGTCTATCCCATAAATACTTGCTTGCCC
>JAVHZZ010000004.1:210305737-210308237 GCA_036250195.1 Mixophyes australis | reverse complement strand
ATGATTTAATTCATGATTTATTTCATTATTCATGATTCGATTCCTGATTCATGATTCATGATTTAATTCATGAGTCATGATTCATTATTCAATTCATGATTCATGATTTGATTCATGATTCATAAATTCAATTCATAATTCAATTCATGATTCAATATGTCCGGGTTAGGGTTAGGGTTAGGGTTTGGGTTAGGGATTAGGGGTTAGGGTTAGGGTTAGGGTTAGGGTTAAGTGGTTAGGGTCAGGGTTAGGGTTAGGGGTTAGGGTTAGGGTTAGGGTTAGGGGTTAGGGTTAGGGTTAGGGTTAGGGTTAGGGTTTAGGGTTAGGGTTAGGGTTAGGGCTAGGGTTAGGGTTAGGGTTAGGGTTAGGGTTAGAGGGTTAGGGTTAGGGTTAGGGGGTTAGGGTTAGGGTTAGGGTTTGGGATTAGGGTTAGGGCTAGGGTTAGGGTTAGGGGGTTAGGGTTAGGGTTTGGGTTAGGTGGTTAGGGTTAGGGTTAGGTTTAGGGGGTTAGGGTTAGGTTTAGGGGGTTAGGGTTAGGGTTAAGGGGTTAGGGTTAGGGTTAGGGTTAGGGGTTAGGTTTAGGGTTAGGGTTAGGGTTTATGGTTAGGGTTAGGGGGTTAGGGTTAGGGTTAGGGGGTTAGGGTTAGGGTTAGGGTTAGGGGTTAGGGTTTGGGTTAGGGTTAGGGCTAGGGTTAGGGGTTAGGGTTAGGGTTAGGGTTAGGGGTTAGGGTTAGGGTTAGGTTTAGGGTTAGGGTTGGGGGGTTAGGGTTAGGTTTAGGGTTAGGGTTAGGGTTAGGGTTAGGGTTAGAGGTTAGGGTTAGGGTTAGGGTTAGGGTTAGGGTTTAGAATTAGGGTTTATTGTTAGGGCTAGGGTAAGGGTTAGGGTTAGGGTTAGAGGGTTAGGGTTAGGGTTAGGGTTAGTGCTCCTTTACTTGAATATTTGATATTACGTCTACATTGTTTGTTATTACTAGGTCCAGTATAGTCCGGTTCCTAGTTGGTTCCTCAACTAATTGGGACATGTAATGGTCTTTTAGCGTGCTCAGAAACCTATTTCCCCTAGCTGTACCGCAGGTCTCAGTACTCCAATCAATGTCCGGATAATTAAAATCCCCCATAATTAAAATTTGACCTAGTTGTGTAGCCTTTTCAATTTGCTGTAGAAGTTGGGCTTCCTCAATCGTACTAATATCTGGCGGTTTATAGCATATCCCTATCAGAAACTTCTCTGAACTTTTTCCTCCGCTGGATATTTCCACCCACAATGCCTCTATATTATCACCAATATTCTCGTATATAACTTCCTGAATACTTGGTTTTAATTCTGGCTTAATATAAAGACATACTCCTCCTCCCCTTTTATTTACCCTATCCCTCCTGAAGAGAGAATAGCCTTCCAAGTTGACTGCCCAGTCATGTGTATCATCCCACCAGGTCTCAGTAATACCTATAATATCATACTGCTCATTCATTGCTACTAGTTCTAACTCCCCCATTTTACCTGTCAGGCTTCTTGCATTTGCAACCATACACTTAAGTCTATTGCCTCCCTTAGGTATTTCTTTTTGCTTTAAAAAGGGCCGCTCCTTATCGGCTATGCTTCCCTTTCCCCCCTCTCCACCCCCTTTACTCTTGTTAAATTCCTCCTTACTACTCTCAATGTCTATCCCATAAATACTTGCTTGCCCCTCCCCCCCGGAGCCTAGTTTAAAATCTCCTCCAACCTTCTAACCATCCTCTCCCCTAGCACTGCAGCCCCCTCCTCATTCAGGTGCAATCCATCACGACAATAAAGATGGCAACTGACCGAGAAATCAGCCCAGTGCTCTAAGAATCCAAAACCCTCCTTCCTACACCAATCTTTTAGCCACGCATTAACCTCCCTAATCTCCCACTGCCTCCCTGGACTAGCGCGTGGCACAGGTAGTATTTCCGAAAATACTACCTTGGATGTCCTTGCCTTAAGTTTGCGACCTATGTCCCTGAAATCATTCTTTAGGACACCCCTTCTTCCTCTAACTCGGTCATTGGTGCCAACATGCACCAAAACCGCTGGGTCATTCCCAGCCCCTCCCAACAATCTGTCCACCCGATCCGCAATATGCCGAGCCCGAGCACTCGGGAGACAACACACTGTTCGGCATGCACGGTCCCGGTAACAGATTGCCCTATCTACCTTCCTAATAATTGAATCCCCTACCACCACAATCTGCCTGGGTCCCTGAGTAACTTTGGTCCCCTCTGTGCTGGAGAAACCATTCCCCTGGTTGCTAGAGGAAGCAGTGTCATCCAACTCTACCAATTCTGAACTGCCTTCCACAGTATCTTCATCCAATCTGGCAAATCTGCTGGGATTGCCTAGCTCAGAACTGGCATGCCTCTTCCTCCCTCTGCTACCCCTAGTTACTGTTACCCAGCTGCCTACCTGTGCATCCTCCTCTGTCTCTGCTCCACCCTGCTCAGATAACGCATCAACGGTGAGCTGTAAACTCTGCTCCAG
>JAVHZZ010000004.1:210295737-210300737 GCA_036250195.1 Mixophyes australis | reverse complement strand
TCATGATTCATGATTCGATTCATTATTCATAATTCAATTCATGATTTGTGATTCATGATTCGATTCATGATTCAAAATTCAATTCATGATTCATGATTCATGATTCAATTTATAATTCATGTTTTAAATCATGATTCAATTCATGATTCATGTTTTAATTCATGATTCATGATTCAATTCATGATTCATGATTCAATTTATGATTCATGATTCTTTATTCATGATTCAATTCATGATTCATGATTCAATTTATGATTCATGATTCGATTCATGATTCATGATTTATTTCATTATTCAATTCATGGTTCATGAATCTTGATTCAATTCATGATTTATTTCATTATTCATGATTCGATTCCTGATTCATGATTCATGATTTAATTCATGAGTCATGATTCATTATTCAATTCATGATTCATGATTTGATTCATGATTCATAAATTCAATTCATAATTCAATTCATGATTCAATATGTCTGGGTTAGGGTTAGGGTTAGGGTTTGGGTTAGGGATTAGGGGTTAGGGTTAGGGTTAGGGTTAGGGTTAAGTGGTTAGGGTCAGGGTTAGGGTTAGGGGTTAGGGTTAGGGTTAGGGGTTAGGGTTAGGGTTAGGGTTAGGGTTAGGGTTTAGGGTTAGGGTTAGGGTTAGGGCTAGGGTTAGGGTTAGGGTTAGGGTTAGGGTTAGAGGGTTAGGGTTAGGGTTAGGGGGTTAGGGTTAGGGTTAGGGTTTGGGATTAGGGTTAGGGCTAGGGTTAGGGTTAGGGGGTTAGGGTTAGGGTTAGGGTTAGGTGGTTAGGGTTAGGGTTAGGTTTAGGGGTTAGGGTTAGGGTTAGGTTTAGGGCGTTAGGGTTAGGGTTAAGGGGTTAGGGTTAGGGTTAGGGTTAGGGTTAGGGGTTAGGTTTAGGGTTAGGGTTAGGGTTTATGGTTAGGGTTAGGGGGTTAGGGTTAGGGTTAGGGGGTTAGGGTTAGGGTTAGGGGTTAGGGTTTGGGTTAGGGTTAGGGCTAGGGTTAGGGGTTAGGGTTAGGGTTAGGGTTAGGGGTTAGGGTTAGGGTTAGGTTTAGGGTTAGGGTTGGGGGGTTAGGGTTAGGTTTAGGGTTAGGGTTAGGGTTAGGGTTAGGGTTAGAGGTTAGGGTTAGGGTTAGGGTTAGGGTTAGGGTTTAGAATTAGGGTTAGGGTTAGGGCTAGGGTAAGGGTTAGGGTTAGGGTTAGAGGGTTAGGGTTAGGGTTAGGGGGTTAGGGTTAAGGTTTGGGGTTAGGGTTAGGGTTAGGGCTAGGGTTATGGTTAGGGGGTTAGGGTTAGGGTTAGGGGGTTAGGGTTAGGGTTAGGGGGTTAGGGTTAGGGGGTTAGGGTTATAGTTAGGATTAGGGTTAGGGTTAATGGGTTAGGGTTAGGGTTAGGGTTAGGGTTAGGGGTTAGGTTTAGGGTTAGGGGTTATGGTTAGGGTTAGGGTTAGGGTTAGGGTTTAGGGTTAGGGTTAGGGTTAGGGGGTTAGGGTTAGGGTTAGGGTTTGGGGTTAGGGTTAGGGTTAGGGCTAGGGTTAGGGTTAGGGGGTTAGGGTTAGGGGGTTAGGGTTAGGGTTAGGGGGTTAGGGTTAGGCTTAGGGTTAGGGGGTTAGGGTTATGGTTAGGATTAGGGTTAGGGTTAGGGTTAATGGGTTAGGGTTAGGGTTAGGGTTAGGGGTTAGGTTTAGGGTTAGGGTTAGGGGTTATGGTTAGGGTTAGGGGGTTAGGGTTAGGGTTAGGGGGTTAGGGTTAGGGGGTTAGGGTTAGTGTTAGGGTTAGGGTTAGGGGTTAGGGTTAGGGTTAGGGTTAGGGTTAGGGCTAGGGTTAGGGGTTAGGGTTAGGGTTAGGGTTCATGATTCAATTCTTGATTTATGATTCATGATTCGATTCATGATTCATGATTAAATTCATGATTCATGATTTATGATTCAATTAATGATTCATGATTTATTTCATGATTCAATTCATGGTTCATGAATCTTGATTCAATTCATGATTTATTTTATGATTCATGATTGGATTTATGATTCATATTTCAATTCATGAGTCATGATTCATGATTCGATTTATGATTCATGAATCATGATTCAATTCATGATTCATGAATCATGATTCGATTCATGATTCATGTTTCAATTCATAATTTAATTCTTGAATCAATTCATAATTCAATTCATAATTCATGATTCATGATTCAGCGCATGATTCATCATTCTTTTTATGATTCATTTCATGATTCATGATTCAATTCATGATTTGTGATTCATGATTCAATTCATGATTCATGATTCATAATTCAATTCATGATTCATGATTCATGATTCGATTCATGATTCATGCTTCAATTCATGATTCATTATTCATGATTCAATTCATGATTCATGATTCATAATTTAATTCATGAGTCATGATTCATGATTTGATTCATGATTCTTGATTCGATTCATGATTCATGATTCAATTCATAATTCAATTCATGATTCAATATATCCGTGTTAGGGTTAGGGTTAGGGTTAGGGTTGGGGTTAGGGTTAGGGGTTAGGGGTTAGGGTTAGGGTTAGGGGTTAGGGGTTAGGGTTAGGGTTAGGGTTAGGGTTAAGGGGTTAGGGTTAGGGTTAGGGGTTAATGTTAGGGTTAGGGTTAGGGTTTAGGGTTAGGGTTAGGGTTAGGGTTCATGATTCATATCTTGATTCATGATTTATGATTTGATTCATGATTAAATTCATGATTCATGATTTATGATTCAATTCATGATTCATGATTTATTTTATGATTCAATTCATAATTCAATTCATGATTCATGATTCAATTCATGATTCATGATTCAATGCATGATTCATGATTCATTTCATGATTTATTTCATGATTTATGATTCAATTCATGATTCATAATTCATGATTCCATTCATGATTCATGATTAATTTTATGATTCATGATTCATGATTCAATTCATGATTTGTGATTCATGATTCAATTCATGATTCATAATTTAATTCATGATTCATGATTCATGATTCGATTAATGATTCATGCTTCAATTCATGATTCATTATTTATGATTCAATTCATGATTCATGATTCGATTCATTATTCATAATTCAATTCATGATTTGTGATTCATGATTCGATTCATGATTCAAAATTCAATTCATGATTCATGATTCATGATTCAATTTATAATTCATGTTTTAAATCATGATTCAATTCATGATTCATGTTTTAATTCATGATTCATGATTCAATTCATGATTCATGATTCAATTTATGATTCATGATTCTTAATTTATGATTCAATTCATGATTCATGATTCAATTTATGATTCATGATTCGATTCATGATTCATGATTTATTTCATGATTCAATTCATGGTTCATGAATCTTGATTCAATTCATGATTTATTTCATTATTCATGATTCGATTCCTGATTCATGATTCATGATTTAATTCATGAGTCTTGATTCATTATTCAATTCATGATTCATTATTTGATTCATGATTCATAAATTCAATTCATAATTCAATTCATGATTCAATATGTCCGGGTTAGGGTTAGGGTTTGGGTTAGGGATTAGGGGTTAGGGTTAGGGTTAGGGTTAGGGTTAAGTGGTTAGGGTCAGGGTTAGGGTTAGGGGTTAGGGTTAGGGTTAGGGTTAGGGTTAGGGGTTAGGGTTAGGGTTAGGGTTAGGGTTAGGGTTTAGGTTTAGGGTTAGGGTTAGGGCTAGGGTTAGGGTTAGGGTTAGGGTTAGAGGGTTAGGGTTAGGGTTAGGGGGTTAGGGTTAGGGTTTGGGATTAGGGTTAGGGCTAGGGTTAGGGTTAGGGGGTTAGGGTTAGGGTTAGGTGGTTAGGGTTAGGGTTAGGTTTAGGGGGTTAGGGTTAGGGTTAGGTTTAGGGGGTTAGGGTTAGGGTTAGGGTTAGGGTTAAGGGGTTAGGGTTAGGGTTAGGGGTTAGGTTTAGGGTTAGGGTTAGGGTTTATGGTTAGGGTTAGGGGGTTAGGGTTAGGGTTAGGGGGTTAGGGTTAGGGTTAGGGTTAGGGGTTAGGGTTAGGGTTTGGGTTAGGGTTATGGCTAGGGTTAGGGGTTAGGGTTAGGGTTAGGGTTAGGGTTAGGGGTTAGGGTTAGGGTTAGGTTTAGGGTTAGGGTTGGGGGGTTAGGGTTAGGTTTAGGGTTAGGGTTAGAGTTAGGGTTAGGGTTAGAGGTTAGGGTTAGGGTTAGGGTTAGGGTTAGGGTTTAGGGTTAGGGTTAGGGTTAGGGTTAGGGTTAGGGTTAGAGGGTTAGGGTTAGGGTTAGGGGGTTAGGGTTAGGGTTAAGGTTTGGGGTTAGGGTTAGGGTTAGGGCTAGGGTTAGGGTTAGGGGGTTAGGGTTAGGGTTAGGGGGTTAGGGTTAGGGTTAGGGGGTTAGGGTTAGGGGGTTAGGGTTATGGTTAGGATTAGGGTTAGGGTTAATGGGTTAGGGTTAGGGTTAGGGTTAGGGTTAGGGGTTAGGTTTAGGGTTAGGGTTAGGGGTTATGGTTAGGGTTAGGGTTAGGGTTAGGGTTAGGGTTTAGGGTTAGGGCTAGGGTTAGGGTTAGGGTTAGGGGGTTAGGGTTAGGGTTAGGGTTTGGGGTTAGGGTTAGGGTTAGGGCTAGGGTTAGGGTTAGGGTTAGGGGGTTAGGGTTAGGGGGTTAGGGTTAGGGTTAGGGGGTTAGGGTTAGGGTTAGGGTTAGGGGGTTAGGGTTATGGTTAGGATTAGGGTTAGGGTTAGGGTTAAGGGGTTAGGGTTAGGGTTAGGGTTAGGGGTTAGGTTTAGGGTTAGGGTTAGGGGTTATGGTTAGGGTTAGGGGGTTAGGGTTAGGGTTAGGGTTAGGGGGTTAGGGTTAGGGGGTTAGGGTTAGGGATAGGGTTAGGGTTAGGGGTTAGGGTTAGGGTTAGGGTTAGGGTTAGGGCTAGGGTTAGGGGTTAGGGTTAGGGTTAGGGTTCATGATTCAATTCTTGATTTATGATTCATGATTCATGATTTA
>JAVHZZ010000004.1:210288237-210290737 GCA_036250195.1 Mixophyes australis | reverse complement strand
TTCATGATTCATGATTCAGTTCATGATTCATGATTCAATTTATGATTTGTGATTCATGATTCAATTCATGATTCATAATTCAATTCATGATTTGTGATTCATGATTCGATTCATGATTCAAAATTCAATTCATGATTCATGATTCAATTTATAATTCATGTTTTAAATCATGATTCAATTCATGATTCATGTTTTAATTTATGATTCATGATTCTTAATTCATGATTCAATTCATGATTTATGATTCGATTCATGCTTCATGATTTATTTCATGATTCAATTCATGGTTCATGAATCTTGATTCAATTCATGATTTATTTCATTATTCATGATTCGATTCATGATTCATGATTCATGATTCAATTCATGAGTCATGATTCATTATTCAATTCATGATTCATGATTCGATTCATGATTCATAAATTCAATTCATAATTCAATTCATGATTCAAAATGTCCGGGTTAGGGTTAGGTTTAGGGTTAGGGTTAGGGTTAGGGGTTAGGGTTAGGGTTAGGGTTAAGTGGTTAGGGTTAGGGTTAGGGTTAGGGTTAGGGGTTAGGGTTAGGGTTAGGATTAGTGGTTAGGGTTAGGGTTGGGGGGTTAGGGTTAGGTTTAGGGTTAGGGTTAGGGTTAGGGTTAGGGATAGATGTTAGGGTTATGGTTAGGGTTAGGGTTTGGGGTTAGGGTTAGGGTTAGGGCTAGGTTTAGGGTTAGGGTTAGGGGGTTAGGGATAGGATTAGGGGGTTAGGGTTAGGGTTAGGGTTTGGGGTTAGGGTTAGGGTTAGGGCTAGGGTTAGGGTTAGGGGGTTAGGGTTAGGGTTAGGGGGTTAGGGTTAGGGTTTGGGTTAGGGGGTTAGGGTTAGGGTTAGGGGGTTCATGATTCAATTCATGATTCAAAATTCAATTCATGATTCATGATTCATGATTCAATTTATAATTCATGTTTTAAATCATGATTCAATTCATGATTCATGTTTTAATTTATGATTCATGATTCTTAATTCATGATTCAATTCATGATTCAAAATGTCCGGGTTAGGGTTAGGTTTAGGGTTAGGGTTAGGGTTAGGGGTTAGGGGTTAGGGTTAGGGTTAGGGTTAAGTGGTTAGGGTTAGGGTTAGGGTTAGGGGTTAGGGTTAGGGTTAGGATTAGGGGTTAGGGTTAGGGTTAGGGTTAGGGTTGGGGGGTTAGGGTTAGGTTTAGGGTTAGGGTTAGGGTTAGGGTTAGGGATAGAGGTTAGGGTTAGGGTTAGGGTTAGGGTTTGGGGTTAGGGTTAGGGCTAGGTTTAGGGTTAGGGTTAGGGGGTTAGGGATAGGATTAGGGGGTTAGGGTTAGGGTTAGGGTTTGGGGTTAGGGTTAGGGTTAGGGCTAGGGTTAGGGTTAGGGGGTTAGGGTTAGGGTTTGGGTTAGTGGGTTAGGGTTAGGGTTAGGGGGTTAGGGTTATGGTTAGGATTAGGGTTAGGGTTAAGGGGTTAGGGTTAGGGTTAGGGTTAGGGTTAGGGGTTAGGTTTAGGGTTAGGGATAGGGGTTATGGTTAGGGTTAGGGGTTGGGGTTAGAGGGTTAGGGTTAGGGTTAGGGGTTAGGGTTAGGGGGTTAGGGTTAGGGTTAGGGGTTAGGGTTAGGGTTAGGGTTAGGGCTAGGGTTAGGGGTTAGGGTTTGGGTTAGGGTTAGGGTTCATGATTCAATTCTTGATTTATGATTCATGATTCAATTCATGATTCATGATTAAATTCATGATTCATGATTTATGATTCAATTAATGATTCATGATTTATGATTCAATTCATGCTTTGTGATTCATGATTCAATTCATGATTCATGATTCATAATTCAATTCATGATTCATGATTCGATTCATGATTCATGATTCAATTCATGATTTATGATTCATTTTATGATTCATGATTCATGATTCAATTCATGATTTGTGATTCATGATTCAATTCATGATTCATGATTCATAATTCAATTCATGATTCATGATTCGATTCATGATTCATGATTCATGTTTCAATTCATGATTCAATTCCTGATTTAATTTATAATTCAATTCATGATTCAATTCATAATTCAATTCATGATTCATGATTCAATTCATGATTCATGATTCATGATTCAATGCATGATTCATGATTCAATTTATGATTCATTTCATGATTTATGATTCAATTTATAATTCATGATTCATGATTCCATTCATGATTCATGATTCGATTCATAATTCATGATTCAATTCATGATTCATGATTCATGATTCAATTCATGATTCATGATTCATGATTCAGTTCATGATTCATGATTCAATTCATGATTCATTTCATGATTTATGATTCAATTCATGATTCATGATTCCATTCATGATTCATGATTCGATTCATGATTCATGATTCAATTCATGATTCATGATTCAGTTCATGATTCATGATTTGTGATTCATGATTCAATTCATGATTCATAATTCAATTCATGATTTGTGATTCATGATTCGATTCATGATT
>JAVHZZ010000004.1:210278237-210283237 GCA_036250195.1 Mixophyes australis | reverse complement strand
TCATGATTTGTGATTCATGATTCAATTCATAATTCATAATTCAATTCATGATTTGTGATTCATGATTCGATTCATGATTCAAAATTCAATTCATTATTCATGATTCATGATTCAATTTATAATTCATGTTTTAAATCATGATTCAATTCATGATTCATGTTTTAATTCATGAATTATGATTCAATTCATGATTCATGATTCGATTCATGATTCATGATTCATGTTTCAATTCATGATTCAATTCCTGATTTAATTTATAATTCAATTCATGATTCAATTCATAATTCAATTCATGATTCATGATTCAATTCATGATTCATGATTCATGATTCAATGCATGATTCATGATTCATGATTCAATGCATGATTCATGATTCCATTCATGATTCATGTTTGAATTAATGATTCAATTCATGATTCATTTCATGATTTATTATTCAATTTATAATTCATGATTCATGATTCCATTCATGATTCATGATTCGATTCATGATTCATGATTCAATTCATGATTCATGATTCATGATTCAGTTTATGATTCATGATTCAATTCATGATTTGTGATTCATGATTCAATTCATGATTCATAATTCAATTCATGATTTGTGATTCAAGATTCGATTCATGATTCAAAATTCAATTCATTATTCATGATTCATGATTCAATTTATAATTCATGTTTTAAATCATGATTCAATTCATGATTCATGTTTTAATTCATGATTCATGATTCAATTCATGATTCATGATTCAATTTATGATTCATGATTCTTAATTCATGATTCATGATTCGATTCATGCTTCATGATTTATTTCATGATTCAATTCATGGTTCATGAATCTTGATTCAATTCATGATTTATTTCATTATTCATGATTCGATTCATGATTCATGATTCATGATTCAATTCATGAGTCATGATTCATTATTCAATTCATGATTCATGATTCGATTCATGATTCATAAATTCAATTCATAATTCAATTCATGATTCAATATGTCCGGGTTAGGGTTAGGTTTAGGTTTAGGGTTAGGGTTAGGGGTTAGGGGTTAGGGCTAGGGTTAGGGTTAGGGCTAGGGTTAGGGTTAGGGTTAGGGGGTTAGGGTTAGGGTTAGGGGGTTAGGGTCAGGGTTTGGGTTAGGGGGTTAGGGTTAGGGTTAGGGGGTTAGGGTTATGGTTAGGATTAGGGTTAAGGTTAAGGGGTTAGGGTTAGGGTTAGGGTTAGGGTTAGGGGTTAGGTTTAGGGTTAGGGATAGGGGTTATGGTTAGGGGGTTAGGGTTAGGGGGTTAGGGTTAGGGTTAGGGGGTTAGGGTTAGGGTTAGGGTTAGGGGTTAGGGTTAGGGTTAGGGTTAGGGCTAGGGTTAGGGGTTAGGGTTAGGGTTAGGGTTAGGGTTCATGATTCAATTCTTGATTTATGATTCATGATTCGATTCATGATTCATGATTAAATTCATGATTCATGATTTATGATTCAATTAATGATTTTTTTTTCATGATTCATGATTGGATTCATGATTCATAATTCAATTCATGATTTGTGATTCATGATTCGATTCATGATTCAAAATTCAATTCATTGTTCATGATTCATGATTAAATTTATAATTCATGTTTTAAATCATGATTCAATTCATGATTCATGTTTTAATTCATGATTCATGATTCAATTCATGATTCATGATTCAATTTATGATTCATGATTCTTAATTCATGATTCAATTCATGATTTATGATTCGATTCATACTTCATGATTTATTTCATGATTCAATTCATGGTTCATGAATCTTGATTCAATTCATGATTTATTTCATTATTCATGATTCGATTCATGATTCATGATTCATGATTCAATTCATGAGTCATGATTCAT
This sequence comes from Mixophyes australis, assembly GCA_036250195.1. Taxonomy (NCBI): domain Eukaryota; kingdom Metazoa; phylum Chordata; class Amphibia; order Anura; family Limnodynastidae; genus Mixophyes; species Mixophyes australis. The sequence goes on along the minus strand of JAVHZZ010000004.1, from coordinate 210,281,363 downwards.
TATTCAATTCATGATTCATGATTCGATTCATGATTCATAAATTCAATTCATAATTCAATTCATGATTCAATATGTCCGGGTTAGGGTTAGGTTTAGGGTTAGGGTTAGGGTTAGGGGTTAGGGGTTAGGGTTAGGGTGAAGTGGTTAGGGTTAGGGTTAGGGTTAGGGGTTAGGGGGTTAGGGTTAGGGGTTAGGGTTAGGGTTAGGGTTAGGGTTGGGGGGTTAGGGTTAGGTTTAGGGTTAGGGTTAGGGTTAGGGTTAGAGTTAGAGGTTAGTGTTAGGGTTAGGGTAAGGGTTAGGGTTAGGGTTTGGGGTTAGGGTTAGGGTTAGGGATAGGGTTAGGGGGTTAGGGTTAGGGTTAGGGTTTGGGGTTTGGGTTAGGGCTAGGGTTAGGGTTAGGGTTAGGGCTAGGGTTAGGGTTAGGGTTAGGGGGTTAGGGTTAGGGTTAGGGTTAGGTGGTTAGGGTCAGGGTTTGGGTTAGGGGGTTAGGGTTAGGGTTAGAGGGTTAGGGTTATGGTTAGGATTAGGATTAGGGTTAAGGGGTTAGGGTTAGGGTTACGGTTAGGGTTAGGGGTTAGGTTTAGGGTTAGGGATAGGGGTTATGGTTAGGGTTAGGGGGTTAGGTTTAGGGTTACGGGGTTAGGGTTAGGGGTTAGGGTTAGGGTTAGGGTTAGGGTTAGGGTTAGGGCTAGGGGTTAGGGTTAGGGTTAGGGTTAGGGTTCATGATTCAATTCTTGATTTATGATTCATGATTCGATTCATGATTCATGATTCGATTCATGATTCATGATTAAATTCATGATTCATGATTTATGATTCAATTAATGATTCATGATTTATTTCATGATTCAATTCATGGTTCATGAATCTTGATTCAATTCATGATTTTTTTTTCATGATTCATGATTGGATTCATGATTCATAATTCAATTCATGAGTCATGATTCATGATTCGATTTATGATTCATGAATCATGATTCAATTCATGATTCATGAATCATGATTCGATTCATGATTCATGTTTCAATCCATGATTTAATTCTTAATTCAATTCATAATTCAATTCATGATTCATGATTTATGATTCAATGCATGATTCATCATTCTTTTTTAGGTTAGGGTTAGGGTTAGGGTTTGGGTTAGTGGTTAGGGTTAGGGTTAGGGTTAGGGGTTAGGGTTAGGGTTAGGGTTAGGGGGTTAGGGGTTAATGTTAGGGTTAGGGTTAGGGGTTAGGGTTAGGGTTAGGGTTCATGATTCAATTCTTGATTCATGATTCGATTCATGATTAAATTCATGATTCATGATTTATGATTCAATTTATGATTCATGATTTATTTCATGATTCAATTCATGGTTTATGAATCTTGATTCAATTCATGATTTATTTCATGATTCATGATTCGATTCATGATTCATGAATCATGATTCAATTCATGAATTATGAATCATGATTCGATTCATGATTCATGTTTCAATTCATGATTTAATTCTTGATTCAATTCATAATTCAATTCATGATTCATGATTCAATTCATGATTCATGATTCAATGCATGATTCATGATTCATTTCATTATTCATTTCATGATTTATGATTCAATTCATGATTCATGATTAATGATTCCATTCATGATTCATGATTAATTTTATGATTCATGATTCATGATTCAATTCATGATTTGTGATTAATGATTCAATTCATGATTCATGATTCATAATTCAATTCATAATTCATGATTTGATTCATGATTCATGATTCATGTTTCAATTCATGATTCAATTCCTGATTCAATCTATAATTCAATTCATGATTCAATTCTTAATTCAATTCATGATTCATGATTCAATTCATGATTCATGATTCATGATTCAATGCATGATTCATGATTCATGATTCAATGCATGATACATGATTCCATTCATGATTCATGTTTGAATTCATGATTCAATTCATGATTCATTTCATGATTCATGATTCAATTCATGATTCATGATTCAATTCATGATTCATGATTCATGATTCAGTTCATGATTCATGATTCAATTCATGATTCATTTCATGATTTATGATTCAATTCATAATTCATGATTCATGATTTGATTCATGATTCATGATTCGATTCATGATTCATGATTCGATTCATGATTCATGATTCAATTCATGATTCATGATTCATGATTCAGTTCATGATTCATGATTCAATTCATGATTTGTGATTCATGATTCAATTCATGATTAATAATTCAATTCATGATTTGTGATTCATGATTCGATTCATGATTCAAAATTCAATTCATGATTCATGATTCATGATTCAATTCATGATTTATGATTCAATTTATGATTCATGATTCTTAATTCATGATTCAATTCATGATTTATGATTCGATTCATGATTCATGATTTATTTCATGATTCAATTCATGGTTCATGAATCTTGATTCAATTCATGATTTATTTCATTATTCATGATTCGATTCATGATTCATGATTCAATTCATGAGTCATGATTCATTATTCAATTCATGATTCATGATTTGATTCATGATTCATAAATTCAATTCATAATTTAATTCATGATTAAATATGTCCGGGTTAGGGTTAGGGTTAGGGTTAGGGGTTAGGGGTTAGGGTTAGGGTTAGGGTTAGGGTTAAGTGGTTAGGGTTAGGGTTAGGGTTAGGGTTAGGGGTTAGGGTTAGGGTTAGGGTTAGGGTTAGGGGTGGGGGGTTAGGATTAGGTTTAGGGTTAGGGTTAGGGTTAGGGTTAGGGTTAGAGGTTAGGGTTAGGGTTAGGGTTTGGGGTTAGGGTTAGGGTTAGGGTTAGGGCTAAGGTTAGGGTTAGGGTTAGGGTTAGGGGGTTAGGGTTAGAGTTAGTTGGTTAGGGTTAGGGTTAGGGCTAGGGTTAGGGTTAGGGGGTTAGGGTTAGGGGGTTAGGGTTAGGGTTAGGGGGTTAGGGTTAGGGTTAGCGGGTTAGGGTTATGGTTAGGATTAGGGTTAGGGTTAAGGAGTTAGTGTTAGGGGTTAGGTTTAGGGTTAGGGATAGGGGTTATGGTTAGGGTTAGGGGGTTAGGGTTAGGGTTAGGGTTAGGGTTAGGATTAGGGCTAGGGTTAGGGTTAGGGTTAGGG
>JAVHZZ010000004.1:210258237-210268237 GCA_036250195.1 Mixophyes australis | reverse complement strand
TGAATTCATGATTCATGATTCAATTTATGATTCATGATTCTTAATTCATTATTCAATTCATGATTTATGATTCGATTCATGATTCATGATTTATTTCATGATTCAATTCATGGTTCATGAATCTTGATTCAATTCATGATTTATTTCATTATTCATGATTCGATTCATGATTCATGATTCATGATTCAATTCATGAGTCATGATTCATGATTCAATTCATGAGTCATGATTCATTATTCAATTCATGATTCATGATTCGATTCATGATTCATAAATTCAATTCATAATTCAATTCATGATTCAATATGTCCGGGTTAGGGTTAGGGTTAGGGTTAGGGGTTAGGGGTTAGGGGTTAGGGTTAGGGTTAGGGGGTTAGGGTTAGGGTTAGGGTTAAGGGGTTAGGGTAGGGGTTAGGGTTAGGGGTTAGGGTTATGGTTAGGATTAGTGTTAGGGTTAGGGTTAAGGGGTTAGGGTTAGGGTTAGGGGTTAGGGTTAGGGTTAGGTTTAGGGTTAGGGTTAGGGGTTAGGGTTAGGGTTAAGGGGTTAGGGTAGGGGTTAGGGTTAGGGGTTAGGGTTATGGTTAGGATTAGTGTTAGGGTTAGGGTTAAGGGGTTAGGGTTAGGGTTAGGGGTTAGGGTTAGGGTTAGGTTTAGGGTTAGGGTTAGGGGTTAGGGTTAGGGTTAGGGGGTTAGGGTTAGGGTTAGGGGTTAGGGTTAGGGTTAGGGTTAGGGGTTAGGGTTAGGGTTAGGAATAGGGTTAGGGTTAGGATTAGGGTTAGGGTTAGGGTTAGGGTTTGGGGTTAGGGTTAGGGGTTAGGGGTCAGGGTTAGGGTTAGGGTTAGGGTTTGGGGTTAGGGTTAGGGTTAGGGTTAGGGGGTTAGGGTTAGGGTTAGGGTTAAGGGGTGAGGGTTAGGGTTAGGGGGTTAGGGTTATGGTTAGGATTAGGGTTAGGGTTAGGGTTAAGGGGTTAGGGTTAGGGTTAGGGGTTAGGGTTAGGTGTTAGGGTTAGGGGTTAGAGAGTTAGGGTTAGGGTTAGGGTAATGGGGTTAGGGTTAGGATTAGGGTTAGGATTAGGGGTTAGGGTTAGGGTGAGGGTTAGGGTTTGAGGTTAGAGTTAGGGTTAGGGTTAGGGGTTAGGGGTCAGGGTTAGGGTTAGGGTTAGGGTTAGAGGTTAGGGTTAGGGTTAGGGTTAGGGTTAGGGGTTAAGGTTAGGGTTAGGGTTAGGGTTAGAGTTAGGGTTAGGGTTAGGGTTAGGATTAGGGGGTTAGGGTTAGGGTTAGGGGGTTAGGGTTAGGGGTTAGAATTAGGGTTAGGGTTAGGGTTAGGGGTTAGGGTTAGGGTTAGGGGGTTAGGATTAGGGTTAGGGGGTTAGGGGGTTAGGGTTAGGTTTAGGGTTAGGGTTAGGGTTAGGGTTAGGGGTTAGGGTTAGGGTTAGGGTTAGTGGTTAGGTTTAGGGTTAGGGTTAGGGGTTAGGGTTAGGGTTAGGGGTTAGGGTTAGGGGGTTAGGGTTAGGGTTAGGGGTTAATGTTAGGGTTAGGGTTAGGGTTTGGGTTAGGGTTCATGATTCAATTCTTGATTCATGATTCTTGATTCGATTCATGATTAAATTCATTAATTCATGATTTATGATTAAATTCATGATTTATTTCATGATTCAATTCATGGTTCATGAATCATGATTCAATTCATGATTCATGAATCATGATTCGATTCATGATTCATGTTTCAATTCATGATTTAATTCTTGATTCAATTCATAATTCAATTCATGATTCATGATTCAATTCATGATTCATGCTTCAATGCATGATTCATGATTCATTTCATGATTCATTTCATGATTTATAATTCAATTCATGATTCATGATTCATGATTCCATTTATGATTCATGATTAATTTTAAGATTCTTGATTCATGATTCAATTCATGATTTGTGATTCATGATTCAATTCATGATTCATGAGTCATGATTCGATTCATGATTCATGCTTCAATTCATGATTCATGATTTATGATTCAATTCATGATTCATGATTCGATTCATGATTCATGATTCATGTTTAAATTCATCATTCAATTCATAATTCAATTCATGATTCATGATTCAATTCATGATTCATGATTCAATGCATGATTCATGATTCATGATTCAATGCATGATTCATGATTCCATTCATGATTCATGTTTGAATTCATGATTCAATTCATGATTCATTTCATGATTCATGATTCAATTCATGATTCATGATTCAGTTCATGATTCATGATTCAATTCATGATTCATTTCATGATTTATGATTCAATTCATAATTCATGATTCATGATTCCATTCATGATTCATGATTCGATTCATGATTCATGATTCAATTCATGAATCATGATTCAATTTATGATTCATGATTCATGATTCAGTTCATGATTCATGATTTAATTCATGATTTGTGATTCATGATTCAATTCATGATTCATAATTCAATTCATGATTTGTGATTTATGATTCGATTCATTATTCAAAATTCAATTCATTATTCATGATTCATGATTCAATTTATAATTCATGTTTTAAATCATGATTCAATTCATGATTCATGTTTTAATTCATGATTCATGATTCAATTCATGATTGAATTCATGATTCATGATTCAATTTATGATTCATGATTCTTAATTCATTATTCAAATCATGATTTATGATTCGATTCATGATTCATGATTTATTTCATGATTCAATTCATGGTTCATGAATCTTGATTCAATTTATGATTTATTTCATTATTCATGATTCGATTCATGATTCATGATTCATGATTCAATTCATGAGTCATGATTCATTATTCAATTCATGATTCATGATTCGATTCATGATTCATAAATTCAATTCATAATTCAATTTGTCCGGGTTAGGGTTAGGGTTAGGGGTTAGGGGTTAGGGGTTAGGGTTAGGGTTAAGTGGTTAGGGTTAGGGTTAGGGTTAGGGGTTAGGGTTAGTTTTAGGGTTAGGGTTAGGGGGTTAGGGTTAGGGTTAGGGGGTGAGGAAGTTAGGGTTAGGGTTAGGGGTTAGGTTTAGGGTAAGGGTTAGGGTTAGGGTTAGGGGTTAGGGTTAGGGTTAGGGTTAGTGGTTAGGGTTAGGGTTAGGGTTAGGGGTTAGGGTTAGGGTTAGGGGGTTAGGGTTAGGGCTAGGGTTAGGGGTTAATGTTAGGGTTAGTGTTTAGGGTTAGGGTTAGGGTCAGGGTTCATGATTCAATTCTTGATTCATGATTCATGATTCGATTCATGATTAAATTCATGATTCATGATTTATGATTCAATTCATGATTCATGATTTATTTCATGATTCATGATTAAATTCATGATTCATGAATCTTGATTCAATTCATGATTTATGTTTTAATTCATGATTCATGATTCAATTCATGATTGAATTCATGATTCATGATTCAATTTATGATTAATGATTCGATTCATGATTCATGATTTATTTCATGATTCAATTCATGGTTCATGAATCTTGATTCAATTCATGATTTATTTCATTATTCATGATTCGATTCATGATTCATGATTCATGATTCAATTCATGAGTCATGATTCATTATTCAATTCATGATTCATGATTCGATTCATGATTCATAAATTCAATTCATAATTCAATTCATGATTCAATATGTCCGGGTTAGGGTTAGGGTTAGGGGTTAGGGGTTGGGGTTAGGGTTAGGGTTAAGTGGTTAGGGTTGGGGTTAGGTGTTAGGGTTAGTTTTAGGGTTAGGGTTAGGGGGTTAGGGTTAGGGTTAGGGTTAGGATTAGGGGTTAGGGTTAGGGTGAGGGTTAGGGTTTGAGGTTAGAGTTAGGGTTAGGGTTAGGGGTTAGGGGTCAGGGTTAGGGTTAGGGTTAGGGTTAAGGGGTTAGGGTTAAGGTTAGGGTTAGAGGTTAGGGTTAGGGTTAGGGTTAGGGTTAGGGGTTAAGGTTAGGGTTAGGGTTAGGGTTAGGGTTAGAGTTAGGGTTAGGGTTAGGGTTAGGATTAGGGGGTTAGGGTTAGGGTTAGGGGGTTAGGGTTAGGGGTTAGAATTAGGGTTAGGGTTAGGGTTAGGGTTAGGGGTTAGGGTTAGGGTTAGGGTTAGGGGGTTAGGGTTAGGGTTAGGGGGTTAGGGGGTTAGGGTTAGGTTTAGGGTTAGGGTTAGGGTTAGGGGTTAGGGTTAGGGTTAGTGGTTAGGTTTAGGGTTAGGGGTTAGGGTTAGGGTTAGGGGTTAGGGTTAGGGGGTTAGGGTTAGGGTTAGGGGTTAATGTTAGGGTTAGGGTTAGGGTTTGGGTTAGGGTTCATGATTCAATTCTTGATTCATGATTCTTGATTCGATTCATGATTAAATTCATGATTCATGATTTATGATTAAATTCATGATTTATTTCATGATTCAATTCATGGTTCATGAATCATGATTCAATTCATGATTCATGAATCATGATTCGATTCATGATTCATGTTTTAATTCATGATTTAATTCTTGATTCAATTCATAATTCAATTCATGATTCATGATTCAATTCATGATTCATGCTTCAATGCATGATTCATGATTCATTTCATGATTCATTTCATGATTTATAATTCAATTCATGATTCATGATTCATGATTCCATTTATGATTCATGATTAATTTTATGATTCTTGATTCATGATTCAATTCATGATTTGTGATTCATGATTCAATTCATGATTCATAATTCAATTCATGATTCATGAGTCATGATTCGATTCATGATTCATGCTTCAATTCATGATTCATGATTTATGATTCAATTCATGATTCATGATTCGATTCATGATTCATGATTCATGTTTCAATTCATGATTCAATTCCTGATTCAATTTATAATTCAATTCATCATTCAATTCATAATTCAATTCATGATTCATGATTCAATTCATGATTCATGATTCAATGCATGATTCATGATTCATGATTCAATGCATGATTCATGATTCCATTCATGATTCATGTTTGAATTCATGATTCAATTCATGATTCATTTCATGATTCATGATTCAATTCATGATTCATGATTCAATTCATTATTCATGATTCATGATTCAGTTCATGATTCATGATTCAATTCATGATTCATTTCATGATTTATGATTCAATTCATAATTCATGATTCATGATTCGATTCATGATTCATGATTCGATTCATGATTCATGATTCAATTCATGAATCATGATTCAATTTATGATTCATGATTCATGATTCAGTTCATGATTCATGATTTAATTCATGATTTGTGATTCATGATTCAATTCATGATTCATAATTCAATTCATGATTTGTGATTTATGATTCGATTCATTATTCAAAATTCAATTCATTATTCATGATTCATGATTCAATTTATAATTCATGTTTTAAATCATGATTCAATTCATGATTCATGTTTTAATTCATGATTCATGATTCAATTCATGACTGAATTCATGATTCATGATTCAATTTATGATTCATGATTCTTAATTCATTATTCAAATCATGATTTATGATTCGATTCATGATTCATGATTTATTTCATGATTCAATTCATGGTTCATGAATCTTGATTCAATTTATGATTTATTTCATTATTCATGATTCGATTCATGATTCATGATTCATGATTCAATTCATGAGTCATGATTCATTATTCAATTCATGATTCATGATTCGATTCATGATTCATAAATTCAATTCATAATTCAATTTGTCCGGGTTAGGGTTAGGGGTTAGGGGTTAGGGGTTAGGGTTAGGGTTAGGGTTAAGTGGTTAGGGTTAGGGTTAGGGTTAGGGGTTAGGGTTAGTTTTAGGGTTAGGGTTAGGGGGTTAGGGTTAGGGGGTGAGGGGGTTAGGGTTAGGGTTAGGGGTTAGGTTTAGGGTAAGGGTTAGGGTTAGGGTTAGGGGTTAGGGTTAGGGTTAGGGTTAGTGGTTAGGGTTAGGGTTAGGGTTAGGGGGTTAGGGTTAGGGCTAGGGTTAGGGGTTAATGTTAGGGTAAGTGTTTAGGGTTAGGGTTAGGGTTCATGATTCAATTCTTGATTCATGATTCATGATTCGATTCATGATTAAATTCATGATTCATGATTCGATTCATGATTAAATTCATGATTCATGATTTATGATTCAATTCATCATTCATGATTTATTTCATGATTCAATTCATGGTTCATGAATCTTGATTCAATTCATGATTTATGTTTTAATTCATGATTCATGATTCAATTCATGATTGAATTCATGATTCATGATTCAATTTATGATTAATGATTCGATTCATGATTCATGATTTATTTCATGATTCAATTCATGGTTCATGAATCTTGATTCAATTCATGATTTATTTCATTATTCATGATTCGATTCATGATTCATGATTCATGATTCAATTCATGAGTCATGATTCATTATTCAATTCATGATTCATGATTCGATTCATGATTCATAAATTCAATTCATAATTCAATTCATGATTCAATATGTCCGGGTTAGGGTTAGGGTTAGGGGTTAGGGGTTGGGGTTAGGGTTAGGGTTAAGTGGTTAGGGTTAGGGTTAGGTGTTAGGGTTAGTTTTAGGGTTAGGGTTAGGGGGTTAGGGTTAGGGTTAGGGGTTAGGGTTAGGGTTAGGGGGTTAGGGTTAGGGCTAGGGTTAGGGGTTAATGTTAGGGTTAGGGTTTAGGGTTAGGGTTAGGGTTAGGGTTAGGGTTCATGATTCAATTCTTGATTCATGATTCATGATTCGATTCATGATTAAATTCATGATTCATGATTTATGATTCAATTCATGATTCATGATTTATTTCATGATTCAATTCATGGTTCATAATTCAATTCATGATTTGTGATTTATGATTCGATTCATGATTCAAAATTCAATTCATTATTCATGATTCATGATTCAATTTATAATTCATGTTTTAAATCATGATTCAATTCATGATTCATGTTTTAATTCATGATTCATGATTCAATTCATGATTGAATTCATGATTCATGATTCAATTTATGATTCATGATTCTTAATTCATTATTCAATTCATGATTTATGATTCGATTCATGATTCATGATTTATTTCATGATTCAATTCATGGTTCATGAATCTTGATTCAATTCATGATTTATTTCATTATTCATGATTCGATTCATGATTCATGATTCATGATTCAATTCATGATTCATGATTCGATTCATGATTCATAAATTCAATTCATAATTCAATTTGTCTGGGTTAGGGTTAGGGTTAGGGTTAGGGTTAGGGTTAGGGGTTAGGGGTTAGGGTTAGGGTTAGGGTTAAGTGGTTAGGGTTAGGGTTAGGGGTTAGAGTTAGTTTTAGGGTTAGGGTTAGGGGGTTAGGGTTAGGGTTAGGGGGTGAGGGGGTTAGGGTTAGGGGTTAGGTTTAGGGTAAGGGTTAGGGTTAGGGGTTAGGGTTAGGGTTAGGGTTAGGGTTAGTGGTTAGGGTTAGGGTTAGGGTTAGGGTTAGGGGTTAGGGTTAGGGTTAGGGGGTTAGGGTTAGGGCTAGGGTTAGGGGTAAATGTTAGGGTTAGTGTTTAGGGTTAGGGTTAGGGCTAGGGTTCATGATTCAATTCTTGATTCATGATTCATGATTCGATTCATGATTAAATTCATGATTCATGATTTATGATTCAATTCATGATTCATGATTTATTTCATGATTCAATTCATGGTTCATGAATCTTGATTCAATTCATGATTTATGTTTTAATTCATGATTCATGATTCAATTCATGATTGAATTCATGATTCATGATTCAATTTATGATTAATGATTCGATTCATGATTCATGATTTATTTCATGATTCAATTCATGGTTCATGAATCTTGATTCAATTCATGATTTATTTCATTATTCATGATTCGATTCATGATTCATGATTCATGATTCAATTCATGAGTCATGATTCATTATTCAATTCATGATTCATGATTCGATTCATAATTCATAAATTCAATTCATAATTCAATTCATGATTCAATATGTCCGGGTTAGGGTTAGGGTTAGGGGTTAGGGGTTGGGGTTAGGGTTAGGGTTAAGTGGTTAGGGTTAGGGTTAGGTGTTAGGGTTAGTTTTAGGGTTAGGGTTAGGGGGTTAGGGTTAGTGTTAGGGGTTAGGGTTAGGGTTAGGGTTAGTGGTTAGGGTTAGGGTTAGGGTTAGGGGTTAGGGTTAGGGTTAGGGGTTAGGGTTAGGGTTAGGGGGTTAGGGTTAGGGCTAGGGTTAGGGGTTAATGTTAGGGTTAGGGTTTAGGGTTAGGGTTAGGGTTAGGGTTAGGGTTCATGATTCAATTCTTGATTCATGATTCGATTCATGATTAAATTCATGATTCATGATTTATGATTCAATTCATGATTCATGATTTATTTCATGATTCAATTCATGGTTCATAATTCAATTCATGATTTGTGATTTATGATTCGATTCATGATTCAAAATTCAATTCATTATTCATGATTCATGATTCAATTTATAATTCATGTTTTAATTCATGATTCATGATTCAATTCATGATTGAATTCATGATTCATGATTCAATTCATGGTTCATGAATCTTGATTCAATTCATGATTTATTTCATTATTCATGATTCGATTCATGATTCATGATTCATGATTCAATTCATGAGTCATGATTCATTATTCAATTCATGATTCATGATTCGATTCATAATTCATAAATTCAATTCATAATTCAATTCTTGATTCAATATGTCCGGGTTAGGGTTAGGGTTAGGGGTTAGGGGTTGGGGTTAGGGTTAGGGTTAAGTGGTTAGGGTTAGGGTTAGGGTTAGGTGTTAGGGTTAGTTTTAGGGTTAGGGTTAGGGGGTTAGGGTTAGGGTTAGTGTTAGGGGTTAGGGTTAGGGTTAGGGTTAGGGTTAGGGGTTAGGGTTAGGGTTAGGGGTTAGGGTTAGGTTTAGGGGGTTAGGGTTAGGGCTAGGGTTAGGGGTTAATGTTAGGGTTAGGGTTTAGGGTTAGGGTTAGGGTTAGGGTTAGGGTTCATGATTCAATTCTTGATTCATGATTCATGATTCGATTCATGATTGAATTCATGATTCATGATTTATGATTCAATTCATGATTCATGATTTATTTCATGATTCAATTCATGGTTCATGAATCTTGATTCAATTCATGATTTATTTCATGATTCATGATTCGATTCATGATTCATGAATCATGATTCAATTCATGATTCATGAATCATGATTCAATTCATGATTCATGAATCATGATTCAATTCATGATTCATGTTTCAATTCATGATTTAATTCTTGATTCAATTCATAATTCAATTCATGATTCATGATTCAATTCATGATTCATGATTCAATGCATGATTCATGATTCATTTCATGATTCATTTCATGATTTATGATTCAATTCATGATTCATGATTCGATTTATGATTCATGATTAATTTTATGATTCATGATTCATGATTCAATTCATGATTTGTGATTCATGATTCAATTCATGATTCATGCTTCAATTCATGATTCATGATTTATGATTCAATTCATGATTCATGATTCGATTCATGATTAATGTTTCAATTCATGATTCAAGTCCTGATTCAATTTATAATTCAATTCATGATTCAATTCATAATTCAATTCATGATTCATGATTCAATTCATGATTCATGATTCATGATTCAATGCATGATTCATGATTCAATGCATGATTCATGATTCCATTCATGATTCATGTTTGAATTCATGATTCAATTCATGATTCATTTCATGATTCATGATTCAATTCATGATTCATGATTAAATTCATGATTCATGATTCATGATTCAGTTCATGATTCATGATTCAATTCATGATTCATTTCATGATTTATGATTCAATTGATAATTCATAATTCATGATTCCATTCATGATTCATGATTCAATTCATGATTCATGATTTAATTCATGAATCATGATTCAATTTATGATTCATGATTCATGATTCAGTTCATGAT
>JAVHZZ010000004.1:210248237-210250737 GCA_036250195.1 Mixophyes australis | reverse complement strand
TTTGAATTCATGATAAAATTCATGATTCATTTCATGATTCATGATTCAATTCATGATTCATGATTCAATTCATGATTCATGATTCATGAATCAGTTCATGATTCATGATTCAAATTATGATTCATTTCATGATTTATGATTCAATTCATAATTCATGATTCATGATTCCATTCATGATTCATGATTCGATTCATGAATCATGATTCAATTTACGATTCATGATTCATGATTCAGTTCATGATTCATGATTCAATTCATGATTTGTGATTCATGATTCAATTCATGATTCATAATTCAATTCATGATTTGTGATTTATGATTCGATTCATGATTCAAAATTCAATTCATGATTCATGATTCATGATTCAATTTATAATTCATGTTTTAAATCATGATTCATGATTCAATTCATGATTGAATTCATGATTCATGATTCAATTTATGATTCATGATTCTTAATTCATGATTCAATTCATGATTAATGATTCGATTCATGATTCATGATTTATTTCATGATTCAATTCATGGTTCATGAATCTTGATTCAATTCATGATTCATGAATCATGATTCGATTCATGATTCATGTTTCAATTCATGATTCATGATTCATTTCATGATTCATTTCATGATTTATGATTCAATTCATGATTCATGATTCATGATTCCATTTATGATTCATGATTAATTTTATGATTCATGATTCATGATTCAATTCATGATTTGTGATTCATGATTCAATTCATGATTCATGATTCATAATTCAATTCATGATTCATGATTCATGCTTCAATTCATGATTCATGATTTATGATTCAATTCATGATTCATGATTCATGATTCAATGCATGATTCATGATTCATGATTCAATGCATGATTCATGATTCCATTCATGATTCATGTTTGAATTCATGATTCAATTCATGATTCATTTCATGATTCATGATTCAATTCATGATTCATGATTCAATTCATGATTCATGATTCATGATTCAGTTCATGATTCATGATTCAATTCATGATTCATTTCATGATTTATGATTCAATTCATAATTCATGATTCATGATTCCATTCATGATTCATGATTCGATTCATGAATCATGATTCAATTTACGATTCATGATTCATGATTCAGTTCATGATTCATGATTCAATTCATGATTTGTGATTCATGATTCAATTCATGATTCATAATTCAATTCATGATTTGTGATTTATGATTCGATTCATGATTCAAAATTCAATTCATGATTCATGATTCATGATTCAATTTATAATTCATGTTTTAAATCATGATTCATGATTCAATTCATGATTGAATTCATGATTCATGATTCAATTTATGATTCATGATTCTTAATTCATGATTCAATTCATGATTAATGATTCGATTCATGATTCATGATTTATTTCATGATTCAATTCATGGTTCATGAATCTTGATTCAATTCATGATTTATTTCATTATTCATGATTCGATTCATGATTCATGATTTATGATTCAATTCATGAGTCATGATTCATTATTCAATTCATGATTCATGATTCGATTCATGATTCATAAATTCAATTCATAATTCAATTCATGATTCAATATGTCCGGGTTAGGGTTAGGGTTAGGGTTAGGGGTTAGGAGTTAGGGGTTAGGGTTAGGGTTAGGGTTAGGGTTAAGTGGTTAGGGTTAGGGGTTAGGGTTATTTTTAGGGTTAGGGTTAGGGGGTTAGGGTTAGGGTTAGGGTTAGGGTTAGGAGTTAGGTTTAGGGTAAGGGTTAGGGTTAGGGTTAGGGGTTAGGGTTAGGGTTAGGGTTAGTGGTTAGGGTTAGGGGTTAGGGCTAGGGTTAGGGGTTAGGGTTAGGGTTAGAGGGTTAGGGTTAGGGGTTAGGGTTAGGGGTTAATGTTAGGGTTAGGGTTTAGGGTTAGGGTTAGGGTTAGGGTTCATGATTCAATTCTTGATTCATGATTCATGATTCGATTCATGATTAAATTTATGATTCATGATTTATGATTCAATTCATGATTTATGATTTATTTCATGATTCAATTCATGGTTCATGAATCTTGATTCATTTCATGATTTATTTCATGATTCATGATTCGATTCATGATTCATGAATCATGATTCAATTCATGATTCATGAATCATGATTCGATTCATGATTCATGTTTCAATTCATGATTTAATTCTTGATTCAATTCATAATTCAATTCATGATTCATGATTCAATGCATGATTCATGATTCATTTCATGATTCATTTCATGATTTATGATTCAATTCATGATTCATGATTCATGATTCCATTTATGATTCATGATTAATTTTATGATTCATGATTCATGATTCAATTCATGATTTGTGATTCATGATTCAATTTATGATTCATGCTTCAATTCATGATTCATGATTTATGATTCAATTCATGATTCATGATTCGATTCATGATTCATGATTCATGTTTCAATTCATGATTCAATTCCTGATTCAATTTATAATTCAATTC
>JAVHZZ010000004.1:210240737-210243237 GCA_036250195.1 Mixophyes australis | reverse complement strand
TTCATGATTCAATTCATGATTCATTTCATGATTTATGATTCAATTCATAATTCATAATTCATGATTCCATTCATGATTCATGATTCAATTCATGATTCATGATTCAGTTCATGATTCATGATTCAATTTATGATTCATGATTCATGATTCAGTTCATGATTCATGATTCAATTCATGATTTGTGATTCATGATTCAATTCATGATTCATAATTCAATTCATGACTTGTGATTCATGATTCGATTCATGATTCAAAATTCAATTCATGATTCATGATTCATGATTCAATTTATAATTCATGTTTTAAATCATGATTCAATTCATGATTCAAGTTTTGAATCATGATTCAATGTATGATTCATGATTCTTAATTCATGATTCAATTCATGATTAATGATTCGATTCATGATTCATGATTTATTTCATGATTCAATTCATGGTTCATGAATCTTGATTCAATTCATGATTTATTTCATTATTCATGATTCGATTCATGATTCATGATTCATGATTCAATTCATGAGTCATGATTCATTATTAAATTCATGATTTATGATTTGTTTCATGATTCATAAATTCAATTCATAATTCAATTCATGATTCAATATGTCCGGGTTAGGGTAAGGGTTAGGGTTAGGGGTTAGGGGTTAGGGTTAGGGTTAGATTTAGGGTTAAGTGGTTAGGGTTAGGGATAGGGTTAGGGATAGGGTTAGGGTTAGGGTTAGAGGTTAGGGTTTGGGGTTAGCGTTAGGGTTAGGGCTAGGGTTAGGGTTAGGGTTAGGGGGTTAGGGTTAGGGTTAGGGTTAGGGGGTTAGGGTTAGGGTTTGGGGTTAGGGTTAGGGTTAGGGCTAGGGTTAGGGTTAGGGTTAGGGGGTAAGTGTTAGGGTTAGGTTTAGGGGGTTAGGGTTAGGGTGTTTGGGTTAGGGTTAGTGGGTTAGGGTTATGGTTAGGATTAGGGTTAGGGTTAAGGGGTTAGGGTTAGGGTTAGGGTTAGGGTTAGAGTTAGGGTTAGGGTTAAGGGGTGAGGGTTAGGGTTAGGGTTAGGGGTTAGGGTTAGGGTTAGGTGTTAGGGTTAGGGTTAGGGTTAGGGTTATGGGGTTAGGGTTAGGATTAGGGGTTAGGGGTCAGGGTTAGGGTTAGGGTTAGGGTTAAGGGGTTAGGGTTAGGGTTAAGGTTAGGGTTAGAGGTTAGGGTTAGGGTTAGGGTTAGGGGTTAGGGTCAGCGTTAGGGTTAGGGTTAGAGTTAGGGTTAGGGTTAGGGGGTTAGGGTTAGGGTTAGGGTTAGGGGTTAGTGTTAGGGTTAGGGTTAGGGTTAGGGGTTAGGGTTAGGGTTAGGGTTAGGGGGTTAGGGTTAGGGTTAGGGGGTTAGGGAGTTAGGGTTAGGGGTTAGGTTTAGGGTTAGGGTTAGGGTTAGGGGTTAGGGTTAGGGTTAGTGGTTAGGGTTAGGGTTAGGGTTAGGGGTTAGGGTTAGGGGTTAGGGTTAGGGGGTTAGGGTTAGGGGTTAAAGTTAGGGTTAGGGTTAGGGTTTAGGGTTAGGGTTAGGGTTCATGATTCAATTCTTGAATCATGATTCATGATTCGATTCATGATTAAATT
Source organism: Mixophyes australis (assembly GCA_036250195.1). Classification (NCBI taxonomy): domain Eukaryota; kingdom Metazoa; phylum Chordata; class Amphibia; order Anura; family Limnodynastidae; genus Mixophyes; species Mixophyes australis. The sequence goes on along the minus strand of JAVHZZ010000004.1, from coordinate 210,241,643 downwards.
CATGATTCATGATTTATGATTAAATTCATGATTTATTTCATGATTCAATTCATGGTTCATGAATCTTGATTCAATTCATGATTTATTTCATGATTCATGAATCATGATTCGATTCATGATTCATGAATCATGATTCAATTCATGATTCATGAATCATGATTCGATTCATGTTTCAATTCATGATTTAATTCTTGATTCAATTCATAATTCAATTCATGATTCATGATTCAATTCATGATTCATGATCCAATGCATGATTCATGATTCATTTCATGATTCATTTCATGATTTATGATTCAATTCATGATTCATGATTCATGATTCCATTTATGATTCATGATTAATTTTATGATTCATGATTCAATTCATGATTTGTGATTCATGATTCAATTCATGATTCATGATTCATAATTCAATTCATGATTCATGATTCATGATTCGATTCATGATTCATGCTTCAATTCATGATTCATGATTTATGATTCAATTCATGATTCATGATTCGATTCATGATTCATGATTCATGATTCAATGCATGATTCATGATTCAATGCATGATTCATGATACCATTCATGATTCATGTTTGAATGCATGATTCAATTCATGATTCATTTCATGATTCATGATTCAATTCATGATTCATGATTCAATTCATGATTCATGATTCATGATTCAGTTCATGATTCATGATTCATGATTCAGTTCATGATTCATGATTCAATTCATGATTCATTTCATGATTTATGATTCAATTCATAATTCATGATTCATGATTCCATTCATGATTCAATTCATGATTTGTGATTCATGATTCAATTCATGATTCATAATTCAATTCATGATTTGTGATTTATGATTCGATTCATGATTCAAAATTCAATTCATGATTCATGATTCATGATTCA
>JAVHZZ010000004.1:210198237-210235737 GCA_036250195.1 Mixophyes australis | reverse complement strand
TTCATGATTTAATTCTTGATTCAATTCATAATTCAATTCATGATTCATGATTCAATTCATGATTCATGATTCAATGCATGATTCATGATTCATTTCATGATTCATTTCATGATTTATGATTCAATTCATGATTCATGATTCATGATTCCATTTATGATTCATGATTAATTTTATGATTCATGATTCATGCTTCAATTCATGATTCATGATTTATGATTCAATTCATGATTCATGATTCAATTCATGATTCATGATTCGATTCATGATTCATGATTCATGTTTCAATTCATGATTTAATTCCTGATTCAATTTATAATTCAATTCATGATTCAATTCATAATTCAATTCATGATTCATGATTCAATTCATGATTCATGATTCATGATTCAATGCATGCTTCATGATTCATGATTCAATGCATGATTCATGATTCCATTAATGATTCATGTTTGTATTCATGATTCAATTCATGATTCATTTCATGATTCATGATTCAATTCATGATTCATGATTCAATTCATGATTCATGATTCAGTTCATGATTCATGATTCAATTCATGATTCATTTCATGATTTATGATTCAATTCATAATTCATAATTCATGATTCCATTCATGATTCATGATTCAATTCATGATTCATGATTCAGTTCATGATTCATGATTCAATTTATGATTCATGATTCATGATTCAGTTCATGATTCATGATTCAATTCATGATTTGTGATTCATGATTCAATTCATGATTCATAATTCAATTCATGACTTGTGATTCATGATTCGATTCATGATTCAAAATTCAATTCATGATTCATGATTCATGATTCAATTTATAATTCATGTTTTAAATCATGATTCAATTCATGATTCAAGTTTTGAATCATGATTCAATGTATGATTCATGATTCTTAATTCATGATTCAATTCATGATTAATGATTCGATTCATGATTCATGATTTATTTCATGATTCAATTAATGGTTCATGAATCTTGATTCAATTCATGATTTATTTCATTATTCATGATTCGATTCATGATTCATGATTCATGATTCAATTCATGAGTCATGATTCATTATTAAATTCATGATTTATGATTTGTTTCATGATTCATAAATTCAATTCATAATTCAATTCATGATTCAATATGTCCGGGTTAGGGTAAGGGTTAGGGTTAGGGGTTAGGGGTTAGGGTTAGGGTTAGATTTAGGGTTAAGTGGTTAGGGTTAGGGATAGGGTTAGGGATAGGGTTAGGGTTAGGGTTAGAGGTTAGGGTTTGGGGTTAGCGTTAGGGTTAGGGCTAGGGTTAGGGTTAGGGTTAGGGGGTTAGGGTTAGGGTTAGGGGGTTAGGGTTAGGGTTAGGGTTTGGGGTTAGGGTTAGGGTTAGGGCTAGGGTTAGGGTTAGGGTTAGGGGGTAAGTGTTAGGGTTAGGTTTAGGGGGTTAGGGTTAGGGTGTTTGGGTTAGGGTTAGTGGGTTAGGGTTATGGTTAGGATTAGGGTTAGGGTTAAGGGGTTAGGGTTAGGGTTAGGGTTAGGGTTAGAGTTAGGATTAGGGTTAAGGGGTGAGGGTTAGGGTTAGGGTTAGGGGTTAGGGTTAGGGTTAGGTGTTAGGGTTAGGGTTAGGGTTAGGGTTATGGGGTTAGGGTTAGGATTAGGGGTTAGGGGTCAGGGTTAGGGTTAGGGTTAGGGTTAAGGGGTTAGGGTTAGGGTTAAGGTTAGGGTTAGAGGTTAGGGTTAGGGTTAGGGTTAGGGGTTAGGGTCAGCGTTAGGGTTAGGGTTAGAGTTAGGGTTAGGGTTAGGGGGTTAGGGTTAGGGTTAGGGTTAGGGTTAGGGGTTAGTGTTAGGGTTAGGGTTAGGGTTAGGGGTTAGGGTTAGGGTTAGGGTTAGGGGGTTAGGGTTAGGGTTAGGGTTAGGGGGTTAGGGAGTTAGGGTTAGGGGTTAGGTTTAGGGTTAGGGTTAGGGTTAGGGGTTAGGGTTAGGGTTAGTGGTTAGGGTTAGGGTTAGGGTTAGGGGTTAGGGTTAGGGGTTAGGGTTAGGGGGTTAGGGTTAGGGTTAGGGTTAGGGGTTAATGTTAGGGTTAGGGTTAGGGTTTAGGGTTAGGGTTAGGGTTAGGGTTCATGATTCAATTCTTGAATCATGATTCATGATTCGATTCATGATTAAATTCATGATTCATGATTTATGATTAAATTCATGATTTATTTCATGATTCAATTCATGGTTCATGAATCTTGATTCAATTCATGATTTATTTCATGATTCATGAATCATGATTCGATTCATGATTCATGAATCATGATTCAATTCATGATTCATGAATCATGATTCGATTCATGTTTCAATTCATGATTTAATTCTTGATTCAATTCATAATTCAATTCATGATTCATGATTCAATTCATGATTCATGATTCAATGCATGATTCATGATTCATTTCATGATTCATTTCATGATTTATGATTCAATTCATGATTCATGATTCATGATTCCATTTATGATTCATGATTAATTTTATGATTCATGATTCAATTCATGATTTGTGATTCATGATTCAATTCATGATTCATGATTCATAATTCAATTCATGATTCATGATTCATGATTCGATTCATGATTCATGCTTCAATTCATGATTCATGATTTATGATTCAATTCATGATTCATGATTCGATTCATGATTCATGATTCATGATTCAATGCATGATTCATGATTCAATGCATGATTCATGATACCATTCATGATTCATGTTTGAATGCATGATTCAATTCATGATTCATTTCATGATTCATGATTCAATTCATGATTCATGATTCAATTCATGATTCATGATTAAATTCATGATTCATGATTCATGATTCAGTTCATGATTCATGATTCAATTCATGATTCATTTCATGATTTATGATTCAATTCATAATTCATGATTCATGATTCCATTCATGATTCAATTCATGATTTGTGATTCATGATTCAATTCATGATTCATAATTCAATTCATGATTTGTGATTTATGATTCCATTCATGATTCAAAATTCAATTCATGATTCATGATTCATGATTCAATTCATGATTCATGTTTTAATTCATGATTCATGATTCAATTCATGATTGAATTCATGATTCATGATTCAATTTATGATTCATGATTCTTAATTCATGATTCAATTCATGATTAATGATTCGATTCATGATTCATGATTTATTTCATGATTCAATTCATGGTTCATGAATCTTGATTCAATTCATGATTTATTTCATGATTCATGATTCGATTCATGATTCATGATTCATGATTCAATTCATGAGTAATGATTCATTATTCAATTCATGATTCATGATTCGATTCATGATTCATAAATTCAATTCATAATTCAATTCATGATTCAATATGTCTGGGTTAGGGTTAGGGTTAGGGTTAGGGTTAGGGTTAGGGTTAGGGGTTAAGGGTTAGGGGTTAGGGTTAGGGTTAGGGTTAAGCGGTTAGTGTTAGGGTTAGGGGTTAGGGTTAGTTTTAAGGTTAGGGTTAGGGGGTTAGGGTTAGGGTTAGGGTTAGGGTTAGGGGTTAGGGTTAGGGTTAGAGGGTTAGGGTTAGGGGTTAGGGTTAGGGGTTAATGTTAGGGTTAGGGTTTAGGGTAAGGGTTAGGGTTAGGGTTAGGGTTCATGATTCAATTTTGATTCATGATTCATGATTCGATTCATGATTAAATTTATGATTCATGATTTATGATTCAATTCATGATTTATGATTTATTTCATGATTCAATTCATGGTTCATGAATCTTGATTCATTTCATGATTTATTTAATGATTCATGATTCGATTCATGATTCATGAATCATGATTCAATTCATGATTCATGAATCATGATTCGATTCATGATTCATGTTTCAATTCATGATTTAATTCTTGATTCAATTCATAATTCAATTCATGATTCATGATTCAATTCATGATTCTTGATTCAATGCATGATTCATGATTCATTTTATGATTCATTTCATGATTTATGATTCAATTCATGATTCATGATTCATGATTCCATTTATGATTCATGATTAATTTTATGATTCATGATTCATGATTCAATTCATGATTTGTGATTCATGATTCAATTCATGATTCATGCTTCAATTCATGATTCATGATTTATGATTCAATTCATGATTCATGATTCGATTCATGATTCATGATTCATGTTTCAATTCATGATTCAATTCCTGATTCAATTTATAATTCAATTCATGATTCAATTCATAATTCAATTCATGATTCATGATTCATGATTCAATGCATGCTTCATGATTCATGATTCAATGCATGATTCATGATTCCATTAATGATTCATGTTTGAATTCATGATTCAATTCATGATTCATTTCATGATTCATGATTCAATTCATGATTCATGATTCAATTCATTATTCATGATTCATGATTCAGTTCATGATTCATGATTCAATTCATGATTCATTTCATGATTTATGATTTAATTCATAATTCATAATTCATGATTCCATTCATGATTCATGATTCAATTCATGATTCATGATTTAATTCATGAATCATGATTCAATTTATGATTCATGATTCATGATTCAGTTCATGATTCATGATTTATTTCATGATTTGTGATTCATGATTCAATTCATGATTCATAATTCAATTCATGACTTGTGATTCATGATTCGATTCATGATTCAAAATTCAATTCATGATTCATGATTCATAATTCAATTCATGATTCATGATTCATGATTCGATTCATGATTCATGCTTCAATTCATGATTCATGATTTATGATTCAATTCATGATTCATGATTTGATTCATGATTCATGATTCAATGCATGATTCATGATTCATGATTCAATGCATGATTCATGATTCCATTCATGATTCATGTTTAAATTCATGATTCAATTCATGATTCATTTCATGATTCATGATTCAATTCATGATTCATGATTCAATTCATGATTCATGATTCATGATTCAGTTCATGATTCATGATTCAATTCATGATTCATTTCATGATTCATGATTCAATTCATAATTCATGATTCATGATTCCATTCATGATTCAATTCATGATTTGTGATTCATGATTCAATTCATGATTCATAATTCAATTCATGATTTGTGATTTATGATTCGATTCATGATTCAAAATTCAATTCATGATTCATGATTCATGATTCAATTTATAATTCATGTATTAAATCATGATTCAATTCATGATTCATGTTTTAATTCATGATTCATGATTCAATTCATGATTGAATTCATGATTCATGATTCAATTTATGATTCATGATTCTTAATTCATGATTCAATTCATGATTAATGATTCGATTCATGATTCATGATTTATTTCATGATTCAATTCATGGTTCATGAATCTTGATTCAATTCATGATTTATTTCATTATTCATGATTCGATTCATGATTAATGATTCATGATTCAATTCATGAGTCATGATTCATTATTAAATTCATGATTCATGATTTCATTCATGAATAATAAATTCAATTCATAATTCATTCATGATTCAATATGTCTGGGTTAGGGTTAGGGTTAGGGTTAGGGTTAGGGGTTAGGGGTTAGGGGTTAGGGTTAGGGTTAGGGTTAAGCGGTTAGGGTTAGGGTTAGGGGTTAGGGTTAGTTTTAAGGTTAGGGTTAGGGGGTTAGGGTTAGGGTTAGGGTTAGGGTTAGGGGTTAGGGTTAGGGTTAGGGGTTAGGGTTAGAGGGTTAGGGTTAGGGGTTAGGGTTAGGGGTTAATGTTAGGGTTAGGGTTTAGGGTTAGGGTTAGGGTTAGGGTTAGGGTTCATGATTCAATTCTTGATTCATGATTCATGATTCGATTCATGATTAAATTTATGATTCATGATTTATGATTCAATTCATGATTTATGATTTATTTCATGATTCAATTCATGGTTCATGAGTCTTGATTCATTTCATGATTTATTTCATGATTCATGAATCATGATTCGATTCATGATTCATGTTTCAATTCATGATTTAATTCTTGATTCAATTCATAATTCAATTCATGATTCATGATTCAATTCATGATTCATGATTCAATGCATGATTCATGATTCATTTTATGATTCATTTCATGATTTATGATTCAATTCATGATTCATGATTCATGATTCCATTTATGATTCATGATTAATTTTATGATTCATGATTCATGATTCAATTCATGATTTGTGATTCATGATTCAATTCATGAGTCATGCTTCAATTCATGATTCATGATTTATGATTCAATTCATGATTCATGATTCGATTCATGATTCATGATTCATGTTTCAATTCTTGATTCAATTCCTGATTCAATTTATAATTCAATTCATGATTCAATTCATAATTCAATTCATGATTCATGATTCATGATTCAATGCATGCTTCATGATTCATGATTCAATGCATGATTCATGATTCCATTAATGATTCATGTTTGAATTCATGATTCAATTCATGATTCATTTCATGATTCATGATTCAATTCATGATTCATGATTCAATTCATTATTCATGATTCATGATTCAGTTCATGATTCATGATTCAATTCATGATTCATTTCATGATTTATGATTCAATTCATAATTCATAATTCATGATTCCATTCATGATTCATGATTCAATTCATGATTCATGATTTAATTCATGAATCATGATTCAATTTATGATTCATGATTCATGATTCAGTTCATGATTCATGATTCAATTCATTATTTGTGATTCATGATTCAATTCATGATTCATAATTCAATTCATGACTTGTGATTCATGATTCGTTTCATGATTCAAAATTCAATTCATGATTCATGATTCATGATTCAATTTATAATTCATGTTTTAAATCATGATTCAATTAATGATTCAAGTTTTAATTCATGATTCATGATTCAATGTATGATTCATGATTCTTAATTCATGATTCAATTCATGATTAATGATTCGATTCATGATTCATGATTTATTTCATGATTCAATTCATGGTTCATGAATCTTGATTCAATTCATAATTTATTTCATTATTCATGATTCGATTCATGATTCATGATTCATGATTCAATTCATGATTTGTGATTCATGATTCAATTCATGATTCATGATTCATAATTCAATTCATGATTCATGAATTATGATTCGATTCATGATTCATGCTTCAATTCATGATTCATGATTTATGATTCAATTCATGATTCATGATTCGATTCATGATTCATGATTCATGTTTCAATTCATGATTCAATTCCTGATTCAATTTATAATTCAATTCATGATTCAATTCAAAATTCAATTCATGATTCATGATTCAATTCATGATTCATGATTCATGATTCAATGCATGATTCATGATTCCATTCATGATTCATGTTTGAATTCATGATTCAATTCATGATTCATTTCATGATTCATGATTCAATTCATGATTCATGATTCATGATTCAGTTCATGATTCATGATTCAATTCATGATTCATTTCATGATTTATGATTCAATTCATAATTCATGATTCATGATTCATGATTCGATTCATGATTCATGATTCAATTCATGAATCATGATTCAATTTATAATTCATGATTCATGATTCAGTTCATGATTCATGATTCAATTCATGATTTGTGATTCATGATTCAATTTATGATTCATGCTTCAATTCATGATTCATGATTTATGATTCAATTCATGATTCATGATTCGATTCATGATTCATGATTCATGTTTCAATTCATGATTCAATTCCTGATTCAATTTATAATTCAATTCATGATTCAATTCATAATTCAATTCATTATTCGTGATTCAATTCATGATTCATGATTCATGATTCAATGCATGCTTCATGATTCATGATTCAATGCATGATTCATGATTCCATTAATGATTCATGTTTGAATTCATGATTCAATTCATGATTCATTTCATGATTCATGATTCAATTCATGATTCATGATTCAATTCATGATTCATGATTCATGATTCAGTTCATGATTCATGATTCAATTCATGATTCATTTCATGATTTATGATTCAATTCATAATTCATAATTCATGATTCCATTCATGATTCATGATTCAATTCATGATTCATGATTTAATTCATGAATCATGATTCAATTTATGATTCATGATTCATGATTCAGTTCATGATTCATGATTCAATTCATGATTTGTGATTCATGATTCAATTAATGATTCATAATTCAATTCATGACTTGTGATTCATGATTCGATTCATAATTCAAAATTCAATTCATGATTCATGATTCATGATTCAATTTATAATTCATGTTTTAAATCATGATTCAATTCATGATTCAAGTTTTAATTCATGATTCATGATTCAATGTATGATTCATGATTCTTAATTCATGATTCAATTCATGATTAATGATTCGATTCATGATTCATGATTTATTTCATGATTCAATTCATGGTTCATGAATCTTGATTCAATTCATGATTTATTTCATTATTCATGATTCGATTCATGATTCATGATTCATGATTCAATTCATGATTCATGATTCATAATTCAATTCATGATTCATGAATTATGATTCGATTCATGATTCATGCTTCAATTCATGATTCATGATTTATGATTCAATTCATGATTCATGATTCGATTCATGATTCATGATTCATGTTTCAATTCATGATTCAATTCCTGATTCAATTTATAATTCAATTCATGATTCAATTCAAAATTCAATTCATGATTCATGATTCAATTCATGATTCATGATTCATGATTCAATGCATGATTCATGATTCCATTCATGATTCATGTTTGAATTCATGATTCAATTCATGATTCATTTCATGATTCATGATTCAATTCATGATTCATGATTCATGATTCAGTTCATGATTCATGATTCAATTCATGATTCATTTCATGATTTATGATTCAATTCATAATTCATGATTCATGATTCATGATTCGATTCATGATTCATGATTCAATTCATGAATCATGATTCAATTTATAATTCATGATTCATGATTCAGTTCATGATTCATGATTCAATTCATGATTTGTGATTCATGATTCAATTTATGATTCATGCTTCAATTCATGATTCATGATTTATGATTCAATTCATGATTCATGATTCGATTCATGATTCATGATTCATGTTTCAATTCATGATTCAATTCCTGATTCAATTTATAATTCAATTCATGATTCAATTCATAATTCAATTCATTATTCGTGATTCAATTCATGATTCATGATTCATGATTCAATGCATGCTTCATGATTCATGATTCAATGCATGATTCATGATTCCATTAATGATTCATGTTTGAATTCATGATTCAATTCATGATTCATTTCATGATTCATGATTCAATTCATGATTCATGATTCAATTCATGATTCATGATTCATGATTCAGTTCATGATTCATGATTCAATTCATGATTCATTTCATGATTTATGATTCAATTCATAATTCATAATTCATGATTCCATTCATGATTCATGATTCAATTCATGATTCATGATTTAATTCATGAATCATGATTCAATTTATGATTCATGATTCATGATTCAGTTCATGATTCATGATTCAATTCATGATTTGTGATTCATGATTCAATTAATGATTCATAATTCAATTCATGACTTGTGATTCATGATTCGATTCATAATTCAAAATTCAATTCATGATTCATGATTCATGATTCAATTTATAATTCATGTTTTAAATCATGATTCAATTCATGATTCAAGTTTTAATTCATGATTCATGATTCAATGTATGATTCATGATTCTTAATTCATGATTCAATTCATGATTAATGATTCGATTCATGATTCATGATTTATTTCATGATTCAATTCATGGTTCATGAATCTTGATTCAATTCATGATTTATTTCATTATTCATGATTCGATTCATGATTCATGATTCATGATTCAATTCATGAGTCATGATTCATTATTAAATTCATGATTTATGATTTGTTTCATGATTCATAAATTCAATTCATAATTCAATTCATGATTCAATATGTCCGGGTTAGGGTAAGGGTTAGGGTTAGGGGTTAGGGGTTAGGGGTTAGGGTTAGGGTTAGGGTTAAGTGGTTAGGGTTAGGGATAGGGTTAGTAATAGGGTTAGGGTTAGGGGTTAGGGTTAGGATTAGGGTTTGGGTTAAGGGTTAGGGTTAGGGTTAGGTTTAGGGTTGGGGGGTTAGGGTTAGGTTTAGGGTTAGGGTTAGGGTTAGTGTTAGAGGTTAGGGTTAGGGTTAGGGTTTATGGTTAGGGTTAGGGCTAGGGTTAGGGTTAGGGTTAGGGGGTTAGGGTTAGGGTTAGGGTTAGGGGGTTAGGGTTAGGGTTAGGGTTTGGGGTTAGGGTTAGGGTTAGGGCTAGGGTTAGGGTTAGGGTTAGGGGGTAAGGGTTAGGGTTAGGGTTAGGGGGTTAGGGTTAGGGTTAGGGTGTTTGGGTTAGGGTTAGTGGGTTAGGGTTATGGTTAGGATTAGGGTTAGGGTTAAGGGGTTAGGGTTAGGGTTAGAGTTAGGGTTAGGTTTAAGGGGTGAGGGTTAGGGTTAGGGTTAGGGGTTAGGGTTAGGGTTAGGTGTTAGGGTTAGGGTTAGGGTTAGGGTTATGGGGTTAGGGTAAGGGTTAGGGTTAGTATTATTGTTAGGATTAGGGGTTAGGGTTAGGGTGAGGGTTAGGGTTTGGGGTTAGAGTTAGGGTTAGGGTTAGGGTTAGGGTTAGGGTAAGGGTTAGGGTTAAGGGGTTAGGGTTAGGGTTAGGGTTAAGGTTAGGGTTAGAGGTTAGGGTTAGGGTTAGGGTTAGGGGTTAGGGTCAGGGTTAGGGTTAGGGTTAGAGTTAGGGTTAGGGTTAGGGTTAGGGGGTTAGGGTTAGGGTTAGGGGTCAGGGTTAGGGTTAGGGTTAAGGGGTTAGGGTTAGGGTTAAGGTTAGGGTTAGAGGTTAGGGTTAGGGTTAGGGTTAGGGGTTAGGGTCAGGGTTAGGGTTAGGGATAGAGTTAGGGCTAGGGTTAGGGTTAGGGGGTTAGGGTTAGGGTTAGGGTTAGGGGTTAGTGTTAGTGTTAGGGTTAGGGTTAGGGTTAGGGGTTAGGGTTAGGGTTAGGGTTAGGGGGTTAGGGTTAGGGTTAGGGGGTTAGGTGGTTGGGGTTAGGGGTTAGGTTTAGGGTTAGGGTTAGGGTTAGGGGTTAGGGTTAGGGTTAGGGTTAGGGTTAGGGGTTAGGGTTAGGGTTAGGGTTAGGGGGTTAGGGTTAGGGTTAGGGTTAGGGGGTTAGGTGGTTGGGGTTAGGGGTTAGGTTTAGGGTTAGGGTTAGGGTTAGGGGTTAGGGTTAGGGTTAGGGTTAGTGGTTAGGGTTAGGGTTAGGGTTAGGGGTTAGGGTTAGGGTTAGGGTTAGGGGTTAGGGTTAGGGTTAGGGGGTTAGGGTTAGGGTTAGGGTTAGGGGTTAATGTTAGGGTTAGGGTTAGGGTTTAGGGTTAGGGTTAGGGTTAGGGTTCATGATTCAATTTTGGAATCATGATTCATGATTCGATTCATGATTAAATTCATGATTCATGAATCTTGATTCAATTCATGATTTATTTCATGATTCATGAATCATGATTCAATTCATGATTCATGAATCATGATTCGATACATGTTTCAATTCATGATTTAATTCTTGATTCAATTCATAATTCAATTCATGATTCATGATTCAATTCATGATTCATGATTCAATGCATGATTCATGATTCATTTTATGATTCATTTCATGATTTATGATTCAATTCATGATTCATGATTCATGATTCCATTTATGATTCATGATTAATTTTATGATTCATGATTCATGATTCAATTCATGATTTGTGATTCATGATTCAATTCATGATTCATGATTCATAATTCAATTCATGATTCATGATTCGATTCATGATTCATGCTTCAATTCATGATTCATGATTTATGATTCAATTCATGATTCATGATTCAATTCATGATTCATGATTCATGTTTCAATTCATGATTCAATTCCTGATTCAATTTATAATTCAATTCATGATTCAATTCATAATTCAATTCATGATTCATGATAGGGTTAGGGGTTAGGGTTAGGGGTTTAGGGTTAGGGTTAGGGTTAGGGGTTAATGTTAGGGTTAGGGTTAGGGTTTAGGGTTAGGGTTAGGGTTAGGGTTAGGGTTCATGATTCAATTCTTGATTCATGATTCATGATTCGATTCATGATTAAATTCATGATTCATGATTTATGATTAAATTCATGATTTATTTCATGATTCAATTCATGGTTCATGAATCATGATTTAATTCATGATTCATGAATCATGATTCGATTCATGATTCATGTTTCAATTCATGATTTAATTCTTGATTCAATTCATAATTCAATTCATGATTCATGATTCATTTCATGATTTATAATTCAATTCATGATTCATGATTCATGATTCAATTCATGATTCATGCTTTAATTCATGAATCATGATTTATGATTCAATTCATGATTCATGATTCGATTCATGATTCATGATTCATGATTCAATGCATGATTCATGATTCATGATTCAATGCATGATTCATGATTCCATTCATGATTCATGTTTGAATTCATGATTCAATTCATGATTCATTTCATGATTCATGATTCAATTCATGATTCATGATTCAATTCATGATTCATGATTCATGATTCAGTTCATGATTCATGATTCAATTCATGATTCAGTTCATGATTCATGATTCAATTCATAATTCATGATTCATGATTCCATTCATGATTCATGATTCGATTCATGATTCATGATTCAATTCATGAATCATGATTCAATTTACGATTCATGATTCATGATTCAGTTCATGATTCATGATTCAATTCATGATTTGTGATTCATGATTCAATTCATGATTCATAATTCAATTCATGATTTGTGATTTATGATTCGATTCATGATTCAAAATTCAATTCATGATTCATGATTCAATTTATAATTCATGTATTAAATCATGATTCAATTCATGATTCATGTTTTAATTCATGATTCATGATTCAATTCATGATTGAATTCATGATTCATGATTCAATTTATGATTCATGATTCTTAATTCATGATTCAATTCATAATTCAATTCATGATTCAATATGTCCGGGTTAGGGTTAGGGTTAGGGTTAGGGGTTAGGGGTTAGGGGTTAGGGTTAGGGTTAGGGTTAAGTGGTTAGGGTTAGGGTTAGGGGTTAGGGTTAGGGTTAGGGTTAGTGGTTAGGGTTAGGGTTAGGGTTAGGGGTTAGGTTTAGGGTAAGGGTTAGGGTTAGGGTTAGGGGTTAGGGTTAGGGTTAGGGTTAGTGGTTAGGGTTAGGGTTAGGGTTAGGGTTAGGGGTTAGGTTTAGGGTAATGGTTAGGGTTAGGGTTAGGGGTTAGGGTTAGGGTTAGGGTTAGTGGTTAGGGTTAGGGTTAGGGGTTAGGGTTAGGGTTAGGGGTTAGGGTTAGGGTTAGAGGGTTAGGGTTAGGGGTTAGGGTTAGGGGTTAATGTTAGGGTTAGGGTTTAGGGTTAGGGTTAGGGTTAGGGTTAGGGTTCATGATTCAATTCTTGATTCATGATTCATGATTCGATTCATGATTAAATTTATGATTCATGATTTATGATTCAATTCATGATTTAAGATTTATTTCATGATTCAATTCATGGTTCATGAATCTTGATTCATTTCATGATTCATGATTCGATTCATGATTCATGAATCATGATTCAATTCATGATTCATGAATCATGATTCGATTCAGGATTCATGTTTCAATTCATGATTTAATTCTTGATTCAATTCATAATTCAATTCATGATTCATGATTCAATTCATGATTCATGATTCAATGCATGATTCATGATTCATTTCATGATTCATTTCATGATTTATGATTCAATTCATGATTCATGATTCATGATTCCATTTATGATTCATGATTAATTTTATGATTCATGATTCATGATTCAATTCATGATTTGTGATTCATGATTCAATTCATGATTCATGCTTCAATTCATGATTCATGATTTATGATTCAATTCATGATTCATGATTCAATTCATGATTCATGATTCGATTCATGATTTATGATTCATGTTTCAATTCATGATTCAATTCCTGATTCAATTTATAATTCAATTCATGATTCAATTCATAATTCAATTCATGATTCATGATTCAATTTATAATTCATGTTTTAAATCATGATTCAATTCATGATTCAAGTTTTGATTCATGATTCAATGTATGATTCATGAATCTTAATTCATGATTCAATTCATGATTAATGATTCGATTCATGATTCATGATTTATTTCATGATTCAATTCATGATTCATGAATCTTGATTCAATTCATGATTTATTTCATTATTCATGATTCGATTCATGATTCATGATTCATGATTCAATTCATGAGTCTTGATTCATTATTAAATTCATGATTTATGATTTGTTTCATGATTCACAAATTCAATTCATAATTCAATTCATGATTCAATATGTCCGGGTTAGGGTAAGGGTTAGGGTTAGGGGTAAGGGGTTAGGGGTTAGGGTTAGGGTTAGTTTTAGGGTTAAGTGGTTAGGGTTAGGGATAGGGTTAGGGATAGGGTTAGGGTTAGGGGTTAGGGTTAGGATTAGGGTTAGGGTTAAGGGTTAGGGTTAGGGTTAGGATTAGGGTTGGGGGGTTAGGGTTAGGTTTAGGGTTAGGGTTAGGGTTAGGGTTAGAGGTTAGGGTTAGGGTTAGGGTTTGGGGTTAGCGTTAGGGTTAGGGCTAGGGTTAGGGTTAGGGTTAGGGGGTTAGGGTTAGGGTTAGGGGGTTAGGGTTAGGGTTTGGGGTTAGGGTTAGGGTTAGGGCTATGGTTAGGGTTAGGGTTAGGGGGTAAGGGTTAGGGTTAGGGTTAGGGGGTTAGGGTTAGGGTTAGGGTGTTTGGGTTAGGGTTAGTGGGTTAGGGTTATGGTTAGGATTAGGGTTAGGGTTAAGGGGTTAGGGTTAGGGTTAGGGTTAGAGTTAGGGTTAGGGTTAAGGGGTGAGGGTTAGGGTTAGGGTTAGGGGTTAGGGTTAGGGTTAGGTGTTAGGGTTAGGGTTAGAGTTAGGGTTATGGGGTTAGGGTTAGGGTTAGGGTTAGGATTAGGGGTTAGGGGTCAGGGTTAGGGTTAGGGTTAGGGTTAAGGGGTTAGGGTTAGGGTTAAGGTTAGGGTTAGAGGTTAGGGTTAGGGTTAGGGTTAGGGGTTAGGGTCAGGGTTAGGGTTAGGGTTAGAGTTAGGGTTAGGGTTAGGGTTAGGGGGTTAGGGTTAGGGTTAGGGTTAGGGTTAGGGGTTAGTGTTAGGGTTAGGGTTAGGGTTAGGGTTAGGGGTTAGGGTTAGGGTTAGGGTTAGGGTTAGGGGGTTAGGGTTAGGGTTAGGGGGTTAGGGTTAGGGGTTAGGTTTAGGGTTAGGGTTAGGGTTAGGGGTTAGCGTTAGGGTTAGGGTTAGTGGTTAGGGTTAGGGTTAGGGGTTAGGGTTAGGGTTAGGGGTTAGGGTTAGGGTTAGGGGGTTAGGGTTAGGGTTAGGGTTAGGGGTTAATGTTAGGGTTAGGGTTAGGGTTTAGGGTTAGGGTTAGGGTTCATGATTCAATTCTTGAATCATGATTCATGATTTGATTCATGATTAAATTCATGATTCATGATTTATAAATTAAATTCATGATTTATTTCATGATTCAATTCATGGTTCATGAATCTTGATTCAATTCATGATTTAATTCATGATTCATGAATCATGATTCGATTCATGTTTCAATTCATGATTTAATTCTTGATTCAATTCATAATTCAATTCATGATTCATGATTCAATTCATGATTCATGATTCAATGCATGATTCATGATTCATTTCATGATTTATGATTCAATTCATGATTCATGATTCATGATTCAATTCATAATTTGTGATTCATGATTCAATTCATGATTCATGATTCATAATTCAATTCATGATTCATGATTCATGATTCGATTCATGATTCATGCTTCAATTCATGATTCATGATTTATGATTCAATTCATGATTCATGATTCGATTCATGATTCATGATTCATGATTCAATGCATGATTCATGATTCATGATTCAATGCATGATTCATGATTCCATTCATGATTCATGTTTGAATTCATGATTCAATTCATGATTCATGATTCAATTCATGATTCATGATTCAATGCATGATTCATGATTCATTTCATGATTCATTTCATGATTTATGATTCAATTCATGATTCATGATTCATGATTCAATTCATAATTTGTGATTCATGATTCAATTCATGATTCATGATTCAAAATTCAATTCATGATTCATGATTCATGATTCGATTCATGATTCATGCTTCAATTCATGATTCATGATTCAATTCATGATTCATGATTCAATTCATGATTCATGATTCATGATTCAGTTCATGATTCATGATTCAATTCATGATTCATTTCATGATTTATGATTCAATTCATAATTCATGATTCATGATTCCATTCATGATTAAATTCATGATTTGTGATTCATGATTCAATTCATGATTCATAATTCAATTCATGATTTGTGATTTATGATTCGATTCATGATTCAAAATGCAATTCATGATTCATGATTCATGATTCAATTTATAATTCATGTATTAAATCATGATTCAATTCATGATTCATGTTTTAATTCATGATTCATGAATCAATTCATGATTGAATTCATGATTCATGATTCAATTTATGATTCATGATTCTTAATTCATGATTCAATTCATGATTAATGATTCGATTCTTGATTCATGATTTATTTCATGATTCAATTCATGGTTCATGAATCTTGATTCAATTCATGATTTATTTCATTATTCATGATTCGATTCATGATTCATGATTCAATTCATGAGTCATGATTCATTATTCAATTCATGATTCATGATTCGATTCATGATTCATAAATTCAATTCATAATTCAATTCATGATTCAATATGTCTGGGTTAGGGTTAGGGTTAGGGTTAGGGGTTAGGGGTTAGGGGTTAGGGTTAGAGTTAGGGTTAAGCGGTTAGGGTTAGGGTTAGGGGTTAGGGTTAGTTTTAAGGTTAGGGTTAGGGGGTTAGGGTTAGGGTTAGGGTTAGGGTTAGGGGTTAGGGTTAGGGTTAGGGGTTAGGGTTAGGGTTAGAGGGTTAGGGTTAGGGTTCATGATTCAATTCTTGATTCATGATTCGATTCATGATTAAATTTATGATTCATGATTTATGATTCAATTCATGATTTATGATTTATTTCATGATTCAATTCATGGTTCATGAATCTTGATTCATTTCATGATTTATTTCATGATTCATGATTCGATTCATGATTCATGAATCATGATTCAATTCATGATTCATGAATCATGATTCGATTCATGATTCATGTTTCAATTCATGATTTAATTCTTGATTCAATTCATAATTCAATTCATGATTCATGATTCAATTCATGATTCATTATTCAATGCATGATTCATGATTCATTTTATGATTCATTTCATGATTTATGATTCAATTCATGATTCATGATTCATGATTCCATTTATGATTCATGATTAATTTTATGATTCATGATTCATGATTCAATTCATGATTTGTGATTCATGATTCAATTCATGATTCATGCTTCAATTCATGATTCATGATTTATGATTCAATTCATGATTCATGATTCGATTCATGATTCATGATTCATGTTTCAATTCATGATTCAATTCCTGATTCAATTTATAATTCAATTCATGATTCAATTCATAATTCAATTCATGATTCATGATTCATGATTCAATGCATGCTTCATGATTCATGATTCAATGCATGATTCATGATTCCATTAATGATTCATGTTTGAATTCATGATTCAATTCATGATTCATTTCATGATTCATGATTCAATTCATGATTCATGATTCAATTCATTATTCATGATTCATGATTCAGTTCATGATTCATTTCATGATTTATGATTCAATTCATAATTCATAATTCATGATTCCATTCATGATTCATTATTCAATTCATGATTCATGATTTAATTCATGAATCATGATTCAATTTATGATTCATGATTCATGATTCAGTTCATGATTCATGATTCAATTCATGATTTGTGATTCATGATTCAATTCATGATTCATAATTCAATTCATGACTTGTGATTCATGATTCGATTCATGATTCAAAATTCAATTCATGATTCATGATTCATGATTCAATTTATAATTCATGTTTTAAATCATGATTCAATTCATGATTCAAGTTTTAATTCATGATTCATGATTCAATGTATGATTCATGATTCTTAATTCATGATTCAATTCATGATTAATGATTCGATTCATGATTCATGATTTATTTCATGATTCAATTCATGGTTCGTGAATCTTGATTCAATTCATGATTTATTTCATTATTCATGATTCGATTCATGATTCATGATTCATGATTCAATTCATGAGTCATGATTCATTATTAAATTCATGATTTATGATTTGTTTCATGATTCATAAATTCAATTCATAATTCAATTCATGATTCAATATGTCCAGGTTAGGGTAAGGAATAGGGATAGGGGTTAGGGGTTAGGGGTAAGGGTTAGGGTTAGTTTTAGGGTTAAGTGGTTAGGGTTAGGGAAAGGGTTAGGGATAGGGTTAGGGTTAGGGGTTAGGGTTAGGATTAGGGTTAGGGTTAAGGGTTAGGGTTAGGGTTAGGATTAGGGTTGGGGGTTAGGGTTAGGTTTAGGGTTAGGGTTAGGGTTAGAGGTTAGGGTTAGGGTTAGGGTTTGGGGTTAGGGTTAGGGTTAGGGCTAGGGTTAGGGTTAGGGGGTTAGGGTTAGGGTTAGGGGGTTAGGGTTAGGGTTAGGGTTTGGGGTTAGGGTTTGGGTTAGGGCTAGGGTTAGGGTTAGGGTTAGGGGGTAAGGGTTAGGGTTAGGGTTAGGGGGTTAGGGTTAGGGTTAGGGTGTTTGGGTTAGGGTTAGTGGGTTAGGGTTATGGTTAGGATTAGGGTTAGGGTTAAGGGGTTAGGATTAGGGTTAGGGTTAGAGTTAGGGTTAGGGTTAAGGGGTGAGGGTTAGGGTTAGGGTTAGGGGTTAGGGTTAGGGTTAGGTGTTAGGGTTAGGGTTAGGGTTAGGGTTAGGATTAGGGTTATCATTAGGGGTTAGGGTTAGGGTTAGGGGGTTAGGGTTAGGGTTAGGGTTAGGGGGTTAGGGTTAGGGTTAGGGTTTGGGGTTAGGGTTAGGGTTAGGGCTATGGTTAGGGTTAGGGTTAGGGGGTAAGGGTTAGGGTTAGGGTTAGGGGGTTAGGGTTAGGGTGTTTGGGTTAGGGTTAGTGGGTTAGGGTTATGGTTAGGATTAGGGTTAGGGTTAAGGGGTTAGGGTTAGGGTTAGAGTTAGGGTTAGGGTTAAGGGGTGAGGGTTAGGGTTAGGGTTAGGGGTTAGGGTTAGGGTTAGGTGTTAGGGTTAGAGTTAGGGTTATGGGGTTAGGGTTAGGGTTAGGGTTAGGATTAGGGGTTAGGGGTCAGGGTTAGGGTTAAGGGGTTAGGGTTAAGGTTAGGGTTAGAGGTTAGGGTTAGGGTTAGGGTTAGGGGTTAGGGTCAGGGTTAGGGTTAGGGTTAGAGTTAGGGTTAGGGTTAGGGTTAGGGGGTTAGGGTTAGGGTTAGGGTTAGGGTTAGGGGTTAGTGTTAGGGTTAGGGTTAGGGTTAGGGTTAGGGGTTAGGGTTAGGGTTAGGGTTAGGGTTAGGGGGTTAGGGTTAGGGTTAGGGGGTTAGGGTTAGGGGTTAGGTTTAGGGTTAGGGTTAGGGTTAGGGGTTAGCATTAGGGTTAGGGTTAGTGGTTAGGGTTAGGGTTAGGGGTTAGGGTTAGGGTTA
This sequence comes from Mixophyes australis, assembly GCA_036250195.1. Taxonomy (NCBI): domain Eukaryota; kingdom Metazoa; phylum Chordata; class Amphibia; order Anura; family Limnodynastidae; genus Mixophyes; species Mixophyes australis. The sequence goes on along the minus strand of JAVHZZ010000004.1, from coordinate 210,215,791 downwards.
GGGGTTAGGGTTAGGGTTAGGGGGTTAGGGTTAGGGTTAGGGTTAGGGGTTAATGTTAGGGTTAGGGTTAGGGTTTAGGGTTAGGGTTAGGGTTCATGATTCAATTCTTGGATCATGATTCATGATTTGATTCATGATTAAATTCATGATTCATGATTTATGATTAAATTCATGATTTATTTCATGATTCAATTCATGGTTCATGAATCTTGATTCAATTCATGATTTAATTCATGATTCATGAATCATAATTCAATTCATGATTCATGAATCATGATTCGATTCATGTTTCAATTCATGATTTAATTCTTGATTCAATTCATAATTCAATTCATGATTCATGATTCAATTCATGATTCATGATTCAATGCATGATTCATGATTCATTTCATGATTCATTTCATGATTTATGATTCAATTCATGATTCATGATTCATGATTCAATTCATAATTTGTGATTCATGATTCAATTCATGATTCATGATTCATAATTCAATTCATGATTCATGATTCATGATTCGATTCATGATTCATGCTTCAATTCATGATTCATGATTTATGATTCAATTCATGATTCATGATTCGATTCATGATTCATGATTCATGATTCAATGCATGATTCATGATTCATGATTCAATGCATGATTCATGATTCCATTCATGATTCATGTTTGAATTCATGATTCAATTCATGATTCATGATTCAATTCATGATTCATGATTCAATGCATGATTCATGATTCATTTCATGATTCATTTCATGATTTATGATTCAATTCATGATTCATGATTCATGATTCAATTCATAATTTGTGATTCATGATTCAATTCATGATTCATGATTCAAAATTCAATTCATGATTCATGATTCATGATTCGATTCATGATTCATGCTTCAATTCATGATTCATGATTCATGATTCAATTCATGATTCATGATTCAATTCATGATTCATGATTCAGTTCATGATTCATGATTCAATTCATGATTCATTTCATGATTTATGATTCAATTCATAATTCATGATTCATGATTCCATTCATGATTAAATTCATGATTTGTGATTCATGATTCAATTCATGATTCATAATTCAATTCATGATTTGTGATTTATGATTCGATTCATGATTCAAAATGCAATTCATGATTCATGATTCATGATTCAATTTATAATTCATGTATTAAATCATGATTCAATTCATGATTCATGTTTTAATTCATGATTCATGAATCAATTCATGATTCAATTCATGATTAATGATTCGATTCTTGATTCATGATTTATTTCATGATTCAATTCATGGTTCATGAATCTTGATTCAATTCATGATTTATTTCATTATTCATGATTCGATTCATGATTCATGATTCATGATTCAATTCATGAGTCATGATTCATTATTCAATTCATGATTCATGATTCGATTCATGATTCATAAATTCAATTCATAATTCAATTCATGATTCAATATGTCTGGGTTAGGGTTAGGGTTAGGGTTAGGGGTTAGGGGTTAGGGGTTAGGGTTAGAGTTAGGGTTAAGCGGTTAGGGTTAGGGTTAGGGGTTAGGGTTAGTTTTAAGGTTAGGGTTAGGGGGTTAGGGTTAGGGTTAGGGTTAGGGTTAGGGTTAGGGGTTAGGGTTAGGGTTAGGGGTTAGGGTTAGAGGGTTAGGGTTAGGGTTCATGATTCAATTCTTGATTCATGATTCATGATTCGATTCATGATTAAATTTATGATTCATGATTTATGATTCAATTCATGATTTATGATTTATTTCATGATTCAATTCATGGTTCATGAATCTTGATTCATTTCATGATTTATTTCATGATTCATGATTCGATTCATGATTCATGAATCATGATTCAATTCATGATTCATGAATCATGATTCGATTCATGATTCATGTTTCAATTCATGATTTAATTCTTGATTCAATTCATAATTCAATTCATGATTCATGATTCAATTCATGATTCATTATTCAATGCATGATTCATGATTCATTTTATGATTCATTTCATGATTTATGATTCAATTCATGATTCATGATTCATGATTCCATTTATGATTCATGATTAATTTTATGATTCATGATTCATGATTCAATTCATGATTTGTGATTCATGATTCAATTCATGATTCATGCTTCAATTCATGATTCATGATTTATGATTCAATTCATGATTCATGATTCGATTCATGATTCATGATTCATGTTTCAATTCATGATTCAATTCCTGATTCAATTTATAATTCAATTCATGATTCAATTCATAATTCAATTCATGATTCATGATTCATGATTCAATGCATGCTTCATGATTCATGATTCAATGCATGATTCATGATTCCATTAATGATTCATGTTTGAATTCATGATTCAATTCATGATTCATTTCATGATTCATGATTCAATTCATGATTCATGATTCAATTCATTATTCATGATTCATGATTCAGTTCATGATTCATTTCATGATTTATGATTCAATTCATAATTCATAATTCATGATTCCATTCATGATTCATGATTCAATTCATGATTCATGATTTAATTCATGAATCATGATTCAATTTATGATTCATGATTCATGATTCAGTTCATGATTCATGATTCAATTCATGATTTGTGATTCATGATTCAATTCATGATTCATAATTCAATTCATGACTTGTGATTCATGATTCGATTCATGATTCAAAATTCAATTCATGATTCATGATTCATGATTCAATTTATAATTCATGTTTTAAATCATGATTCAATTCATGATTCAAGTTTTAATTCATGATTCATGATTCAATGTATGATTCATGATTCTTAATTCATGATTCAATTCATGATTAATGATTCGATTCATGATTCATGATTTATTTCATGATTCAATTCATGGTTCATGAATCTTGATTCAATTCATGATTTATTTCATTATTCATGATTCGATTCATGATTCATGATTCATGATTCAATTCATGAGTCATGATTCATTATTAAATTCATGATTTATGATTTGTTTCATGATTCATAATTTCAATTCATAATTCAATTCATGATTCAATATGTCCAGGTTAGGGTAAGGGTTAGGGTTAGGGGTTAGGGGTTAGGGGTTAGGGTTAGGGTTAGTTTTAGGGTTAAGTGGTTAGGGTTAGGGAAAGGGTTAGGGATAGGGTTAGGGTTAGGGGTTAGGGTTAGGATTAGGGTTAGGGTTAAGGGTTAGGGTTAGGGTTAGGATTAGGGTTGGGGGTTAGGGTTAGGTTTAGGGTTAGGGTTAGGGTTAGGGTTAGAGGTTAGGGTTAGGGTTAGGGTTTGGGGTTAGGGTTAGGGTTAGGGCTAGGGTTAGGGTTAGGGTTAGGGGGTTAGGGTTAGGGTTAGGGGGTTAGGGTTAGGGTTAGGGTTTGGGGTTAGGGTTTGGGTTAGGGCTAGGGTTAGGGTTAGGGTTAGGGGGTAAGGGTTAGGGTTAGGGTTAGGGGGTTAGGGTTAGGGTGTTTGGGTTAGGGTTAGTGGGTTAGGGTTATGGTTAGGATTAGGGTTAGGGTTAAGGGGTTAGGATTAGGGTTAGGGTTAGAGTTAGGGTTAGGGTTAAGGGGTGAGGGTTAGGGTTAGGGTTAGGGGTTAGGGTTAGGGTTAGGTGTTAGGGTTAGGGTTAGGGTTAGGGTTAGGATTAGGGTTATCATTAGGGGTTAGGGTTAGGGTGAGGGTTAGGGTTTGGGGTTAGAGTTAGGGTTAGGGTTAGGGGTTAGGGGTCAGGGTTAGGGTTAGGGTTAGGGTTAAGGGGTTAGGGTTAGGGTTAAGGTTAGTGGTTAGGGTTAGGGTTAGGGGTTAGGGTTAGGGTTAGGGGTTAGGGTTAGGGTTAGGGGGTTAGGGTTAGGGTTAGGGGTTAATGTTAGGGTTAGGGTTAGGGTTTAGGGTTAGGGTTAGGGTTAGGGTTAGGGTTCATGATTCAATTCTTGAATCATGATTCATGATTCGATTCATGATTAAATTCATAATTCATGATTTATAATTAAATTCATGATTTATTTCATGATTCAATTCATGGTTCATGAATCTTGATTCAATTCATGATTTATTTCATGATTCATGAATCATGATTCGATTCATGATTCATGAATCATGATTCAATTCATGATTCATGAATCATGATTCGATTCATGTTTCAATTCATGATTTAATTCTTGATTCAATTCATAATTCAATTCATGATTCATGATTCAATTCATGATTCATGATTCAATGCATGATTCATAATTCATTTCATGATTCATTTCATGATTTATGATTCCATTCATTATTCATGATTCATGATTCCATTTATGATTCATGATTAATTTTATGATTCATGATTCATGATTCAATTCATGATTTGTGATTCATGATTCAATTCATGATTCATGATTCATAATTCAATTCATGATTCATGATTCATGATTCGATTCATGATTCATGCTTCAATTCATGATTCATGATTTATGATTCAATTCATGATTCATGATTCGATTCATGATTCATGATTCATGTTTCAATTCATGATTCAATTCCTGATTCAATTTATAATTCAATTCATGATTTAATTCATAATTCAATTCATGATTCATGATTCAATTCATGATTCATGATTCATGATTCAATGCATGATTCATGATTCATGATTCAATGCATGATTCATGATTCCATTCATTATTCATGTTTGAATTCATGATTCAATTCATGATTGATTTCATGATTCATGATTCAATTCACGATTCATGATTCATGATTCAGTTCATGATTCATGATTCAATTAATGATTAATTTCATGATTTATGATTCAATTCATAATTCATGATTCATGATTCCATTCATGATTCATGATTCGATTCATGATTCATGATTCAATTCATGAATCATGATTCAATTTATAATTCATGATTCATGATTCAGTTCATGATTCATGATTCAATTCATGATTTGTGATTCATGATTCAATTCATGATTCATGATTCCATTCATGATTCATGATTCGATTCATGATTCATGATTCAATTCATGATTCATGATTCAATTTATAATTCATGTTTTAAATCATGATTCAATTCATGATTCATGTTTTAATTCATGATTCATGATTGAATTCATGATTGAATTCATGATTCATGATTCAATTTATGATTCATGGTTCCTAATTCATGATTCAATTCATGATTAATGATTCGATTCATGATTCATGATTTATTTCATGATTCAATTCATGGTTCATGAATCTTGATTCAATTCATGATTTATTTCATTATTCATGATTTGATTCATGATTCATGATTCATGATTCAATTCATGAGTCATGATTCATTATTCAATTCATGATTCATGATTCGATTCATGATTCATAAATTCAATTCATAATTCAATTCATGATTCAATATGTCCGGGTTAGGGTTAGGGTTAGGGGTTAGGGGTTAGGGGTTAGGGTTAGGGTTAAGTGGTTAGGGTTAGGGTTAGGGGTTAGGGTTAATTTTAATGTTAGGGTTAGGTGGTTAGGGTTAGGGTTAGGGGGTGAGGGGGTTAGGGTTAGGGTTAGGGTTAGGGGTTAGGTTTAGGGTAAGGGTTAGGGTTAGAGTTAGGGGTTAGGGTTAGGGTTAGGGTTAGGGGTTAGGGTTAGGGTTAGGGGGTTAGGGTTAGGGCTAGGGTTAGGGGTTATTGTTAGGGTTAGGGTTAGGGTTTAGGGTTAATGTTAGGGTTAGGGTTCATGATTCAATTCTTGATTCATGATTCATGATTCGATTCATGATTAAATTCATGATTCATGATTTATGATTCAATTCATGATTCATGATTTATTTCATGATTCAAATCATGTTTCATGAATCTTGATTCAAATCATGATTTATTTCATGATTCATGATTCGATTCATGATTCATGAATCATGATTCAATTCATGATTCATGAATCATGATTCGATTCATGATTCATGTTTTAATTCATGATTTAATTCTTGATTCAATTTATAATTCAATTCATGATTCATGATTCAATGCATGATTCATGATTCAATGCATGATTCATGATTCATTTCATGATTCATTTCATGATTTATGATTCAATTCATGATTTATGATTCATGATTCCATTTATGATTCATGATTAATTTTATGATTCATGATTCATGATTCAATTCATAATTTGTGATTCATGCTTCAATTCATGATTCATGCTTCAATTCATGATTCATGATTCGATTCATGATTCATGATTCATGTTTCAATGCATGATTCATGATTCATGATTCAATGCATGATTCATGATTCCATTCATGATTCATGTTTGAATTCATGATTCAATTCATGATTCATTTCATGATTCATGATTCAATTCATGATTCATGATTCAATTCATGATTCATGATTCATGATTCAGTTCATGATTCATGATTCAATTCATGATTTATGATTCAATTCATAATTCATGATTCAATTTATGATTCATGATTCATGATTTAGTTTATGATTCATGATTCAATTCATGATTTGTGATTCATGATTCGATTCATGATTCAAAATTCAATTCATGATTCATGATTCATGATTCAATTTATAATTCATGTTTTAAATCATGATTCAAGTTTTAATTCATGATTCATGATTCAATTTATGATTCATGATTCTTAATTCATGATTCAATTCATGATTAATGATTCGATTCATGATTCATGATTTATTTCATGATTCAATTCATGGTTCATGAATCTTTATTCAATTCATGATTTATTTCATTAATCATGATTAGATTCATGATTCATGATTCAATTCATGAGTCATGATTCATTATTAAATTCATGATTTATGATTCGATTCATGATTCATAAATTCAATTCATAATTCAATTCATGATTCAATATGTCCGGGTTAGGGTAAGGGTTAGGGTTAGGGTAAGGGTTAGGGTTAGGGTTAGGGGTTAGGGGTTAGGGTTAGGGTTAGGGTTAAGGTTAAGTGGTTAGGGTTAGGGATAGGGTTAGGGTTAGGGGTTAGGGTTAGGATTAGGGTTAGGGTTAAGGGTTAGGGTTAGGGTTAGGATTAGGGTTGGGGGGTTAGGGTTAGGTTTAGGGTTAGGGTTAGGGTTAGAGGTTAGGGTTAGGGTTAGGGTTTGGGGTTAGGGTTAGGGTTAGGGCTAGGGTTAGGGTTAGGGTTAGGGGGTTAGGGTTAGGGTTAGGGGGTTAGGGTTAGGGTTAGGGTTTGGGGTTAGGGTTAGGGCTAGGGTTAGGGTTAGGGTTAGGGGGTTAGGGTTAGGGTTAGGGTTAGGGGGTTAGGGTTAAGGTGTTTGGGTTAGTGTTAGTGGGTTAGGGTTAGGGTTAGGGTTAGGGTTAGCGGTTAGGGTTAGGGTTAGGGTTAGGGTTAGTGTTAGAGTTAGGGTTAGGGTTAGGGTTAAGGTTAGGGTTAGGGGGTTAGGGTTAGGGTTAGGGTTCAATTCTTGATTCATGATTCATGATTCGATTCATGATTAAATTCATGATTCATGATTTATGATTCAATTCATGATTCATGATTTATTTCATGATTCAATTCATAGTTCATGAATCTTGATTCAATTCATGATTTATTTCATGATTCATGATTGGATTCATGATTCATAATTCAATTCATAAGTCATGATTCATGATTCGATTCATGATTCATGATTCATGATTCAATTCATGATTCATGATTTATGATTCCATTCATGATTCATGATTAATTTTATGATTCATGATTCATGATTCAATTCATGATTTGTGATTCATGATTCAATTCATGATTCATGATTCATAATTCAATTCATGATTCATGATTCATGATTCGATTCATGATTCATGCTTCAATTCATGATTCATGATTTATGATTCAATTCATGATTCATGATTCAATTCATGATTCATGATTCATGATTCAATGCATGATTCATGATTCAATGCATAATTCATGATTCGATTCATGATTCATGTTTGAATTCATGATTCAATTCATGATTCATTTTATGATTCATGATTCAATTCATAATTCATGATTCAATTCATGATTCATGATTCATGATTCAGTTCATGATTCATGATTCAATTCATGATTCAATTCATGATTCATGATTTATTTCATGATTCAATTCATGGTTCATGAATCTTGATTCAATTCATGATTTATTTCATTATTCATGATTCGATTCATGATTCATGATTCATGATTCAATTCATGAGTCATGATTCATTATTCAATTTGTGTTTCATATTTCGAGTCATGATTCATAAATTCAATTCATAATTCAATTTGTGATTCAATATGTCCGGGAATAGGGTTAGGGTTAGGGTTAGGGTTAGGGGTTAGGGGTTAGGGGTTAGGGTTAAGGTTAGGGTTAGGGTTAAATGGTTAGGGTCAGGGTTAGGGTTAGGGTTAGGGGTTAGGGTTAAGGTTAGGGTTAGGGTTAGGGGTTAGGGTTAGGGTTAGGGTTGGGGGGTTAGGGTTAGGTTTAGGGTTAGGGTTAGGGTTAGAGTTAGGATTAGGGTTAGAGGTTAGGGTTAGGGTTAGGGTTAGGGTTTGGGGTTAGGGTTAGGGCTAGGGTTAGGGTTAGGGGGTAAGGGTTAGGGTTAGGGTTAGGGTTAGGGGTTAGGGTTAGGGTTAGGGTTAGAGTTAGGGTTAGGGTTAGGGTTAGGGGGTTAGGGTTAGGGTTAGGGTTCATGATTCAATTCTTGATTCATGATTCGATTCATGATTAAATTCATGATTCATGATTTATGATTCAATTCATGATTCATGATTTATTTCATGATTCAATTCAAAGTTCATGAATCTTGATTTAATTAATGATTTATTTCATGATTCATGATTGGATTCATGATTCATAATTCAATTCATGAGTCATGATTCATGATTCGATTCATGATTCATGAATCATGATTCAATTCATGATTCATGAATCATGATTCGATTCATGATTCATGTTTTAATTCATGATTTAATTCTTGATTCAATTCATAATTTAATTCATGATTCATGATTCAATTCATGATTCATGATTCATGATTGAATGCATGATTCATGATTCATTTCATGATTCATTTCATGATTTATGATTCAATTCATGATTCATGATTTATGATTCCATTAATGATTCATGATTAATTTTATGATTCATGATTCATGATTCAATTCATGATTTGTGATTCATGATTCAATTCATGATTCATGATTCATAATTCAATTCATGATTCATGATTCATGATTCGATTCATTATTCATGCTTCAATTCATGATTCATGATTTATGATTCAATTCATGATTCATGATTCATGATTCATGATTCAATGCACGATTCATGATTCGATTCATGATTCATGTTTGAATTCATGATTCAATTCATGATTCATTTCATGATTCATGATTCAATTCATGATTCATGATTCAATTCATGATTCATGTTTCAATTCATGATTCATGATTCATGATTCAGTTCATGATTCATGATTCAATTCATGATTCATTTCATGATTTATGATTCAATTCATAATTCATGATTCAAGGTTCCATTCATGATTCATGATTCGATTCATGATTCATGATTCAATTCATGATTCATGATTCAATTCATGATTGATGATTCATGATTCAGTTCATGATTCATGATTCAATTCATGATTTGTGATTCATGATTCAATTCATGATTCATAATTCAATTCATGATTTGTGATTCATGATTCGATTCATGTTTCATGATTCGATTCATGATTCAAAATTCAATTCATGATTCATGATTCATGATTCAATTTATAATTCATGTTTTAAATCATGATTCAATTCATGATTCATGTTTTAATTCATGATTCATGATTCAATTCATGATTCAATTCATGATTCATGATTCAATTTATGATTCATGATTCTTAATTCATGATTCAATTCATGATTTATGATTCGATTCATGATTCATGATTTATTTCATGATTCAATTCATGGTTCATGAATCTTCATTCAATTCATGATTTATTTCATTATTCATGATTTGATTCTCAATTCATGATTCATGATTCAATTCATGAGTCATGATTCATTATTCATTTCATGATTCATGATTCGATTCATGATTCATAAATTCAATTCATAATTAAATTCATGATTCAATATGTCCGGGTTAGGGTTAGGGTTATGGTTAGGGTTAGGGGTTTGGGGTTAGGGTTAGGGTTAGGGTTAGGGTTAAGTAGTTAGGGTTAGGGTTAGGGGTTAGGGTTAAGGTTAGGGTTAGGGTTAGGGGGTAGAGGTAAGGGTTAGGGTTAGGGTTAGGGTTGGGGGGTTAGGGTTAGGTTTAGGGTTAGGGTTAGGGTTAGGGTTAGTGGTTAGGGTTAGGGTTAGGGTTTCGGGTTAGGGTTAGGGTTAGGGTTAGGGGTTAGGGTTAGGGTTAGGGGGTTAGGGTTAGGGTTAGGGCTAGTGTTAGGTGTTATTGTTAGGGTTAGGGTTTAGGGTTAGGGTTAGGGTTAGGGGGTGAGGCGGTTAGGGTTAGGGTTCAATTCTTGATTCATGATTCATGATTCGATTCATGATTAAATTTATGATTCATGATTTATGATTCAATTCATGATTCATGATTTATTTCATGATTCAATTCATAGTTCATGAATCTTGATTCAATTCATGATTTATTTCATGATTCATGATTGGATTCATGATTCATAATTCAATTCATAAGTCATGATTCATGATTCGATTCATGATTCATGAATCATGATTCAATTCATTATTCATGAATCATGATTCGATTCATGATTCATGTTTTAATTAATGATTTAATTCTTGATTCAATTCATAATTCAATTCATGATTCAATTCATGATTCATTTCATGATTTATGATTCAATTCATAATTCAATTCATGATTCATGATTCATTTCATGATTTATGATTCAATTCATGATTCATGATTTATGATTCCATTCATGATTCATGATTAATTTTATGATTCATGATTCATGATTCAATTCATGATTTGTGATTCATGATTCAATTCATGATTCATGATTCATGATTCGATTCATGATTCATGCTTCAATTCATGATTCATGATTTATGATTTAATTCATGATTCATGATTCAATTCATGATTCATGATTCATGATTCAATGCATGATTCATGATTCAATGCATGATTCATGATTCGATTCATTATTCATGTTTGAATTCATGATTCAATTCATGATTCATTTCATGATTCATGATTCAATTCATGATTCATGATTCAATTCATGATTCATGATTCAATTCATGATTCATGATTCAATTCATAATTCATGATTCAATTCATGATTGATGATTCATGATTCAGTTCATGATTCATGATTCAATTCATGATTCAATTCATGATTCATGATTCAATTCATGATTCATGATTCATGATTCAGTTCATGAATTATGATTCGATTCATGATTCATGATTTATTTCATGATTGAATTCATGGTTCATGAATCTTGAGTTAATTCATGATTTATTTCATTATTCATGATTCGATTCATGATTCATGATTCATGATTCAATTCATGAGTCATGATTCATTATTCAATTCATGATTCATGATTCGAGTCATGATTCATAAATTCAATTCATAATTCAATTTGTGATTCAATATGTCCGTGTTAGGGTTAGGGTTAGGGTTAGGGTTAGGGGTTAGGGGTTAGGGGTTAGGGTTAAGGTTAGGGTTAGGGTTAAGTGGTTAGGGTTAGGGATAGGGTTAGGGTTAGGGGTTAGAGTTAGGGTTAGGGTTAGGGTTAGGGTTAGGGTTAGGGTTAGGGGTTAGGGTTAGGGTTAGGGTTGGGGGGTTAGGGTTAGGTTTAGGGTTAGGGTTAGGGTTAGAGTTAGGATTAGGGTTAGAGGTTAGGGTTAGGGTTAGGGTTAGGGTTTGGGGTTAGGGTTAGGGTTAGGGCTAGGGTTAGGGTTAGGGTTAGGGGGTTAGGGTTAGGGGGTTAGGGTTAGGGTTAGGGTTAGGGGTTAGGGTTAGGGTTAGGGTTAGGGTTAGAGTTAGGGTTAGGGTTAGGGTTAGGGGGTTAGGGTTAGGGTTAGGGTTCATGATTCAATTCTTGATTCATGATTCATGATTCGATTCATGATTAAATTCATGATTCATGATTTATGATTCAATTCATGATTCATGATTTATTTCATGATTCAATTCATAGTTCATGAATCTTGATTCAATTAATGATTTATTTCATTATTCATGATTGAATTCATTATTCATAATTCAATTCATGAGTCATGATTCATGATTCGATTCATGATTCATGAATCATGATTCAATTCATGATTCATGTTTTAATTCATGATTTAATTCTTGATTCAATTCATAATTCAATTCATGATTCATGATTCAATTCATGATTCATGATTGAATGCATGATTCATGATTCATTTCATGATTCATTTCATGATTTATGATTCAATTCATGATTCATGATTTATGATTCCATTAATGATTCATGATAAATTTTATGATTCATGATTCATGATTCAATTCATGATTCATGATTCAATTCATGATTCATGATTCATAATTCAATTCATGATTCATGATTCATGATTCGATTCATGATTCATGCTTCAATTCATAATTCATGATTTATGATTCAATTCATGATTCATGATTCAATTCATGATTCATGATTCATGATTCAGTTCATGAATTATGATTCGATTCATGATTCATGATTTATTTCATGATTCAATTCATGGTTCATGAATCTTGATTCAATTCATGATTTATTTCATTATTCATGATTCGATTCATGATTCATGATTCATGATTCAATTCATGAGTCATAATTCATTATTCAATTCATGATTCATGATTCGAGTCATGATTCATAAATTCAATTCATAATTCAATTTGTGATTCAATATGTCCGTGTTAGGGTTAGGGTTAGGGTTAGGGTTAGGGGTTAGGGGTTAGGGGTTAGGGTTAAGGTTAGGGTTAGGGTTAAGTGGTTAGGGTTAGGGATAGGGTTAGGGTTAGGGTTAGGGGTTAGAGTTAGGGTTAGGGTTAGGGTTAGGGTTAGGGGTTAGGGTTAGGGTTAGGGTTAGGGTTAGGTTTAGGGTTAGGGTTAGGGTTAGAATTAGGATTAGGGTTAGAGGTTAGGGTTAGGGTTAGGGTTAGGGTTTGGGTTTAGGGTTAGGGTTAGGGCTAGGGTTAGGGTTAGGGTTAGAGTTAGGGTTAGGGTTAGGGTTAGAGTTAGGGTTAGGGTTAGGGTTAGGGTTCATGATTAAATTCTTGATTCATGATTTATGATTCAATTCATGATTCATGATTTATTTCATGATTCAATTCATAGTTCATGAATCTTGATTCAATTAATGATTTATTTCATTATTCATGATTGAATTCATGATTCATAATTCAATTCATGAGTCATGATTCATGATTCGATTCATGATTCATGAATCATGATTCAATTCATGATTCATGAATCATGATTCAATTCATGATTCATGTTTTAATTCATGATTTAATTCTTGATTCAATTCATAATTCAATTCATGATTCATGATTCAATTCATGATTCATGATTGAATTCATGATTCATGATTCATTTCATGATTTATGATTCAATTCATGATTCATTTCATGATTTATGATTCAATTCATAATTCATGATTCAAGGTTCCATTCATGATTCATGATTCGATTCATGATTCATGATTCAATTCATGATTCATGATTCAATTCATGATTGATGATTCATGATTCAGTTCATGATTCATGATTCAATTCATGATTTGTGATTCATGATTCAATTCATGATTCATAATTCAATTCATGATTTGTGATTCATGATTCGATTCATGTTTCATGATTCGATTCATGATTCAAAATTCAATTCATGATTCATGATTCATGATTCAATTTATAATTCATGTTTTAAATCATGATTCAATTCATGATTCATGTTTTAATTCATGATTCATGATTCAATTCATGATTCAATTCATGATTCATGATTCAATTTATGATTCATGATTCTTAATTCATGATTCAATTCATGATTTATGATTCGATTCATGATTCATGATTTATTTCATGATTCAATTCATGGTTCATGAATCTTCATTCAATTCATGATTTATTTCATTATTCATGATTTGATTCTCAATTCATGATTCATGATTCAATTCATGAGTCATGATTCATTATTCATTTCATGATTCATGATTCGATTCATGATTCATAAATTCAATTCATAATTAAATTCATGATTCAATATGTCCGGGTTAGGGTTAGGGTTATGGTTAGGGTTAGGGGTTTGGGGTTAGGGTTAGGGTTAGGGTTAGGGTTAAGTAGTTAGGGTTAGGGTTAGGGGTTAGGGTTAAGGTTAGGGTTAGGGTTAGGGGGTAGAGGTAAGGGTTAGGGTTAGGGTTAGGGTTGGGGGGTTAGGGTTAGGTTTAGGGTTAGGGTTAGGGTTAGGGTTAGTGGTTAGGGTTAGGGTTAGGGTTTCGGGTTAGGGTTAGGGTTAGGGTTAGGGGTTAGGGTTAGGGTTAGGGGGTTAGGGTTAGGGTTAGGGCTAGTGTTAGGTGTTATTGTTAGGGTTAGGGTTTAGGGTTAGGGTTAGGGTTAGGGGGTGAGGCGGTTAGGGTTAGGGTTCAATTCTTGATTCATGATTCATGATTCGATTCATGATTAAATTTATGATTCATGATTTATGATTCAATTCATGATTCATGATTTATTTCATGATTCAATTCATAGTTCATGAATCTTGATTCAATTCATGATTTATTTCATGATTCATGATTGGATTCATGATTCATAATTCAATTCATAAGTCATGATTCATGATTCGATTCATGATTCATGAATCATGATTCAATTCATTATTCATGAATCATGATTCGATTCATGATTCATGTTTTAATTAATGATTTAATTCTTGATTCAATTCATAATTCAATTCATGATTCAATTCATGATTCATTTCATGATTTATGATTCAATTCATAATTCAATTCATGATTCATGATTCATTTCATGATTTATGATTCAATTCATGATTCATGATTTATGATTCCATTCATGATTCATGATTAATTTTATGATTCATGATTCATGATTCAATTCATGATTTGTGATAAATGATTCAATTCATGATTCATGATTCATGATTCGATTCATGCTTCAATTCATGATTCATGATTTATGATTTAATTCATGATTCATGATTCAATTCATGATTCATGATTCATGATTCAATGCATGATTCATGATTCAATGCATGATTCGATTCATTATTCATGTTTGAATTCATGATTCAATTCATGATTCATTTCATGATTCATGATTCAATTCATGATTCATGATTCAATTCATGATTCATGATTCAATTCATGATTCATGATTCAATTCATAATTCATGATTCAATTCATGATTGATGATTCATGATTCAGTTCATGATTCATGATTCAATTCATGATTCAATTCATGATTCATGATTCAATTCATGATTCATGATTCATGATTCAGTTCATGAATTATGATTCGATTCATGATTCATGATTTATTTCATGATTGAATTCATGGTTCATGAATCTTGAGTCAATTCATGATTTATTTCATTATTCATGATTCGATTCATGATTCATGATTCATGATTCAATTCATGAGTCATGATTCATTATTCAATTCATGATTCATGATTCGAGTCATGATTCATAAATTCAATTCATAATTCAATTTGTGATTCAATATGTCCGTGTTAGGGTTAGGGTTAGGGTTAGGGTTAGGGGTTAGGGGTTAGGGGTTAGGGTTAAGGTTAGGGTTAGGGTTAAGTGGTTAGGGTTAGGGATAGGGTTAGGGTTAGGGGTTAGAGTTAGGGTTAGGGTTAGGGTTAGGGTTAGGGGTTAGGGTTAGGGTTGGGGGGTTAGGGTTAGGTTTAGGGTTAGGGTTAGAGTTAGGATTAGGGTTAGAGGTTAGGGTTAGGGTTAGGGTTAGGGTTTGGGGTTAGGGTTAGGGTTAGGGCTAGGGTTAGGGTTAGGGTTAGGGGGTTAGGGTTAGGGGGTTAGGGTTAGGGTTAGGGTTAGGGGTTAGGGTTAGGGTTAGGGTTAGAGTTAGGGTTAGGGTTAGGGGGTTAGGGTTAGGGTTCATGATTCAATTCTTGATTCATGATTCATGATTCGATTCATGATTAAATTCATGATTCATGATTTATGATTCAATTCATGATTCATGATTTATTTCATGATTCAATTCATAGTTCATGAATCTTGATTCAATTAATGATTTATTTCATTATTCATGATTGAATTCATTATTCATAATTCAATTCATGAGTCATGATTCATGATTCGATTCATGATTTATGAATCATGATTCAATTCATGATTCATGTTTTAATTCATGATTTAATTCTTGATTCAATTCATAATTCAATTCATGATTCATGATTCAATTCATGATTCATGATTGAATGCATGATTCATGATTCATTTCATGATTCATTTCATGATTTATGATTCAATTCATGATTCATGATTTATGATTCCATTAATGATTCATGATTAATTTTATGATTCATGATTCATGATTCAATTCATGATTCATGATTCAATTCATGATTCATGATTCATAATTCAATTCATGATTCATGATTCTTGATTCGATTCATGATTCATGCTTCAATTCATAATTCATGATTTATGATTCAATACATGATTCATGATTCAATTCATGATTCATGATTCATGATTCAGTTCATGAATTATGATTCGATTCATGATTCATGATTTATTTCATGATTCAATTCATGGTTCATGAATCTTGATTCAATTCATGATTTATTTCATTATTCATGATTCGATTCATGATTCATGATTCATGATTCAATTCATGAGTCATAATTCATTATTCAATTCATGATTCATGATTCGAGTCATGATTCATAAATTCAATTCATAATTCAATTTGTGATTCAATATGTCCGTGTTAGGGTTAGGGTTAGGGTTAGGGTTAGGGGTTAGGGGTTAGGGGTTAGGGTTAAGGTTAGGGTTAGGGTTAAGTGGTTAGGGTTAGGGATAGGGTTAGGGTTAGGGTTAGGGGTTAGAGTTAGGGTTAGGGTTAGGGTTAGGGTTAGGGGTTAGGGTTAGGGTTAGGGTTAGGGTTGGGGGGTTAGGGTTAGGTTTAGGGTTAGGGTTAGGGTTAGGGTTAGAATTAGGATTAGGGTTAGAGGTTAGGGTTAGGGTTAGGGTTAGGGTTTGGGTTTAGGGTTAGGGTTAGGGCTAGGGTTAGGGTTAGGGTTAGGGTTAGGGTTAGAGTTAGGGTTAGGGTTAGGGTTAGAGTTAGGGTTAGGGTTAGGGTTAGGGTTCATGATTAAATTCTTGATTCATGATTCATGATTCGATTCATGATTAAATTCATGATTCATGATTTATGATTCAATTCATGATTCATGATTTATTTCATGATTCAATTCATAGTTCATGAATCTTGATTCAATTAATGATTTATTTCATTATTCATGATTGAATTCATGATTCATAATTCAATTCATGAGTCATGATTCATGATTCGATTCATGATTCATGAA
>JAVHZZ010000004.1:210188237-210190737 GCA_036250195.1 Mixophyes australis | reverse complement strand
AGGGTTAGGGCTAGGGTTAGGGTTAGGGTTAGGGTTAGGGGGTTAGGGTTAGGGTTAGGGTTAGGGGGTTAGGGTTAGGGTTAGGGGGTTAGGGTTAGGGTTAGGGGGTTAGGATTATGGTTAGGATTAGGGTCAGGGTTAAGGGGTTAGGGGTTAGGTATAGGGTTAGGGTTAGGGGTTATGGTTAGGGTTAGGGGGTTAGGGTTAGGGTTAGGATTAGGGGTTAGGGTTATCGTTAGGGTTAGGGTTAGGGTTTGGGGTTAGGGTTAGGGTTAGGGTTAGGGTTAAGGGGTTAGGGTTAGGGTTATAGTTAGGGTTAGGGGTTAGGGTTAGGGTTAGGGTTAGGGTTTGAGTTAGGGTTAATGTTAGGGTTAGGAAGTTAGGGTTAGGATTAGGGTTAAGGGGTTAGGGTTAGGGTTAGGGTTAGGGTTAGGGGTTAGGGTTAGGGTTACGGTTAGGGTTATGGTTAGGGGGTTAGGGTTAGAGGGTTAGGGTTAGGGTTAGGGTTAGGGTTAGGGTTAGGGGTTAGGGTTAGGGTTAGGGGTTAGAGTTAGGGTTAGATTTGGGTTAGGGTTAGGGGTTAGGGTTAGGGGTTAGGGTTAGGGTTAGGGGGTTAGGGTTAGGGTTAGGGTTAGGGGTTAGGGGTTAGGGTTAGGGTTATGATTCAATTCTTGATTCATGATTCGATTCATGATTCATGATTAAATTCATGATTCATGATTTATGATTCAATTAATGATTCATGATTTATTTCATGATTCAATTCATGGTTCATGAATCTTGATTGAATTCATGATTTATTTCATGATTCATGATTGGATTCATGATTCATAATTCAATTCATGATTCATGATTCATGATTCGATTCATGATTCATGCTTCAATTCATGATTCATGATTTATGATTCAATTCATGATTCATGATTCGATTCATGATTCATGATTCATGTTTCAATTCATGATTCAATTCCTGATTCAATTTATAATTCAATTCATGATTCAATTCATAATTCAAATCATGATTCATGATTCAATTCATGATTCATGATTCATGATTCAATGCATGATTCATGATTTATGATTCAATACATGATTCATGATTCCATTCATGATATATGTTTGAATTAATGATTCAATTCATGATTCATTTCATGATTCATGATTCAGTTCATGATTCATGATTCAATTCATGATTCATTTCATGATTCATTATTTAATTCATGATTCATGATTCATAATTCCATTCATGATTCATGATTCGATTCATGATTCATGATTCAATTCATGATTCATGATTCAATTCATGATTCATAATTCAATTCATGATTTGTGATTCATGATTCGATTCATGATTCAAAATTCAATTCATGATTCATGATTCATGATTCAATTTATAATTCATGTTTAAAATCATGATTAAATTCATGATTCATGTTTTAATTCATGATTCATGATTCAATTCATGATTCAATTCATGATTCATGATTCAATTTATGAATGATGATTCTTAATTCATGATTTATTTCATTATTCATGATTCGATTCATAATTCATGATTCATAATTCAATTTATGAGTCATGATTCATGATTCAATTCATGATTCATGATTCATGATTCAATGCATGATTCATGATTTATGATTCAATACATGATTCATGATTCCATTCATGATATATGTTTGAATTAATGATTCAATTCATGATTCATTTCATGATTCATGATTCAATTCATAATTCATGATTTATGATTCCATTCATGATTCATGATTCGATTCATGATTCATGCTTCAATTCATGATTCATGATTTATGATTCAATTCATGATTCATGATTCGATTCATGATTCATGTTTCAATTCATGATTCAATTCCTGATTCAATTTATAATTCAATTCATGATTCAATTAATAATTCAATTCATGATTCATGATTCAATTCATGATTCCAAATTCATGATTTAATGCATGATTCATGATTCAATGCATGATTCATGAGTCCATTCATGATTCATTTTATGATTTATGATTCAATTAATGATTCTATTCATGATTCATGATTCAGTTCATGATTCATGATTCAATTCATGATTCATTTCATGATTTATGATTCAATTCATAATTCATTAATTCATGATTCGATTCATGATTCATGATTCAATTCATGATTTATGATTCATGATTCAGTTCATGATTTATGATTCAATTCATGATTTGTGATTCATGATTTAATTCATGATTCATAATTTAATTCATGATTCATGATTCATGATTCAATTTATAATTCATGTTTTAATTCATGATTCATGATTAAATTCATGATTCAATTCATGATTCTTGATTTAATTTATGATTCATGATTCTTTATTCATGATTCAATTCATGATTTATGATTCGATTCATGATTCATGATTTATTTCATGATTCAATTTATGGTTCATGAATCTTGATTCAATTCATGATTTATTTCATTATTCATGATTCGATTCATGATTCATGATTCAT
>JAVHZZ010000004.1:210178237-210185737 GCA_036250195.1 Mixophyes australis | reverse complement strand
AGAGTCATGATTCATTATTCGATTCATGATTCATGCTTCAATTCATGATTCATGATTTATGATTCAATTCATGATTCATGATTCGATTCATGATTCATGATTCATGTTTCAATTCATGATTCAATTCCTGATTCAATTCATAATTCAATTCATGATTCAATTCATAATTCAATTCATGATTCATAAATTCAATTCATAATTCAATTTGTGATTCAATATGTCCGTGTTAGGGTTAGGGTTAGGGTTAGGGTTAGGGGTTAGGGGTAAGGGGTTAGGGTTAAGGTTAGGGTTAGGGTTAAGTGGTTAGGGTTAGGGATAGGGTTAGGGTTAGGGTTAGGGGTTAGAGTTAGGGTTAGGGTTAGGGTTAGGGTTAGGGGTTAGGGTTAGGGTTAGGGTTAGGGTTGGGGGGTTAGGGTTAGGTTTAGGGTTAGGGTTAGGGTTAGGGTTAGAATTAGGATTAGGGTTAGAGGTTAGGGTTAGGGTTAGGGTTAGGGTTTGGGTTTAGGGTTAGGGTTAGGGCTAGGGTTAGGGTTAGGGTTAGGGTTAGGGTTAGAGTTAGGGTTAGGGTTAGGGTTAGAGTTAGGGTTAGGGTTAGGGTTAGGGTTCATGATTAAATTCTTGATTCATGATTCATGATTCGATTCATGATTAAATTCATGATTCATGATTTATGATTCAATTCATGATTCATGATTTATTTCATGATTCAATTCATAGTTCATGAATCTTGATTCAATTAATGATTTATTTCATTATTCATGATTGAATTCATGATTCATAATTCAATTCATGAGTCATGATTCATGATTCGATTCATGATTCATGAATCATGATTCAATTCATGATTCATGAATCATGATTCAATTCATGATTCATGTTTTAATTCATGATTTAATTCTTGATTCAATTCATAATTCAATTCATGATTCATGATTCAATTCATGATTCATGATTGAATTCATGATTCATGATTCATTTCATGATTTATGATTCAATTCATGATTCATTTCATGATTTATGATTCAATTCATAATTCATGATTCAAGGTTCCATTCATGATTCATGATTCGATTCATGATTCATGATTCAATTCATGATTCATGATTCAATTCATGATTGATGATTCATGATTCAGTTCATGATTCATGATTCAATTCATGATTTGTGATTCATGATTCAATTCATGATTCATAATTCAATTCATGATTTGTGATTCATGATTCGATTCATGTTTCATGATTCGATTCATGATTCAAAATTCAATTCATGATTCATGATTCATGATTCAATTTATAATTCATGTTTTAAATCATGATTCAATTCATGATTCATGTTTTAATTCATGATTCATGATTCAATTCATGATTCAATTCATGATTCATGATTCAATTTATGATTCATGATTCTTAATTCATGATTCAATTCATGATTTATGATTCGATTCATGATTCATGATTTATTTCATGATTCAATTCATGGTTCATGAATCTTCATTCAATTCATGATTTATTTCATTATTCATGATTTGATTCTCAATTCATGATTCATGATTCAATTCATGAGTCATGATTCATTATTCATTTCATGATTCATGATTCGATTCATGATTCATAAATTCAATTCATAATTAAATTCATGATTCAATATGTCCGGGTTAGGGTTAGGGTTATGGTTAGGGTTAGGGGTTTGGGGTTAGGGTTAGGGTTAGGGTTAGGGTTAAGTAGTTAGGGTTAGGGTTAGGGGTTAGGGTTAAGGTTAGGGTTAGGGTTAGGGGGTAGAGGTAAGGGTTAGGGTTAGGGTTAGGGTTGGGGGGTTAGGGTTAGGTTTAGGGTTAGGGTTAGGGTTAGGGTTAGTGGTTAGGGTTAGGGTTAGGGTTTCGGGTTAGGGTTAGGGTTAGGGTTAGGGGTTAGGGTTAGGGTTAGGGGGTTAGGGTTAGGGTTAGGGCTAGTGTTAGGTGTTATTGTTAGGGTTAGGGTTTAGGGTTAGGGTTAGGGTTAGGGGGTGAGGCGGTTAGGGTTAGGGTTCAATTCTTGATTCATGATTCATGATTCGATTCATGATTAAATTTATGATTCATGATTTATGATTCAATTCATGATTCATGATTTATTTCATGATTCAATTCATAGTTCATGAATCTTGATTCAATTCATGATTTATTTCATGATTCATGATTGGATTCATGATTCATAATTCAATTCATAAGTCATGATTCATGATTCGATTCATGATTCATGAATCATGATTCAATTCATTATTCATGAATCATGATTCGATTCATGATTCATGTTTTAATTAATGATTTAATTCTTGATTCAATTCATAATTCAATTCATGATTCAATTCATGATTCATTTCATGATTTATGATTCAATTCATAATTCAATTCATGATTCATGATTCATTTCATGATTTATGATTCAATTCATGATTCATGATTTATGATTCCATTCATGATTCATGATTAATTTTATGATTCATGATTCATGATTCAATTCATGATTCATGATTTATGATTCAATTCATGATTCATGATTCGATTCATGATTCATGATTCATAATTCAATTTATGAGTCATGATTCATTATTTAATTCATGATTCATGATTCATAATTCAATTCAAGAGTCATGATTCATTATTCGATTCATGATTCATGCTTCAATTCATGATTCATGATTTATGATTCAATTCATGATTCATGATTCGATTCATGATTCATGATTCATGTTTCAATTCATGATTCAATTCCTGATTCAATTCATAATTCAATTCATGATTCAATTCATAATTCAATTCATGATTCATAAATTCAATTCATAATTCAATTTGTGATTCAATATGTCCGTGTTAGGGTTAGGGTTAGGGTTAGGGTTAGGGGTTAGGGGTAAGGGGTTAGGGTTAAGGTTAGGGTTAGGGTTAAGTGGTTAGGGTTAGGGATAGGGTTAGGGTTAGGGTTAGGGGTTAGAGTTAGGGTTAGGGTTAGGGTTAGGGTTAGGGGTTAGGGTTAGGGTTAGGGTTAGGGTTGGGGGGTTAGGGTTAGGTTTAGGGTTAGGGTTAGGGTTAGGGTTAGAATTAGGATTAGGGTTAGAGGTTAGGGTTAGGGTTAGGGTTAGGGTTTGGGTTTAGGGTTAGGGTTAGGGCTAGGGTTAGGGTTAGGGTTAGGGTTAGGGTTAGAGTTAGGGTTAGGGTTAGGGTTAGAGTTAGGGTTATGGTTAGGGTTAGGGTTCATGATTAAATTCTTGATTCATGATTCATGATTCGATTCATGATTAAATTCATGATTCATGATTTATGATTCAATTCATGATTCATGATTTATTTCATGATTCAATTCATAGTTCATGAATCTTGATTCAATTAATGATTTATTTCATTATTCATGATTGAATTCATGATTCATAATTCAATTCATGAGTCATGATTCATGATTCGATTCATGATTCATGAATCATGATTCAATTCATGATTCATGAATCATGATTCAATTCATGATTCATGTTTTAATTCATGATTTAATTCTTGATTCAATTCATAATTCAATTCATGATTCATGATTCAATTCATGATTCATGATTGAATTCATGATTCATGATTCATTTCATGATTTATGATTCAATTCATGATTCATTTCATGATTTATGATTCAATTCATAATTCATGATTCAAGGTTCCATTCATGATTCATGATTCGATTCATGATTCATGATTCAATTCATGATTCATGATTCAATTCATGATTGATGATTCATGATTCAGTTCATGATTCATGATTCAATTCATGATTTGTGATTCATGATTCAATTCATGATTCATAATTCAATTCATGATTTGTGATTCATGATTCGATTCATGTTTCATGATTCGATTCATGATTCAAAATTCAATTCATGATTCATGATTCATGATTCAATTTATAATTCATGTTTTAAATCATGATTCAATTCATGATTCATGTTTTAATTCATGATTCATGATTCAATTCATGATTCAATTCATGATTCATGATTCAATTTATGATTCATGATTCTTAATTCATGATTCAATTCATGATTTATGATTCGATTCATGATTCATGATTTATTTCATGATTCAATTCATGGTTCATGAATCTTCATTCAATTCATGATTTATTTCATTATTCATGATTTGATTCTCAATTCATGATTCATGATTCAATTCATGAGTCATGATTCATTATTCATTTCATGATTCATGATTCGATTCATGATTCATAAATTCAATTCATAATTAAATTCATGATTCAATATGTCTGGGTTAGGGTTAGGGTTATGGTTAGGGTTAGGGGTTTGGGGTTAGGGTTAGGGTTAGGGTTAGGGTTAAGTAGTTAGGGTTAGGGTTAGGGGTTAGGGTTAAGGTTAGGGTTAGGGTTAGGGGGTAGAGGTAAGGGTTAGGGTTAGGGTTAGGGTTGGGGGGTTAGGGTTAGGTTTAGGGTTAGGGTTAGGGTTAGGGTTAGTGGTTAGGGTTAGGGTTAGGGTTTCGGGTTAGGGTTAGGGTTAGGGTTAGGGGTTAGGGTTAGGGTTAGGGGGTTAGGGTTAGGGTTAGGGCTAGTGTTAGGTGTTATTGTTAGGGTTAGGGTTTAGGGTTAGGGTTAGGGTTAGGGGGTGAGGCGGTTAGGGTTAGGGTTCAATTCTTGATTCATGATTCATGATTCGATTCATGATTAAATTTATGATTCATGATTTATGATTCAATTCATGATTCATGATTTATTTCATGATTCAATTCATAGTTCATGAATCTTGATTCAATTCATGATTTATTTCATGATTCATGATTGGATTCATGATTCATAATTCAATTCATAAGTCATGATTCATGATTCGATTCATGATTCATGAATCATGATTCAATTCATTATTCATGAATCATGATTCGATTCATGATTCATGTTTTAATTAATGATTTAATTCTTGATTCAATTCATAATTCAATTCATGATTCAATTCATGATTCATTTCATGATTTATGATTCAATTCATAATTCAATTCATGATTCATGATTCATTTCATGATTTATGATTCAATTCATGATTCATGATTTATGATTCCATTCATGATTCATGATTAATTTTATGATTCATGATTCATGATTCAATTCATGATTTGTGATTCATGATTCAATTCATGATTCATGATTCATGATTCGATTCATGATTCATGCTTCAATTCATGATTCATGATTTATGATTTAATTCATGATTCATGATTCAATTCATGATTCATGATTCATGATTCAATGCATGATTCATGATTCAATGCATGATTCATGATTCGATTCATTATTCATGTTTGAATTCATGATTCAATTCATGATTCATTTCATGATTCATGATTCAATTCATGATTCATGATTCAATTCATGATTCATGATTCAATTCATGATTCATGATTCAATTCATAATTCATGATTCAATTCATGATTGATGATTCATGATTCAGTTCATGATTCATGATTCAATTCATGATTCAATTCATGATTCATGATTCAATTCATGATTCATGATTCATGATTCAGTTCATGAATTATGATTCGATTCATGATTCATGATTTATTTCATGATTGAATTCATGGTTCATGAATCTTGAGTCAATTCATGATTTATTTCATTATTCATGATTCGATTCATGATTCATGATTCATGATTCAATTCATGAGTCATGATTCATTATTCAATTCATGATTCATGATTCGAGTCATGATTCATAAATTCAATTCATAATTCAATTTGTGATTCAATATGTCCGTGTTAGGGTTAGGGTTAGGGTTAGGGGTTAGGGGTTAGGGGTTAGGGTTAAGGTTAGGGTTAGGGTTAAGTGGTTAGGGTTAGGGATAGGGTTAGGGTTAGGGGTTAGAGTTAGGGTTAGGGTTAGGGTTAGGGTTAGGGTTAGGGGTTAGGGTTAGGGTTAGGGTTGGGGGGTTAGGGTTAGGTTTAGGGTTAGGGTTAGGGTTAGAGTTAGGATTAGGGTTAGAGGTTAGGGTTAGGGTTAGGGTTAGGGTTTGGGGTTAGGGTTAGGGTTAGGGCTAGGGTTAGGGTTAGGGGGTTAGGGTTAGGGGGTTAGGGTTAGGGTTAGGGGTTAGGGTTAGGGTTAGGGTTAGGGTTAGAGTTAGGGTTAGGGTTAGGGGGTTAGGGTTAGGGTTAGGGTTCATGATTCAATTCTTGATTCATGATTCATGATTCGATTCATGATTAAATTCATGATTCATGATTTATGATTCAATTCATGATTCATGATTTATTTCATGATTCAATTCATAGTTCATGAATCTTGATTCAATTAATGATTTATTTCATTATTCATGATTGAATTCATTATTCATAATTCAATTCATGAGTCATGATTCATGATTCGATTCATGATTCATGAATCATGATTCAATTCATGATTCATGTTTTAATTCATGATTTAATTCTTGATTCAATTCATAATTCAATTCATGATTCATGATTCAATTCATGATTCATGATTGAATGCATGATTCATGATCCATTTCATGATTCATTTCATGATTTATGATTCAATTCATGATTCATGATTTATGATTCCATTAATGATTCATGATGAATTTTATGATTCATGATTCATGATTCAATTCATGATTCATGATTCAATTCATGATTCATGATTCATAATTCAATTCATGATTCATGATTCATGATTCGATTCATGATTCATGCTTCAATTCATAATTCATGATTTATGATTCAATTCATGATTCATGATTCAATTCATGATTCATGATTCATGATTCAGTTCATGAATTATGATTCGATTCATGATTCATGATTTATTTCATGATTCAATTCATGGTTCATGAATCTTGATTCAATTCATGATTTATTTCATTATTCATGATTCGATTCATGAGTCATAATTCATTATTCAATTCATGATTCATGATTCGAGTCATGATTCATAAATTCAATTCATAATTCAATTTGTGATTCAATATGTCCGTGTTAGGGTTAGGGTTAGGGATAGGGTTAGGGGTTAGGGGTTAG
This sequence comes from Mixophyes australis, assembly GCA_036250195.1. Lineage (NCBI taxonomy): Eukaryota > Metazoa > Chordata > Amphibia > Anura > Limnodynastidae > Mixophyes > Mixophyes australis. Next base: position 210,178,714 of record JAVHZZ010000004.1, on the reverse strand, counting down.
GGGTTAGGGTTAAGGTTAGGGTTAGGGTTAAGTGGTTAGGGTTAGGGATAGGGTTAGGGTTAGGGTTAGGGGTTAGAGTTAGGGTTAGGGTTAGGGTTAGGGTTAGGGGTTAGGGTTAGGGTTAGGGTTAGGGTTGGGGGGTTAGGGTTAGGTTTAGGGTTAGGGTTAGGGTTAGGGTTAGAATTAGGATTAGGGTTAGAGGTTAGGGTTAGGGTTAGGGTTAGGGTTTGGGTTTAGGGTTAGGGTTAGGGCTAGGGTTAGGGTTAGGGTTAGGGTTAGGGTTAGAGTTAGGGTTAGGGTTAGGGTTAGAGTTAGGGTTAGGGTTAGGGTTAGGGTTCATGATTAAATTCTTGATTCATGATTCATGATTCGATTCATGATTAAATTCATGATTCATGATTTATGATTCAATTCATGATTCATGATTTATTTCATGATTCAATTCATAGTTCATGAATCTTGATTCAATTAATGATT
>JAVHZZ010000004.1:210165737-210173237 GCA_036250195.1 Mixophyes australis | reverse complement strand
TATTCATGATTCAATTCATGATTTATGATTCGATTCATGATTCATGATTTATTTCATGATTCAATTTATGGTTCATGAATCTTGATTCAATTCATGATTTATTTCATTATTCATGATTCGATTCATGATTCATGATTCAATTCATGAGTCATGATTCATTATTCATTTCATGATTCATGATTCGATTCATGATTCATAAATGCAATTCATAATTCAATTCATGATTCAATATGTCCGGGTTAGGGTTAGGGTTACGGTTAGGGTTAGGGGTTAGGGGTTAGGGTAAGGGTTAGGGTTAGGGTTAGGGTTAAGTGGTTAGTGTTAGGGTTTGGGTTAGGGGTTAGGGTTAGGGTTAGGGTTAGGGGTTAGGGATAGTGTTAGGGTTAGGGTTGGGGGGTTAGGGTTAGGTTTAGGGTTAGGGTTAGGGTTAGGGTTAGTGGTTAGGTTTAGGGTTAGGGTTAGGGTTTGGGGTTAGGGTTAGGGCTAGGGTTAGGGTTAGGGTTAGGGTTAGGGGGTTAGGGTTAGGGTTAGGGGGTTAGGGTTAGGGTTAGGGGGTTAGGGTTAGGGGGTTAGGATTATGGTTAGGATTAGGGTCAGGGTTAAGGGGTTAGGGGTTAGGTATAGGGTTAGGGTTAGGGGTTATGGTTAGGGTTAGGGGGTTAGGGTTAGGGTTAGGGGGTTAGGGTTAGGGTTAGGATTAGGGGTTAACCTTATCGTTAGGGTTAGGGTTAGGGTTTGGGGTTAGGGTTAGGGTTAGGGTTAGGGTTAAGGGGTTAGGGTTAGGGTTAGGGTTATAGTTAGGGTTAGGGGTTAGGGTTAGGGTTAGGGTTAGGGTTTGAGTTAGGGTTAATGTTAGGGTTAGGAAGTTAGGGTTAGGATTAGGGTTAAGGGGTTAGGGTTAGGGTTAGGGTTAGGGTTAGGGGTTAGGGTTACGGTTAGGGTTAGGGTTAGGGGGTTAGGGTTAGAGGGTTAGGGTTAGGGTTAGGGTTAGGGTTAGGGTTAGGGGTTAGAGTTAGGGTTAGATTTGGGTTAGGGTTAGGGGTTAGGGTTAGGGGTTAGGGTTAGGGTTAGGGGGTTAGGGTTAGGGTTAGGGTTAGGGGTTAGGGGTTAGGGTTAGGGTTATGATTCAATTCTTGATTCATGATTCGATTCATGATTCATGATTAAATTCATGATTCATGATTTATGATTCAATTAATGATTCATGATTTATTTCATGATTCAATTCATGGTTCATGAATCTTGATTGAATTCATGATTTATTTCATGATTCATGATTGGATTCATGATTCATAATTCAATTCATGATTCATGATTCATGATTCGATTCATGATTCATGCTTCAATTCATGATTCATGATTTATGATTCAATTCATGATTCATGATTCGATTCATGATTCATGATTCATGTTTCAATTCATGATTCAATTCCTGATTCAATTTATAATTCAATTCATGATTCAATTCATAATTCAAATCATGATTCATGATTCAATTCATGATTCATGATTCATGATTCAATGCATGATTCATGATTTATGATTCAATACATGATTCATGATTCCATTCATGATATATGTTTGAATTAATGATTCAATTCATGATTCATTTCATGATTCATGATTCAGTTCATGATTCATGATTCAATTCATGATTCATTTCATGATTCATTATTTAATTCAAGATTCATGATTCATAATTCCATTCATGATTCATGATTCGATTCATGATTCATGATTCAATTCATGATTCATGATTCAATTCATGATTCATAATTCAATTCATGATTTGTGATTCATGATTCGATTCATGATTCAAAATTCAATTCATGATTCATGATTCATGATTCAATTTATAATTCATGTTTAAAATCATGATTAAATTCATGATTCATGTTTTAATTCATGATTCATGATTCAATTCATGATTCAATTCATGATTCATGATTCAATTTATGAATGATGATTCTTAATTCATGATTTATTTCATTATTCATGATTCGATTCATGATTCATGATTCATAATTCAATTTATGAGTCATGATTCATGATTCAATTCATGATTCATGATTCATGATTCAATGCATGATTCATGATTTATGATTCAATACATGATTCATGATTCCATTCATGATATATGTTTGAATTAATGATTCAATTCATGATTCATTTCATGATTCATGATTCAGTTCATGATTCATGATTCAATTCATGATTCATTTCATGATTTATGATTCAATTCATAATTCATGATTTATGATTCCATTCATGATTCATGATTCGATTCATGATTCATGATTCAATTCATGATTCATGATTCAATTCATGATTCATAATTCAATTCATGATTTGTGATTCATGATTCGATTCATGATTCAAAATTCAATTCATGATTCATGATTCATGATTCAATTTATAATTCATGTTTAAAATCATGATTAAATTCATGATTCATGATTCAATTCATGATTCAATTCATGATTCATGATTCCATTTATGAATGATGATTCTTAATTCATGATTTATTTCATTATTCATGATTCGATTCATGATTCATGATTCATAATTCAATTTATGAGTCATGATTCATTATTTAATTCATGATTCATGATTCATAATTCAATTCAAGATTCATGATTCATTATTCGATTCATGATTCATGCTTCAATTCATGATTCATGATTTATGATTCAATTCATGATTCATGATTCGATTCATGATTCATGATTCATGTTTCAATTCATGATTCAATTCCTGATTCAATTCATAATTCAATTCATGATTCAATTCATAATTCAATTCATGATTCATGATTCAATTCATGATTCATGATTCAATGCATGATTCATGATTCGATTCATGATTCATGTTTGAATTAATGATTCAATTCATGATTCAATTCATGATTCTTGATTCATGATTCGATTCATGATTCATGATTCAATTCATGATTCATGATTCAGGATTCAATTCATGATTTGTGATTCAATTCATGATTCATGATTCGATTCATGATTCATGATTCATGATTCAATTCTTGATTCATGATTCATGATTCGATTTATGATTCATGATTCACTTCATGATTCATGAATCATGATTCAATTCATGATTCGATTCATGATTCATCATTCAATTCATGATTCATGATTCATTATTCAATTCATGATTCGATTCATGATTCATGATTTAATTCATGATTCATGATTCGATTCATGATTCATGATTCAATTCATGTTTTATGATTCATGATTCAATTCATGTTTTATGATTCATGATTCGATTCATGATTCATGATTCATTTCATGATTCATTATTTATGATTCAATTCATGATTCATGATTCAATTCATGATTCATGATTCGATTCATGATTCATGATGCATGATTCATGATTCAATTCATGATTTGCGATTCATGATTCAATTCATGATTCATAATTCAATTCATTATTTCTGATTCATGATTCGATTCATGATTCAAAATTCAATTCATGATTCATGATTCATGATTCAATTTATAATTCATGTTTTAAATTATGATTCAATTCATGATTCATGTTTTAATTCATGATTCATGATTCAATTCATAATTCAATTCAAGATTTATGATTCATGATTCGATTCATGATTCATGCTTCAATTCATGATTCATGATTCCATTTATGAATGATGATTCTTAATTCATGATTTATTTCATTATTCATGATTCGATTCATGATTCATGATTCATAATTCAATTTATGAGTCATGATTCATTATTTAATTCATGATTCATGATTCATAATTCAATTCAAGATTCATGATTCATTATTCGATTCATGATTCATGCTTCAATTCATGATTCATGATTTATGATTCAATTCATGATTCATGATTCGATTCATGATTCATGATTCATGTTTCAATTCATGATTCAATTCCTGATTCAATTCATAATTCAATTCATGATTCAATTCATAATTCAATTCATGATTCATGATTCAATTCATGATTCATGATTTATGATTCATGATTCAATGCATGATTCATGATTCGATTCATGATTCATGTTTGAATTAATGATTCAATTCATGATTCAATTCATGATTCTTGATTCATGATTCGATTCATGATTCATGATTCAATTCATGATTCATGATTCAGGATTCAATTCATGATTTGTGATTCAATTCATGATTCATGATTCGATTCATGATTCATGATTCATGATTCAATTCTTGATTCATGATTCATGATTCGATTTATGATTCATGATTCACTTCATGATTCATGAATCATGATTCAATTCATGATTCGATTCATGATTCATCATTCAATTCATGATTCATGATTCATTATTCAATTCATGATTCGATTCATGATTCATGATTTAATTCATGATTCATGATTCGATTCATGATTCATGATTCAATTCATGTTTTATGATTCATGATTCAATTCATGTTTTATGATTCATGATTCGATTCATGATTCATGATTCATTTCATGATTCATTATTTATGATTCAATTCATGATTCATGATTCAATTCATGATTCATGATTCGATTCATGATTCATGATGCATGATTCATGATTCAATTCATGATTTGCGATTCATGATTCAATTCATGATTCATAATTCAATTCATTATTTCTGATTCATGATTCGATTCATGATTCAAAATTCAATTCATGATTCATGATTCATGATTCAATTTATAATTCATGTTTTAAATTATGATTCAATTCATGATTCATGTTTTAATTCATGATTCATGATTCAATTCATAATTCAATTCAAGATTTATGATTCATGATTCGATTCATGATTCATGCTTCAATTCATGATTCATGATTTATGATTCAATTCATGATTCATGATTCTCAATTCATGTTTCAATTCATGATTCAATTCCTGATTCAATTCATAATTCAATTCATGATTCAATTCATAATTCAATTCATGATTCATGATTAATGATTCATGATTCAATGCATGATTCATGATTCATGATTCAATGCATGATTCATGATTCGATTCATGATTCATGATTCAATTCATGATTCATGATTCATGATTCAGTTCATGATTCATGATTCAATTCATGATTCATTTCATGATTTATGATTCAATTCATAATTCATGATTAATGATTCCATTCATGATTCATGATTCGATTCATGATTCATGATTCAATTCATGATTCATGATTTATGATTCAGTTCTTGATTAATGATTCAATTCATGATTTGTGATTCATGATTCAATTCATGATTCATAATTCAATTCATGATTCAATTCATGATTCATTATTCATGATTCAATTCATGATTCATGATTCAATTCATGATTCATGATTCGATTCATGATTCATGATTCAATTCATGATTCATGATTCATGATTCAATTCATGATTCAATTCATGATTCATGATTCAATTCATGATTCATGATTCGATTCATGATTCATGATTCATGATTCAATTCATGATTCATGATTCGATTTATAATTCATGATTCGATTCATGATTCATGAATCATGATTCAATTCATGATTCGATTCATGATTCATGATTCATGATTCAATTTATGTTTCATGATTTAATTCATGATTCATGATTCGATTCATGATTCATGATTCAATTCATGTTTTATGATTCATGATTCAATTCATGTTTTATGATTCATGATTCGATTCATGATTCATGATTCATTTCATGATTCATTATTTATGATTCAATTCATGATTCATGATTCAATTCATGATTCATGATTCAATTCATGATTTGTGATTCAGGATTCAATTCATGATTCATAATTCAATTCATGATTTGTGATTCATGATTCGATTCATGATTCAAAATTCAATTCATGATTCATGATTCTTAATTCATGATTCAATTCATGATTTATGATTCGATTCATGATTCATGATTTATTTCATGATTAAATTCATGGTTCATGAATCTTCATTCAATTCATGATTCATGATTCAATTCATGATTTGTGATTCATGATTCAATTCATGATTCATGTTTTAATACATGATTCATGATTCAATTCATGATTCAATTCATGATTCATGATTCAATTTATGATTCATGATTCTTAATTCATGATTCAATTCATGATTTATGATTCGATTCATGATTCATGATTTATTTCATGATTCAATTCATGGTTCATGAATCTTGATTCAATTCATGATTTATTTCATTATTCATGATTCGATTCATGATTTATGATTCATGAATCAATTCATGAGTCATGATTCTTTATTCATTTCATGATTCATGATTCGATTAATTATTCATAAATGCAATTCATAATTCAATTCATGATTCAATATGTCCGGGTTAGGGTTAGGGTTACGGTTAGGGTTAGGGGTTAGGAGTTAGGGTTAGGGTTAGGGTTAGGGTTAAGTGGTTAGGGTTAGGGTTAGGGTTAGGGGTTAGGGTTAGGGTTAGGGGTTAGGGTTAGGGTTAGGGTTAGGGTTGGGGGGTTAGGGTTAGGTTTAGGGTTAGGGTTAGGGTTAGGGTTAGGGTTAGTGGTTAGGGTTAGGGTTAGGGTTTGGGGTTAAGGTTATGGTTAGGGGGTTAGGTTTAGGGTTAGGGTTAGGGGGTTAGGGTTAGGGGGTTAGGGTTAGGGGGTTAGGGTTAGGGTTAGGGGGTTAGGGTTATGGTTAGGATTAGGGTTAGGGTTAAGGGGTTAGGGTTAGGGTTAGGGTTAGGGGTTAGGTTTAGGGTTAGGGTTAGTGGTTATGGTTAGGGTTAGGGGGTTAGGGTTAGGGTTAGGGTTAGGGTTATGGGGTTAGGGTTAGGGTTAGGGTTAGGATTAGGGGTTTGGTTTAGGGTTAGGGTTATGGTTTGGGGTTAGAGATAAGGTTAGGGTTAGGGTTAGGGGTTAGGGGTCAGGGTTAGGGTTAGGTTTAGGGTAAGGGATAGGGTTAAGGGGTTAGGGTTAGGGTTAGGGTTAAGGTTAGGGTTAGGGGTTAGGGTTAGGGTTAGGGTTAGGGGTTAAGGTTAGGGTTAGAGTTAGGGTTAGGGTTAGGGTTTTGGGTTTAGGGTTAGGGTTAGGGTTAGGGGGTTAGGGTTAGGGTTAGGGGGTTAGGGGGTTAGGGTTAGGGGTTAGGTTTAGGGTTAGGGTTAGAGTTAGGGTTAGGGGTTAGGGTTAGGGTTAGGGTTAAGGGTTTGGGTTAGGGTTCATGATTCAATTCTTGATTCATGATTCAGTTCATGATTCATGATTCATGATTCCATTCATGATTCATGATTCAATTCATGATTCATGATTCATGATTCAGTTCATGGTTCATGATTCAATTCATGGTTTGTGATTCATGATTCAATTCATAATTCATAATTCAATTCATGATTTGTGATTCATGATTCGATTCATGATTCAAAATTCAATTCATGATTCATGATTTATGATTCAATTCATGATTCATGATTCGATTCATGATTCATGTTTCAATTCATGATTCAATTCCTAATTCAATTCATGATTCATGATTCAA
>JAVHZZ010000004.1:210158237-210160737 GCA_036250195.1 Mixophyes australis | reverse complement strand
GGGCTAGGGTTAGGGGGTTAGGGTTAGGGTTAGGGTTAGGGTTAGGATTAGGGGTTAGGGTTAGGGTTAGGGTTAGGGTTTAGGGTTAGGGTTAGGGTTAGGGTTAGGGGTTATGGTTAGAGTTAGGATTAGGGTTAAGGGGTTAGGGTTAGGGTTAGGGTTAGGGTTAGGGGTTAGGGTTAGGGTTAGAGTTAGGGTTAATGTTAGGGTTAGGGGGTAAGGGTTAGGATTAGGGTTAAGGGGTTAGGGTTAGGGGCAGGGCCGGATTAAGGGAATGGAGGCCCCTGGGCTAAGGGGCCCTCCATTCCCCGCGAGGCCCCCAATGTGAGCCGTCCGCCGCCCCCCACCCCCCGCGAGGACCCCCCCAAGCACTTACCTGTCAGTGCAGTCCTCCGTCCCGGCGCGCTGTAAGCTCCTTACTGAGGAGATCTCGCGAGAGTTCATGAACTCTCGCGAGATATCCTCAGTAAGCAGACTACAGCGCGCCGGGACGGAGGACTTCACTGACAGTACTCAGCAGCATCGATCGGGCCGGGGGCGCCCCCGCCCCCGACCGATCAATAATGCTGCTGAGGAGTTTGAAGGGCCCCCTGGATGCCCGAGGCCCCTGGGCTATAGCCCAGTTAGACCTCGGGTTAATCCGGCCCTGGTTAGGGGTTAGGGTTAGGGTTACGGTTAGGGTTAGGGTTAGGGGGTTAGGGTTAGGGTTAGGGGGTTAGGGTTAGGGTTAGGGTTAGGGGTTAGGGTTAGGGTTAGAGTTAGAGTTAGGGTTCATGATTCAATTAGGGTCAAGGTTAGGGTTAGGGTTAGGGTTAGGGGTTAGGGTTAGGGTTAGGGTTAGGGGTTAGGGTTAGGGTTAGGGTTAGGATTAGGGGTTAGGGTTAGGGTTAGGGTTAGTTGTTAGGGTTAGGGTTAGGGTTAGAGTTAGGGTTAATGTTAGGGTTAGGGGGTTAGGGTTAGAATTAGGGTTAAGGGGTTAGGGTTAGGGTTAGGGTTAGGGGGTTAGGGTTAGGGTTAGAGGGTTAGGGTTAGGGTTAGAGGGTTAGGGTTAGGGTTAGGGTTAGGGGGTTAGGGTTAGGGTTAGAGTTAGAGGTTAGGGTTAGGGTTAGGGGTTAGAATTAGGGTTAGGGTTAGGGGTTAGGGTTAGGGTTAGGGGGTTAGGGTTAGGGTTAGGGGTTAGGGTTAGGGTTAGGGTTAGGGTTAAGGGTTAGGGTTAGCATTAGGGTTCATGATTCAATTCTTGATTCATGATTCATGATTCGATTCATGATTCATGATTAAATTCATGATTCCTGATTTATGATTCAATTAATGATTCATGATTTATTTCATGGTTCATGAATCTTGATTCAATTCATGATTTATTTCATGATTGATGATTGGATTCATGATTCATAATTCAATACATGATTCATGATTCATGATTCGATTCATGATTCATGCTTCAATTCATGATTCATAATTTATGATTCAATTCATGATTCATGATTCGATTCATGATTCATGATTCATGTTTCAATTCATGATTCAATTCCTGATTCAATTTATAATTCAATTCATGAATCAATTCCTAATTCAATTCATGATTCATGATTCAATTCAGGATTCAGGATTCATGATTCAATGCATAATTCATGATTCCATTCATGATTCATGTTTGAATTCATGATTCAATTCATGATTCATTTCATGATTCATGATTCAATTCATGATTCATGATTCATAATTCAGTTCATGATTCATGATTCAATGCATGATTCATTTCATGATTTATGATTCAATTCATAATTCATGATTCATGATTCGATTCATAATTCATGATTCGATTCATGATTCATGATTCAATTCATGATTCATGATTCAATTCATGATTCATGATTCAGTTAATGATTCATGATTCAATTCATAATTTGTGATTCATGATTAAATTCATGATTCATAATTCAATTCATGATTTGTGATTCATGATTCGATTCATGATTCAAAATTCAATTCATGATTCATGATTCATGATTCAATTTATAATTCATGTTTTAAATCATGATTCAATTCATGATTTATGATTTGATTCATGATTCATGATTTATTTCATGATTCAATTCATGGTTCATGAATCTTGATTCAATTCATGATTTATTTCATTATTCATGATTCGATTCATGATTCATGATTTATGATTCAATTCATGATTCATGATTTATGATTCAATTCATGATTCATGATTTATGATTCAATTCATGATTCATGATTCATTATTAATTTCATTATTCATGATTCGATTCATGATTCATAAATGCAATTCATAATTCAATTCATGATTTGTGATTCATGATTCGATTCATGATTCAAAATTCAATTCATGATTCATGATTCATGATTCAATTTATAATTCATGTTTTAAATCATGATTCAATTCATGATTTATGATTTGATTCATGATTCATGATTTATTTCATGATTCAATTTATGGTTCATGAATCTTGATTCAATTCATGATTTA
>JAVHZZ010000004.1:210135737-210153237 GCA_036250195.1 Mixophyes australis | reverse complement strand
GGGGGTTAGGGTTAGGGTTAGGGGGTTAGGGTTAGGGTTAGGGTTAGAGTTAGGGTTAGGGTTAGGGTTAGGGGTTAGGGTTAGGGTTCATTATTCAATTCTTGATTCATGATTCATTATTTGATTCATGATTCATGATTAAATTCATGATTCATGATTCATGATTCGATTCATGATTCATGATTAAATTCATGATTCCTGATTTATGATTCAATTAATGATTCATGATTTATTTCATGGTTCATGAATCTTGATTCAATTCATGATTTATTTCATGATTCATGATTCGATTCATGATTCATGCTTCAATTCATGATTCATAATTTTTGATTCAATTCATGATTCATGATTCGATTCATGATTCATGATTCATGTTTCAATTCATGATTCAATTCCTGATTCAATTTATAATTCAATTCATGAATCAATTCCTAATTCAATTCATGATTCATGATTCAATTCAGGATTCAGGATTCATGATTCAATGCATAATTCAGGATTCCATTCATGATTCATGTTTGAATTCATGATTCAATTCATGATTCATTTCATGATTCATGATTCAATTCATGATTCATGATTCAATTCATGATTCATGATTCATGATTCAGTTCATGATTCATGATTCAATGCATGATTCATTTCATGATTTATGATTCAATTCATAATTCATGATTCATGATTCGATTCATGATTCATGATTCGATTCATGATTCATGATTCAATTCATGATTCATGATTCAATTCATGATTCATGATTCAATTCATAATTTGTGATTCATGATTAAATTCATGATTCATAATTCAATTCATGATTTGTGATTCATGATTCGATTCATGATTCAAAATTCAATTCATGATTCATGATTCATGATTCAATTTATAATTCATGTTTTAAATCATGATTCAATTCATGATTTATGATTTGATTCATGATTCATGATTTATTTCATGACTCAATTCATGGTTCATGAATCTTGATTCAATTCATGATTTATTTCATTATTCATGATTCGATTCATGATTCATGATTTATGATTCCATTCATGATTCATGATTCATTATTAATTTCATTATTCATGATTCGATTCATGATTCATAAATGCAATTCATAATTCAATTCATGATTCAATATGTTCGTGTTAGGGTTAGGGTTACGGTTAGTGTTAGGGTTAGGGGGCTAGGGTTAGGGGGTTAGGGTTAGGGTTAGGGTTAGGATTAGGGGTTAGGGTTAGGGTTAGGGTTAGGGTTTAGGGTTAGGGTTAGGGTTAGGGTTAGGGGTTATGGTTAGAGTTAGGGTTAGGGTTAAGGGGTTAGGGTTAGGGTTAGAGTTATAGTTAGGGTTAGGGGTTAGGGTTAGGGTTAGGGGTTAGGGTTAGGGTTAGGGTTAGGGTTAGAGTTAGGGTTAATGTTAGGGTTAGGGGGTTAGGGTTAGGATTAGGGTTAAGGGGTTAGGGTTAGGGTTAGGGTTAGGGGTTAGGGTTAGGGTTACGGTTAGGGTTAGGGTTAGGGGGTTAGGGTTAGTGGGTTAGGGTTAGGGTTAGGGGTTAGGGTTAGAGTTAGGGTTCATGATTCAATTAGGGTCAAGGTTAGGGTTAGGGTTAGGGGTTAGGGTTAGGGTTAGGGTTAGGGGTTAGGGTTAGGGTTAGGGTTAGGATTAGGGGTTAAGGTTAGGGTTAGGGTTAGTTGTTAGGGTTAGGGTTAGAGTTAGGGTTAATGTTAGGGTTAGGGGGTTAGGGTTAGAATTAGGGTTAAGGGGTTAGGGTTAGGGTTAGGGGGTTAGGGTTAGGGTTAGAGGGTTAGGGTTAGGGTTAGGGTTAGAGGGTTAGGGTTAGGGTTAGGGTTAGGGGGTTAGGGTTAGGGTTAGAGTTAGAGGTTAGGGTTAGGGTTAGGGGTTAGAATTAGGGTTAGGGTTAGGGGTTAGGGTTAGGGTTAGGGGGTTAGGGTTAGGGTTAGGGGTTAGGGTTAGGGTTAGGGTTAGGGTTAGAGTTAAGGGTTAGGGTTAGCGTTAGGGTTCATGATTCAATTCTTGATTCATGATTCATGATTCGATTCATGATTCATGATTAAATTCATGATTCCTGATTTATGATTCAATTAATGATTCATGATTTATTTCATGGTTCATGAATCTTGATTCAATTCATGATTTATTTCATGATTGATGATTGGATTCATGATTCATAATTCAATACATGATTCATGATTCATGATTCGATTCATGATTCATGCTTCAATTCATGATTCATAATTTATGATTCAATTCATGATTCATGATTCGATTCATGATTCATGATTCATGTTTCAATTCATGATTCAATTCCTGATTCAATTTATAATTCAATTCATGAATCAATTCCTAATTCAATTCATGATTCATGATTCAATTCAGGATTCAGGATTCATGATTCAATGCATAATTCATGATTCCATTCATGATTCATGTTTGAATTCATGATTCAATTCATGATTCATTTCATGATTCATGATTCAATTCATGATTCATGATTCATGATTCAGTTCATGATTCATGATTCAATGCATGATTCATTTCATGATTTATGATTCAATTCATAATTCATGATTCATGATTCGATTCATGATTCATGATTCGATTCATGATTCATGATTCAATTCATGATTCATGATTGAATTCATGATTCATGATTCAGTTCATGATTCATGATTCAATTCATAATTTGTGATTCATGATTAAATTCATGATTCATAATTCAATTCATGATTTGTGATTCATGATTCGATTCATGATTGAAAATTCAATTCATGATTCATGACTCATGATTCAATTTATAATTCATGTTTTAAATCATGATTCAATTCATGATTCATGTTTTAATTCATGATTCATGATTCAATTCATGATTCAATTCATGATTCATGATTCAATTTATGATTCATGATTCTTAATTCATGATTCAATTCATGATTTATGATTCGATTCATGATTCATGATTTATTTCATGATTCAATTCATGGTTCATGAATCTTGATTCAATTCATGAGTCATGATTCATTATTCATTTCATGATTTATGATTCGATTCTTGATTCATAAATGCAATTCATAATTCAATTCATGATTCAATATGTCCGGGTTAGGGTTAGGGTTACGGTTAGGGTTAGGGGTTAGGGGTTAGGGGTTAGGGTTAGGGTTAGGGTTAAGTGGCTAGGGTTAGGGTTAGGGTTAGGGGTTAGGGTTAGGGTTAGGGTTAGGGGTTATGGTTAGAGTTAGGGTTAGGGTTAAGGGGTTAGGGTTAGGGTTAGGGTTATAGTTAGGGTTAGGGTTAGGGTTAGGGGTTAGGGTTAGGGTTAGGGTTAGGGTTAGAGTTAGGGTTAATGTTAGGGTTAGGGGGTTAGGGTTAGGATTAGGGTTAAGTGGTTAGGGTTAGGGTTAGGGGTTAGGGTTAGGGTTACGGTTAGGGTTAGGGTTAGGGGGTTAGGGTTAGGGTTAGGGGGTTAGGGTTAGGGTTAGGGTTAGAGTTAGGGTTAGGGTTAGGGTTAGGGGTTAGGGTTAGGGTTCATGATTCAATTCTTGATTCATGATTCATTATTCGATTCATGATTCATGATTAAATTCATGATTCATGATTCATGATTCGATTCATGATTCATGATTAAATTCATGATTCCTGATTTATGATTCAATTAATGATTCATGATTTATTTCATGGTTCATGAATCTTGATTCAATTCATGATTTATTTCATGATTCATGATTCGATTCATGATTCATGCTTCAATTCATGATTCATAATTTATGATTCAATTCATGATTCATGATTCGATTCATGATTCATGATTCATGTTTCAATTCATGATTCAATTCCTGATTCAATTTATAATTCAATTCATGAATCAATTCCTAATTCAATTCATGATTCATGATTCAATTCAGGATTCAGGATTCATGATTCAATGCATAATTCATGATTCCATTCATGATTCATGTTTGAATTCATGATTCAATTCATGATTCATTTCATGATTCATGATTCAATTCATGATTCATGATTCAATTCATGATTAATGATTCATGATTCAGTTCATGATTCATGATTCAATGCATGATTCATTTCATGATTTATGATTCAATTCATAATTCATGATTCATGATTCGATTCATGATTCATGATTCGATTCATGATTCAATTCATGATTCATGATTCAATTCATGATTCATGATTCAATTCATAATTTGTGATTCATGATTAAATTCATGATTCATAATTCAATTCATGATTTGTGATTCATGATTCGATTCATGATTCAAAATTCAATTCATGATTCATGATTCATGATTCAATTTATAATTCATGTTTTAAATCATGATTCAATTCATGATTTATGATTTGATTCATGATTCATGATTTATTTCATGACTCAATTCATGGTTCATGAATCTTGATTCAATTCATGATTTATTTCATTATTCATGATTCGATTCATGATTCATGATTTATGATTCCATTCATGATTCATGATTCATTATTAATTTCATTATTCATGATTCGATTCATGATTCATAAATGCAATTCATAATTCAATTCATGATTCAATATGTTCGTGTTAGGGTTAGGGTTACGGTTAGTGTTAGGGTTAGGGGGCTAGGGTTAGGGGGTTAGGGTTAGGGTTAGGGTTAGGATTAGGGGTTAGGGTTAGGGTTAGGGTTAGGGTTTAGGGTTAGGGTTAGGGTTAGGGTTAGGGGTTATGGTTAGAGTTAGGGTTAGGGTTAAGGGGTTAGGGTTAGGGTTAGAGTTATAGTTAGGGTTAGGGGTTAGGGTTAGGGTTAGGGGTTAGGGTTAGGGTTAGGGTTAGGGTTAGAGTTAGGGTTAATGTTAGGGTTAGGGGGTTAGGGTTAGGATTAGGGTTAAGGGGTTAGGGTTAGGGTTAGGGTTAGGGGTTAGGGTTAGGGTTACGGTTAGGGTTAGGGTTAGGGGGTTAGGGTTAGTGGGTTAGGGTTAGGGTTAGGGGTTAGGGTTAGGGTTAGGGTTAGAGTTAGGGTTCATGATTCAATTAGGGTCAAGGTTAGGGTTAGGGTTAGGGGTTAGGGTTAGGGTTAGGGGTTAGGGTTAGGGTTAGGGTTAGGATTAGGGGTTAAGGTTAGGGTTAGGGTTAGTTGTTAGGGTTAGGGTTAGGGTTAGAGTTAGGGTTAATGTTAGGGTTAGGGGGTTAGGGTTAGAATTAGGGTTAAGGGGTTAGGGTTAGGGTTAGGGTTAGGGGGTTAGGGTTAGGGTTAGAGGGTTAGGGTTAGGGTTAGGGTTAGAGGGTTAGGGTTAGGGTTAGGGTTAGGGTTAGGGGGTTAGGGTTAGGGTTAGAGTTAGAGGTTAGGGTTAGGGTTAGGGGTTAGAATTAGGGTTAGGGTTAGGGGTTAGGGTTAGGGTTAGGGGGTTAGGGTTAGGGTTAGGGTTAGGGGTTAGGGTTTGGGTTAGGGTTAGGGTTAGAGTTAAGGGTTAGGGTTAGCGTTAGGGTTCATGATTCAATTCTTGATTCATGATTCATGATTCGATTCATGATTCATGATTAAATTCATGATTCCTGATTTATAATTCAATTAATGATTCATGATTTATTTCATGGTTCATGAATCTTGATTCAATTCATGATTTATTTCATGATTGATGATTGGATTCATGATTCATAATTCAATACATGATTCATGATTCATGATTCGATTCATGATTCATGCTTCAATTCATGATTCATAATTTATGATTCAATTCATGATTCATGATTCGATTCATGATTCATGATTCATGTTTCAATTCATGATTCAATTCCTGATTCAATTTATAATTCAATTCATGAATCAATTCCTAATTCAATTCATGATTCATGATTCAATTCAGGATTCAGGATTCATGATTCAATGCATAATTCATGATTCCATTCATGATTCATGTTTGAATTCATGATTCAATTCATGATTCATTTCATGATTCATGATTCAATTCATGATTCATGATTCATGATTCAGTTCATGATTCATGATTCAATGCATGATTCATTTCATGATTTATGATTCAATTCATAATTCATGATTCATGATTCGATTCATGATTCATGATTCGATTCATGATTCATGATTCAATTCATGATTCATGATTGAATTCATGATTCATGATTCAGTTCATGATTCATGATTCAATTCATAATTTGTGATTCATGATTAAATTCATGATTCATAATTCAATTCATGATTTTTGATTCATGATTCGATTCATGATTGAAAATTCAATTCATGATTCATGATTCATGATTCAATTTATAATTCATGTTTTAAATCATGATTCAATTCATGATTCATGTTTTAATTCATGATTCATGATTCAATTCATGATTCAATTCATGATTCATGATTCAATTTATGATTCATGATTCTTAATTCATGATTCAATTCATGATTTATGATTCGATTCATGATTCATGATTTATTTCATGATTCAATTCATGGTTCATGAATCTTGATTCAATTCATGAGTCATGATTCATTATTCATTTCATGATTTATGATTCGATTCATGATTCATAAATGCAATTCATAATTCAATTCATGATTCAATATGTCCGGGTTAGGGTTAGGGTTACGGTTAGGGTTAGGGGTTAGGGGTTAGGGGTTAGGGTTAGGGTTAGGGTTAAGTGGCTAGGGTTAGGGTTAGGGGTTAGGGTTAGGGTTAGGGTTAGGGGTTAGGGTTAGGGTTAGGGTCGGGGGTTAGGGTTAGGTTAAGGGTTAGGGTTAGGGTTAGGGTTAGGGTTAGTGGTTAGGGTTAGAGTTAGGGTTAGTTGTTAGGGTTAGGGTTAGAGTTAGGGTTAATGTTAGGGTTAGGGGGTTAGGGTTAGGGTTAGGGTTAGGGTTAGGGTTAAGAAGTTATGGTTAAGGTTAGGGTTAGGGGTTAGGTTTAGGGTTAGGGTTAGTGGTTATGGTTAGGGTTAGGGGGTTAGGGTTAGGGTTAAGGTTAGGGTTAGGGTTATGGGGTTAGGGTTAGGGTTAGGGTTAGGATTAGGGGTTTGGGTTAGGGTTAGGGTTATGGTTTGGGGTTAGAGATAAGGTTAGGGGTAGGGTTAGGGGTTAGGGGTCAGGGTTAGGTTTAGGGTTAGGGTTAGGGTTAAGGGGTTAGGGTTAAGGTTAGGGTTAGGGGTTAGGGTTAGGGGTTAAGGTTAGGGTTAGGGTTAGGGTTAGAGTTAGGGTTAGGGTTAGGGTTAGGGTTAGGGGTTTAGGGTTAGGGTTAGGGTTAGGGGGTTAGGGTTAGGGTTAGGGTTAGGGGGTTAGGGTTAGGGGGTTAGGGTTAGGGTTAGGGGTTAGGGTTAGGGTTAGGGTTAGGGTTAGAGTTAGGGTTAATGTTAGGGTTAGGGGGTTAGGGTTAGGATTAGGGTTAAGGGGTTAGGGTTAGGGGTTAGGGTTAGGGTTACGGTTAGGGTTAGGGGGTTAGGGTTAGGGTTAGGGGGTTAGGGTTAGGGTTAGGGTTAGGGGTTAGGGTTAGGGTTAGGGTTAGAGTTAGGGTTCATGATTCAATTAGGGTCAAGGTTAGGGTTAGGGTTAGGGTTAGGGGTTAGGGTTAGGGTTAGGGTTAGGGTTAGGATTAGGGGTTAGGGTTAGGGTTAGTTGTTAGGGTTAGGGTTAGGGTTAGAGTTAGGGTTAATGTTAGGGTTAGGGGGTTAGGGTTAGAATTAGGGTTAAGGGGTTAGGGTTAGGGTTAGGGGTTAGGGTTAGGGTTACGGTTAGGGTTAGGGTTAGGGGGTTAGGGTTAGGGTTAGGGGGTTAGGGTTAGGGTTAGGGTTAGAGTTAGGGTTAGGGTTAGGGTTAGGGGTTAGGGTTAGGGTTCATGATTCAATTCTTGATTCATGATTCATTATTTGATTCATGATTCATGATTAAATTCATGATTCATGATTCATGATTCGATTCATGATTCATGATTAAATTCATGATTCCTGATTTATGATTCAATTAATGATTCATGATTTATTTCATGGTTCATGAATCTTGATTCAATTCATGATTTATTTCATGATTCATGATTCGATTCATGATTAATGCTTCAATTCATGATTCATAATTTTTGATTCAATTCATGATTCATGATTCGATTCATGATTCATGATTCATGTTTCAATTCATGATTCAATTCCTGATTCAATTTATAATTCAATTCATGAATCAATTCCTAATTCAATTCATGATTCATGATTCAATTCAGGATTCAGGATTCATGATTCAATGCATAATTCAGGATTCCATTCATGATTCATGTTTGAATTCATGATTCAATTCATGATTCATTTCATGATTCATGATTCAATTCATGATTCATGATTCAATTCATGATTCATGATTCATGATTCAGTTCATGATTCATGATTCAATGCATGATTCATTTCATGATTTATGATTCAATTCATAATTCATGATTCATGATTCGATTCATGATTCGATTCATGATTCATGATTCAATTCATGATTCAATTCATGATTCATGATTCAATTCATAATTTGTGATTCATGATTAAATTCATGATTCATAATTCAATTCATGATTTGTGATTCATGATTCGATTCATGATTCAAAATTCAATTCATGATTCATGATTCATGATTCAATTTATAATTCATGTTTTAAATCATGATTCAATTCATGATTTATGATTATATTCATGATTCATGATTTATTTCATGACTCAATTCATGGTTCATGAATCTTGATTCAATTCATGATTTATTTCATTATTCATGATTCGATTCATGATTCATGATTTATGATTCCATTCATGATTCATGATTCATTATTAATTTCATTATTCATGATTCGATTCATGATTCATAAATGCAATTCATAATTCAATTCATGATTCAATATGTTCGTGTTAGGGTTAGGGTTACGGTTAGTGTTAGGGTTAGGGGGCTAGGGTTAGGGGGTTAGGGTTAGGGTTAGGGTTAGGATTAGGGGTTAGGGTTAGGGTTAGGGTTAGGGTTTAGGGTTAGGGTTAGGGTTAGGGTTAGGGGTTATGGTTAGAGTTAGGGTTAGGGTTAAGGGGTTAGGGTTAGGGTTAGAGTTATAGTTAGGGTTAGGGGTTAGGGTTAGGGTTAGGGGTTAGGGTTAGGGTTAGGGTTAGGGTTAGAGTTAGGGTTAATGTTAGGGTTAGGGGTTTAGGGTTAGGATTAGGGTTAAGGGGTTAGGGTTAGGGTTAGGGTTAGGGGTTAGGGTTAGGGTTACGGTTAGGGTTAGGGTTAGGGGGTTAGGGTTAGTGGGTTAGGGTTAGGGTTAGGGGTTAGGGTTAGGGTTAGGGTTAGAGTTAGGGTTCATGATTCAATTAGGGTCAAGGTTAGGGTTAGGGTTAGGGGTTAGGGTTAGGGTTAGGGGTTAGGGTTAGGGTTAGGGTTAGGATTAGGGGTTAAGGTTAGGGTTAGGGTTAGTTGTTAGGGTTAGGGTTAGGGTTAGAGTTAGGGTTAATGTTAGGGTTAGGGGGTTAGGGTTAGAATTAGGGTTAAGGGGTTAGGGTTAGGGTTAGGGTTAGGGGGTTAGGGTTAGGGTTAGAGGGTTAGGGTTAGGGTTAGGGTTAGAGGGTTAGGGTTAGGGTTAGGGTTAGGGTTAGGGGGTTAGGGTTAGGGTTAGAGTTAGAGGTTAGGGTTAGGGTTAGGGGTTAGAATTAGGGTTAGGGTTAGGGGTTAGGGTTAGGGTTAGGGGGTTAGGGTTAGGGTTAGGGTTAGGGGTTAGGGTTTGGGTTAGGGTTAGGGTTAGAGTTAAGGGTTAGGGTTAGCGTTAGGGTTCATGATTCAATTCTTGATTCATGATTCATGATTCGATTCATGATTCATGATTAAATTCATGATTCCTGATTTATAATTCAATTAATGATTCATGATTTATTTCATGGTTCATGAATCTTGATTCAATTCATGATTTATTTCATGATTGATGATTGGATTCATGATTCATAATTCAATACATGATTCATGATTCATGATTCGATTCATGATTCATGCTTCAATTCATGATTCATAATTTATGATTCAATTCATGATTCATGATTCGATTCATGATTCATGATTCATGTTTCAATTCATGATTCAATTCCTGATTCAATTTATAATTCAATTCATGAATCAATTCCTAATTCAATTCATGATTCATGATTCAATTCAGGATTCAGGATTCATGATTCAATGCATAATTCATGATTCCATTCATGATTCATGTTTGAATTCATGATTCAATTCATGATTCATTTCATGATTCATGATTCAATTCATGATTCATGATTCATGATTCAGTTCATGATTCATGATTCAATGCATGATTCATTTCATGATTTATGATTCAATTCATAATTCATGATTCATGATTCGATTCATGATTCATGATTCGATTCATGATTCATGATTCAATTCATGATTCATGATTGAATTCATGATTCATGATTCAGTTCATGATTCATGATTCAATTCATAATTTGTGATTCATGATTAAATTCATGATTCATAATTCAATTCATGATTTTTGATTCATGATTCGATTCATGATTGAAAATTCAATTCATGATTCATGATTCATGATTCAATTTATAATTCATGTTTTAAATCATGATTCAATTCATGATTCATGTTTTAATTCATGATTCATGATTCAATTCATGATTCAATTCATGATTCATGATTCAATTTATGATTCATGATTCTTAATTCATGATTCAATTCATGATTTATGATTCGATTCATGATTCATGATTTATTTCATGATTCAATTCATGGTTCATGAATCTTGATTCAATTCATGAGTCATGATTCATTATTCATTTCATGATTTATGATTCGATTCATGATTCATAAATGCAATTCATAATTCAATTCATGATTCAATATGTCCGGGTTAGGGTTAGGGTTACGGTTAGGGTTAGGGGTTAGGGGTTAGGGGTTAGGGTTAGGGTTAGGGTTAAGTGGCTAGGGTTAGGGTTAGGGGTTAGGGTTAGGGTTAGGGTTAGGGGTTAGGGTTAGGGTTAGGGTCGGGGGTTAGGGTTAGGTTAAGGGTTAGGGTTAGGGTTAGGGTTAGGGTTAGTGGTTAGGGTTAGAGTTAGGGTTAGTTGTTAGGGTTAGGGTTAGAGTTAGGGTTAATGTTAGGGTTAGGGGGTTAGGGTTAGGGTTAGGGTTAGGGTTAGGGTTAAGAAGTTATGGTTAAGGTTAGGGTTAGGGGTTAGGTTTAGGGTTAGGGTTAGTGGTTATGGTTAGGGTTAGGGGGTTAGGGTTAGGGTTAAGGTTAGGGTTAGGGTTATGGGGTTAGGGTTAGGGTTAGGGTTAGGATTAGGGGTTTGGGTTAGGGTTAGGGTTATGGTTTGGGGTTAGAGATAAGGTTAGGGGTAGGGTTAGGGGTTAGGGGTCAGGGTTAGGTTTAGGGTTAGGGTTAGGGTTAAGGGGTTAGGGTTAAGGTTAGGGTTAGGGGTTAGGGTTAGGGGTTAAGGTTAGGGTTAGGGTTAGGGTTAGAGTTAGGGTTAGGGTTAGGGTTAGGGTTAGGGGTTAAGGGTTAGGGTTAGGGTTAGGGGGTTAGGGTTAGGGTTAGGGTTAGGGGGTTAGGGTTAGGGGGTTAGGGTTAGGGTTAGGGGTTAGGGTTAGGGTTAGGGTTAGGGTTAGAGTTAGGGTTAATGTTAGGGTTAGGGGGTTAGGGTTAGGATTAGGGTTAAGGGGTTAGGGTTAGGGGTTAGGGTTAGGGTTACGGTTAGGGTTAGGGGGTTAGGGTTAGGGTTAGGGGGTTAGGGTTAGGGTTAGGGTTAGGGGTTAGGGTTAGGGTTAGGGTTAGAGTTAGGGTTCATGATTCAATTAGGGTCAAGGTTAGGGTTAGGGTTAGGGTTAGGGGTTAGGGTTAGGGTTAGGGTTAGGGTTAGGATTAGGGGTTAGGGTTAGGGTTAGTTGTTAGGGTTAGGGTTAGGGTTAGAGTTAGGGTTAATGTTAGGGTTAGGGGGTTAGGGTTAGAATTAGGGTTAAGGGGTTAGGGTTAGGGTTAGGGGTTAGGGTTAGGGTTACGGTTAGGGTTAGGGTTAGGGGGTTAGGGTTAGGGTTAGGGGGTTAGGGTTAGGGTTAGGGTTAGAGTTAGGGTTAGGGTTAGGGTTAGGGGTTAGGGTTAGGGTTCATGATTCAATTCTTGATTCATGATTCATTATTTGATTCATGATTCATGATTAAATTCATGATTCATGATTCATGATTCGATTCATGATTCATGATTAAATTCATGATTCCTGATTTATGATTCAATTAATGATTCATGATTTATTTCATGGTTCATGAATCTTGATTCAATTCATGATTTATTTCATGATTCATGATTCGATTCATGATTCATGCTTCAATTCATGATTCATAATTTTTGATTCAATTCATGATTCATGATTCGATTCATGATTCATGATTCATGTTTCAATTCATGATTCAATTCCTGATTCAATTTATAATTCAATTCATGAATCAATTCCTAATTCAATTCATGATTCATGATTCAATTCAGGATTCAGGATTCATGATTCAATGCATAATTCAGGATTCCATTCATGATTCATGTTTGAATTCATGATTCAATTCATGATTCATTTCATGATTCATGATTCAATTCATGATTCATGATTCAATTCATGATTCATGATTCATGATTCAGTTCATGATTCATGATTCAATGCATGATTCATTTCATGATTTATGATTCAATTCATAATTCATGATTCATGATTCGATTCATGATTCGATTCATGATTCATGATTCAATTCATGATTCAATTCATGATTCATGATTCAATTCATAATTTGTGATTCATGATTAAATTCATGATTCATAATTCAATTCATGATTTGTGATTCATGATTCGATTCATGATTCAAAATTCAATTCATGATTCATGATTCATGATTCAATTTATAATTCATGTTTTAAATCATGATTCAATTCATGATTTATGATTTGATTCATGATTCATGATTTATTTCATGACTCAATTCATGGTTCATGAATCTTGATTCAATTCATGATTTATTTCATTATTCATGATTCGATTCATGATTCATGATTTATGATTCCATTCATGATTCATGATTCATTATTAATTTCATTATTCATGATTCGATTCATGATTCATAAATGCAATTCATAATTCAATTCATGATTCAATATGTTCGTGTTAGGGTTAGGGTTACGGTTAGTGTTAGGGTTAGGGGGCTAGGGTTAGGGGGTTAGGGTTAGGGTTAGGGTTAGGATTAGGGGTTAGGGTTAGGGTTAGGGTTAGGGTTTAGGGTTAGGGTTAGGGTTAGGGTTAGGGGTTATGGTTAGAGTTAGGGTTAGGGTTAAGGGGTTAGGGTTAGGGTTAGAGTTATAGTTAGGGTTAGGGGTTAGGGTTAGGGTTAGGGGTTAGGGTTAGGGTTAGGGTTAGGGTTAGAGTTAGGGTTAATGTTAGGGTTAGGGGGTTAGGGTTAGGATTAGGGTTAAGGGGTTAGGGTTAGGGTTAGGGTTAGGGGTTAGGGTTAGGGTTACGGTTAGGGTTAGGGTTAGGGGGTTAGGGTTAGTGGGTTAGGGTTAGGGTTAGGGGTTAGGGTTAGAGTTAGGGTTCATGATTCAATTAGGGTCAAGGTTAGGGTTAGGGTTAGGGGTTAGGGTTAGGGTTAGGGTTAGGGGTTAGGGTTAGGGTTAGGGTTAGGATTAGGGGTTAAGGTTAGGGTTAGGGTTAGTTGTTAGGGTTAGGGTTAGAGTTAGGGTTAATGTTAGGGTTAGGGGGTTAGGGTTAGAATTAGGGTTAAGGGGTTAGGGTTAGGGTTAGGGTTAGGGGGTTAGGGTTAGGGTTAGAGGGTTAGGGTTAGGGTTAGGGTTAGAGGGTTAGGGTTAGGGTTAGGGTTAGGGGGTTAGGGTTAGGGTTAGAGTTAGAGGTTAGGGTTAGGGTTAGGGGTTAGAATTAGGGTTAGGGTTAGGGGTTAGGGTTAGGGTTAGGGGGTTAGGGTTAGGGTTAGGGGTTAGGGTTAGGGTTAGGGTTAGGGTTAGAGTTAAGGGTTAGGGTTAGCGTTAGGGTTCATGATTCAATTCTTGATTCATGATTCATGATTCGATTCATGATTCATGATTAAATTCATGATTCCTGATTTATGATTCAATTAATGATTCATGATTTATTTCATGGTTCATGAATCTTGATTCAATTCATGATTTATTTCATGATTGATGATTGGATTCATGATTCATAATTCAATACATGATTCATGATTCATGATTCGATTCATGATTCATGCTTCAATTCATGATTCATAATTTATGATTCAATTCATGATTCATGATTCGATTCATGATTCATGATTCATGTTTCAATTCATGATTCAATTCCTGATTCAATTTATAATTCAATTCATGAATCAATTCCTAATTCAATTCATGATTCATGATTCAATTCAGGATTCAGGATTCATGATTCAATGCATAATTCATGATTCCATTCATGATTCATGTTTGAATTCATGATTCAATTCATGATTCATTTCATGATTCATGATTCAATTCATGATTCATGATTCATGATTCAGTTCATGATTCATGATTCAATGCATGATTCATTTCATGATTTATGATTCAATTCATAATTCATGATTCATGATTCGATTCATGATTCATGATTCGATTCATGATTCATGATTCAATTCATGATTCATGATTGAATTCATGATTCATGATTCAGTTCATGATTCATGATTCAATTCATAATTTGTGATTCATGATTAAATTCATGATTCATAATTCAATTCATGATTTGTGATTCATGATTCGATTCATGATTGAAAATTCAATTCATGATTCATGACTCATGATTCAATTTATAATTCATGTTTTAAATCATGATTCAATTCATGATTCATGTTTTAATTCATGATTCATGATTCAATTCATGATTCAATTCATGATTCATGATTCAATTTATGATTCATGATTCTTAATTCATGATTCAATTCATGATTTATGATTCGATTCATGATTCATGATTTATTTCATGATTCAATTCATGGTTCATGAATCTTGATTCAATTCATGAGTCATGATTCATTATTCATTTCATGATTTATGATTCGATTCTTGATTCATAAATGCAATTCATAATTCAATTCATGATTCAATATGTCCGGGTTAGGGTTAGGGTTACGGTTAGGGTTAGGGGTTAGGGGTTAGGGGTTAGGGTTAGGGTTAGGGTTAAGTGGCTAGGGTTAGGGTTAGGGTTAGGGGTTAGGGTTAGGGTTAGGGTTAGGGGTTATGGTTAGAGTTAGGGTTAGGGTTAAGGGGTTAGGGTTAGGGTTAGGGTTATAGTTAGGGTTAGGGTTAGGGTTAGGGGTTAGGGTTAGGGTTAGGGTTAGGGTTAGAGTTAGGGTTAATGTTAGGGTTAGGGGGTTAGGGTTAGGATTAGGGTTAAGTGGTTAGGGTTAGGGTTAGGGGTTAGGGTTAGGGTTACGGTTAGGGTTAGGGTTAGGGGGTTAGGGTTAGGGTTAGGGGGTTAGGGTTAGGGTTAGGGTTAGAGTTAGGGTTAGGGTTAGGGTTAGGGGTTAGGGTTAGGGTTCATGATTCAATTCTTGATTCATGATTCATTATTCGATTCATGATTCATGATTAAATTCATGATTCATGATTCATGATTCGATTCATGATTCATGATTAAATTCATGATTCCTGATTTATGATTCAATTAATGATTCATGATTTATTTCATGGTTCATGAATCTTGATTCAATTCATGATTTATTTCATGATTCATGATTCGATTCATGATTCATGCTTCAATTCATGATTCATAATTTATGATTCAATTCATGATTCATGATTCGATTCATGATTCATGATTCATGTTTCAATTCATGATTCAATTCCTGATTCAATTTATAATTCAATTCATGAATCAATTCCTAATTCAATTCATGATTCATGATTCAATTCAGGATTCAGGATTCATGATTCAATGCATAATTCATGATTCCATTCATGATTCATGTTTGAATTCATGATTCAATTCATGATTCATTTCATGATTCATGATTCAATTCATGATTCATGATTCAATTCATGATTAATGATTCATGATTCAGTTCATGATTCATGATTCAATGCATGATTCATTTCATGATTTATGATTCAATTCATAATTCATGATTCATGATTCGATTCATGATTCATGATTCGATTCATGATTCAATTCATGATTCATGATTCAATTCATGATTCATGATTCAATTCATAATTTGTGATTCATGATTAAATTCATGATTCATAATTCAATTCATGATTTGTGATTCATGATTCGATTCATGATTCAAAATTCAATTCATGATTCATGATTCATGATTCAATTTATAATTCATGTTTTAAATCATGATTCAATTCATGATTTATGATTTGATTCATGATTCATGATTTATTTCATGACTCAATTCATGGTTCATGAATCTTGATTCAATTCATGATTTATTTCATTATTCATGATTCGATTCATGATTCATGATTTATGATTCCATTCATGATTCATGATTCATTATTAATTTCATTATTCATGATTCGATTCATGATTCATAAATGCAATTCATAATTCAATTCATGATTCAATATGTTCGTGTTAGGGTTAGGGTTACGGTTAGTGTTAGGGTTAGGGGGCTAGGGTTAGGGGGTTAGGGTTAGGGTTAGGGTTAGGATTAGGGGTTAGGGTTAGGGTTAGGGTTAGGGTTTAGGGTTAGGGTTAGGGTTAGGGTTAGGGGTTATGGTTAGAGTTAGGGTTAGGGTTAAGGGGTTAGGGTTAGGGTTAGAGTTATAGTTAGGGTTAGGGGTTAGGGTTAGGGTTAGGGGTTAGGGTTAGGGTTAGGGTTAGGGTTAGAGTTAGGGTTAATGTTAGGGTTAGGGGGTTAGGGTTAGGATTAGGGTTAAGGGGTTAGGGTTAGGGTTAGGGTTAGGGGTTAGGGTTAGGGTTACGGTTAGGGTTAGGGTTAGGGGGTTAGGGTTAGTGGGTTAGGGTTAGGGTTAGGGGTTAGGGTTAGGGTTAGGGTTAGAGTTAGGGTTCATGATTCAATTAGGGTCAAGGTTAGGGTTAGGGTTAGGGGTTAGGGTTAGGGTTAGGGGTTAGGGTTAGGGTTAGGGTTAGGATTAGGGGTTAAGGTTAGGGTTAGGGTTAGTTGTTAGGGTTAGGGTTAGGGTTAGAGTTAGGGTTAATGTTAGGGTTAGGGGGTTAGGGTTAGAATTAGGGTTAAGGGGTTAGGGTTAGGGTTAGGGTTAGGGGGTTAGGGTTAGGGTTAGAGGGTTAGGGTTAGGGTTAGGGTTAGAGGGTTAGGGTTAGGGTTAGGGTTAGGGTTAGGGGGTTAGGGTTAGGGTTAGAGTTAGAGGTTAGGGTTAGGGTTAGGGGTTAGAATTAGGGTTAGGGTTAGGGGTTAGGGTTAGGGTTAGGGGGTTAGGGTTAGGGTTAGGGTTAGGGGTTAGGGTTTGGGTTAGGGTTAGGGTTAGAGT
>JAVHZZ010000004.1:210093237-210098237 GCA_036250195.1 Mixophyes australis | reverse complement strand
AGGGTTAAGGGGTTAGGTTTATGGTTAGGGTTAGGTGTTAGGTTTAGGGTTAGGCTTAGGGGTTATGGTTAGGGTTAGGGGGCTAGGGTTAGGGGGTTAGGGTTAGGGTTAGGGTTAGGATTAGAAGTTAGGGTTAGGGTTAAGGGGTTAGGTTTAGGGTTAGGGTTAGGGGTTAGGTTTAGGGTTAGGCTTATGGGTTATGGTTAGGGTTAGGGGGCTGGGTTAGGGGGTTAGGGTTTAGGGTTAGGGTTAGGAGTTAGGGTTAGAGTTAGGGTTAGGGTTAAGGGGTTAGGGTTAGGGTTAGGGTTGTAGTTAGGGTTAGGGGTTAGGGTTAGGGTTAGGGTTAGGGGTTAGGGTTAGGGTTAGGGTTAGAGTTAGGGTTAATGTTAGGGTTAGGGGGTTAGGGTTAGGATTAGGGTTAAGGGGTTAGGGTTAGGGTTAGGGTTAGGGGTTAGCGTTAGGGTTACGGTTAGGGTTAGGGTTAGGGGGTTAGGGTTAGGGTTAGGGGGTTAGGGTTAGGGCTAGGGGTTAGGGTTAGGGTTAGGGTTAGAGTTAGGGTTCATGATTCAATTAGGGTTAAGGTTAGGGTTAGGGTTAGGGTTAGGGGTTAGGGTTAGGGTTAGGGTTAGGGTTAGGATTAGGGGTTAGGGTTAGGGTTAGGGTTAAGGGTTAGGGTTAGGGTTAGGGTTAGGGTAAGAGTTAGGGTTAATGTTAGGGTTAGGGGGTTAGGGTTAGGATTAGGGTTAAGGGGTTAGGGTTAGGGTTAGGGTTAGGGGTTAGGGTTAGGGTTACGGTTAGGGTTAGGGTTAGGGGGTTAGGGTTAGGGTTAGGGGGTTAGGGTTAGGGTTAGGAGGTTAGGGTTAGAGTTAGAGTTAGGGGTTAGGGTTAGGGTTAGGGGTTAGAGTTAGGGTTAGGGTTAGGGTTAGGGGTTAAAGTTAGGGTTAGGGTTAGGGTTAGGGTTAAGGGTTAGGGTTAGGGTTCATGATTCAATTCTTGATTCATGATTCATGATTCGATTCATGATTCATGATTAAATTCATGATTCATGATTTATGATTCAATTAATGATTCATGATTTATTTCATGGTTCATGAATCTTGATTCAATTCATGATTTATTTCATGATTCATGATTGGATTCATGATTCATAATTCAATACATGATTCATGATTCATGATTCGATTCATGATTCATGCTTCAATTCATGATTCATAATTTATGATTCAATTCATGATTCATGATTCGATTCATGATTCATGATTCATGTTTCAATTCATGATTCAATTCCTGATTCAATTTATAATTCAATTCATGATTCAATTCCTAATTCAATTCATGATTCATGATTCAATTCAGGATTCAGGATTCATGATTCAATGCATAATTCATGATTCAATTCATGATTCATTTCATGATTTATGATTCAATTCATAATTCATGATTCATGATTCCAATTATGATTCATGATTCGATTCATGATTCATGATTCAATTCATGATTCATGATTCAATTCATGATTCATGATTCATGATTCAGTTCATGATTCATGATTCAATTCATAATTTGTGATTCATGATTAAATTCATGATTCATAATTCAATTCATGATTTGTGATTCATGATTCGATTCATGATTCAAAATTCAATTCATGATTCATGATTCATGATTCAATTTATATTTCATGTTTTAAATCATGATTCAATTCATGATTCATGTTTTAATTCATGATTCATGATTCAATTCATGATTCAATTCATGATTAATGATTCAATTTATGATTCATGATTTTTAATTCATGATTCAATTCATGATTTATGATTCGATTCATGATTCATGATTTATTTCATGATTCAATTCATGGTTCATGAATCTTGATTCAATTCATGATTTATTTCATTATTCATGATTAGATTCATGATTTATGATTCATGATTCAATTCATGAGTCATGATTCATTATTCATTTCATGATTCATGATTCGATTCATGATTCATAAATGCAATTCATAATTTAATTCATGATTCAATATGTCCGGGTTAGGGTTAGGGTTACGGTTAGGGTTAGGGGTTAGGGGTTAGGGTTAGGGTTAAGTGGTTAGGGTTAGGGTTAGGGTTAGGGGTTAGGGGTTAGGGGTTAGGGTTAGGGTTAGGGTTAAGTGGTTAGGGTTAGGGTTAGGGTTAGGGGTTAGGGTTGGGTGGGTTAGGGTTAGGTTTAGGTTTAGGGTTAGGGTTAGGGTTAGGGTTAGTGGTTAGGGTTAGGGTTAGGGTTTGGGGTTAGTGTTAGGGTTAGGGCTAGGGTTAGGGTTAGGGTTAGGGGGTTAGAGTTAGGGTTAGGGGGTTAGGGTTAGGGGGTTAGGGTTAGGGTTAGGGGGTTAGGGTTATGGTTAGGATTAGGGTTAGGGTTAAGTGGTTAGGGTTAGGGTTAGGGGTTAGGTTTAGGGTTAGGGTTAGGGGTTATGGTTAGGGTTAGGGGGTTAGGGTTAGGGTTAGGGTTAGGGTTATGGGGTTAGGGTTAGGGTTAGGATTAGGGGTTTGGGTTAGGGTTAGGGTTATGGTTTGGGGTTAGAGTTAAGGTTAGGGTTATGGGTTAGGGGTCAGGGTTAGGGTTAGGTTTAGGGTTAGGGTTAGGGTTAAGGGGTTAGGGTTAGGGTTAGGGTTAAGGTTAGGGTTAGGGTTAGGTGGTTAGGGTTAGGGTTAGGGGGTTAGGGTTAGGGTTAGGGTTAGGGTTAGGGGGTTAGGGGGTTAGGGGGTTAGGGTTAGGGGTTAGGTTTAGGGTTAGGGTTAGGGTTAGGGTTAGGGGTTAGGGTTAGGGTTAGGGTTAGGGTTAGGGGTTAGGGTTAGGGTTAGGGGTTAGGGTTAGGGTTCATGATTCAATTCTTGCTTCATGATTCATGATTCGATTTATGATTCATGATTAAATTCATGATTCATGATTTATGATTCAATGAATGATTCATGATTTATTTCATGATTCAATGCATGGTTCATGAATCTTGATTGAATTCATGATTTATTTCATGATTCATGATTGGATTCATGATTCATAATTCAATTCATGATTCATGATTCATGATTCGATTCATGATTCATGTTTCAATTCATGATTCATGATTTATGATTCAATTCATGATTCATGATTCGATTCATGATTCATGTTTCAATTCATGATTCAACTCCTGATTCAATTTATAATTCAATTCATGATTCAATTCATAATTCAATTCATGATTCATGATTCAATTCATGATTCATGATTCCATTCATGATTCATGTTTGAATTAATGATTCAATTCATGATTCATTTCATGATTCATGATTCAATTCATGAATCATGATTCAATTCATGATTCATGATTCAATTCATGATTCATGATTCAGTTCATGATTCATGATTCATGATTCGATTCATGATTCATGATTCGATTCATGATTCATGATTCGATTCATGATTCATGATTCAATTCATGATTCATGATTCAGTTCATGATTCATGATTCATGATTCGATTCATGATTCATGTTTCAATTCATGATTCATGATTTATGATTCAATTCATGATTCATGATTCGATTCATGATTCATGTTTCAATTCATGATTCAACTCCTGATTCAATTTATAATTCAATTCATGATTCAATTCATAATTCAATTCATGATTCATGATTCAATTCATGATTCATGATTCCATTCATGATTCATGTTTGAATTAATGATTCAATTCATGATTCATTTCATGATTCATGATTCAATTCATGAATCATGATTCAATTCATGATTCATGATTCAATTCATGATTCATGATTCAGTTCATGATTCATGATTCATGATTCGATTCATGATTCATGATTCGATTCATGATTCATGATTCGATTCATGATTCATGATTCAATTCATGATTCATGATTCATGATTCGATTCATGATTCATGATTCGATTCATGATTCATGTTTCAATTCATGATTCATGATTTATGATTCAATTCATGATTCATGATTCGATTCATGATTCATGTTTCAATTCATGATTCAACTCCTGATTCAATTTATAATTCAATTCATGATTCAATTCATAATTCAATTCATGATTCATGATTCAATTCATGATTCATGATTCCATTCATGATTCATGTTTGAATTAATGATTCAATTCATGATTCATTTCATGATTCATGATTCAATTCATGAATCATGATTCAATTCATGATTCATGATTCAATTCATGATTCATGATTCAGTTCATGATTCATGATTCATGATTCGATTCATGATTCATGATTCGATTCATGATTCATGATTCGATTCATGATTCATGATTCAATTCATGATTCATGATTCATGATTCGATTCATGATTCATGATTCGATTCATGATTCATGATTCAATTCATGATTCATGATTCAGTTCATGATTCATGATTCAATTCATGGTTTGTGATTCATGATTCAATTCATGATTCATAATTCAATTCATGATTTGAGATTCATGATTCGATTCATGATTTAAAATTCAATTCATGATTCATGATTCATGATTTAATTTATAATTCATGTTTTAAATCATGATTCAATTTATGATTCATGTTTTAATTCATGATTCATGATTCAATTCATGATTCAATTCATGATTCATGATTCAATTTATGATTCATGATTCTGAATTCATGATTCAATTCATGATTTATTTCATTATTCATGATTCATGATTTATTTCATGATTCAATTCATGGTTCATGAATCTTGATTCAATTCATGATTTATTTCATTATTCATGATTCGATTCATGATTCATGATTTATGATTCAATTCATGATTCATGATTCAGTATTCATTTCATGATTCATGATTCGATTCATGATTCATAAATGCAATTCATAATTCAATTCATGATTCAATATGTCCAGGTTAGGGTGAGGGTAATGGTTAGGGTTAGGGTTAGGGGGTTAGGGTTAGGGTTAGGGGGTTAGGGTTAGGGTTAGAGTTAGGGTTAGGATTAGGGGTTAGGG
>JAVHZZ010000004.1:210080737-210088237 GCA_036250195.1 Mixophyes australis | reverse complement strand
GTAGGGGGTTAGGGTTAGGGTTATGGGGTTTGGGTTAGGGTTAGGGGGTTAGGGTTATGGTTAGGATTAGGGTTAGGGTTAAGGGGTTAGGGTTAGGGTTATGGTTAGGGGTTAGGTTTAGGTTTAGGGTTAGGGGTTATGGTTAGGATTAGGGGGTTAGGGTTAGGGGGTTAGGGTTAGGGTTAGGGTTAGGGGTTAGGGTTAGGGTTAGGGTTAGGGTTAGGGTTAGGGTTAGGGTTAGGGTTAGGGTTAGGGTTAGGGTTAGGGTTAGGGTTAGGGTTAGGGTTAGGGTTAGGGTTAGGGTTAGGGTTAGGGTTAGGGTTAGGGGGTTAGGGTTAGGGTTAGGGGGTTAGGGTTAGGGTTAGGGTTAGGGGGTTAGGGTTAGGGGGTTAGGGGGTTAGGATTAGGGGTTAGGTTTAGGGTTAGGGTTAGGGGTTATGGTTAGGGTTAGGGGGTTAGGGTTAGGGTTAGGGTTAGGGTTAGGGTTATGGGGTTAGGGTTAGGATTAGGGGTTTGGGTTAGGGTTAGGGTTATGGTTTGGGGTTAGAGTTAAGGTTAGGGTTAGGGTTAGGGGTTAGGGGTCAGGGTTAGGGTTAGGTTTAGGGTTAGGGTTAGGGTTAAGGGGTTAGGGTTAGGGTTAGGGTTAAGGTTAGGGTTAGGGTTAGGGTTAGGGGTTAAGGTTAGGGTTAGGGTTAGGGTTAGGGTTAGGGTTAGGGTTAGGGGGTTAGGGTTAGGGTTAGGGTTAGGGGGTTAGGGTTAGGGTTAGGGTTAGGGGGTTAGGGTTAGGGGGTTAGGGGGTTAGGATTAGGGGTTAGGTTTAGGGTTAGGGTTAGGGTTAGGGGTTAGGGTTAGGGTTAGGGTTAGGGTTAGGGGTTAGGGTCAAGGTTAGGGTTAGGGTTAGGGGTTAGGGTTAGGGTTAGGGGTTAGGGTTAGGGTTAGGGTTAGGATTAGGGGTTAGGGTTAGGGTTAGGGTTAGTTGTTAGGGTTAGGGTTAGGGTTAGAGTTAGGGTTAATGTTAGGGTTAGGGGGTTAGGGTTAGAATTAGGGTTAAGGGGTTAGGGTTAGGGTTAGGGTTAGGGTTAGGGGGTTAGGGTTAGGGTTAGAGGGTTAGGGTTAGGGTTAGAGGGTTAGGGTTAGGGTTAGGGTTAGGGGGTTAGGGTTAGTATTAGAGTTAGAGGTTAGGGTTAGGGGTTAGAATTAGGGTTAGGGTTAGGGGTTAGGGTTAGGGTTAGGGGGTTAGGGTTAGGGTTAGGGTTAGGGGTTAGGGTTAGGGTTAGGGTTAAGGGTTAGGGTTAGCGTTAGGGTTCATGATTCAATTCTTGCTTCATGATTCATGATTCGATTCATGATTCATGATTAAATTCATGATTCATGATTTATGATTCAATTAATGATTCATGATTTATTTCATGATTCAATGCATGGTTCATGAATCTTGATTGAATTCATGATTTATTTCATGATTCATGATTGGATTCATGATTCATAATTCAATTCATGATTCATGATTCATGATTCGATTCATGCTTCAATTCATGATTCATGATTTATGATTCAATTCATGATTCATGATTCGATTCATGATTCATGTTTCAATTCATGATTCAATTCCTGATTCAATTTATAATTCAATTCATGATTCAATTCATAATTCAATTCATGATTCATGATTCAATTCATGATTCATGATTCCATTCATGATTCATGTTTGAATTAATGATTCAATTCATGATTCATTTCATGATTCATGATTCAATTCATGATTCATGATTCAATTCATGATTCATGATTCAATTCATGATTCATGATTCAGTTCATGATTCATGATTCATGATTCCATTCATGATTCATGATTCGATTCATGATTCATGATTCAATTCATGATTCATGATGCATGATTCATGATTCATGATTCAATGCATGATTCATGATTCCATTCATGATTCATGTTTGAATTAATGATTCAATTCATGATTCATTTCATGATTCATGATACAATTCATGATTCATGATTCAATTCATGATTCATGATTCAGTTCATGATTCATGATTCATGATTCAGTTCATGATTCATGATTCAATTCATGGTTTGTGATTCATGATTCAATTCATGATTTATAATTCAATTCATGATTTGTGATTCATGATTCGATTCATGATTCAAAATTCAATTCATGATTCATGATTCAAGATTCAATTTATAATTCATGTTTTAAATCATTATTCAATTTATGATTCATGTTTTAATTCATGATTCATGATTCAATTAATGATTCAATTCATGATTCATGATTCAATTTATGATTCATGATTCTTAATTCATGATTTAATTCATGATTTATGATTCGATTCATGATTCATGATTTATTTCATGATTCAATTCATGGTTCATGAATCTTGATTCAATTCATGATTTATTTCATTATTCATGATTCGATTCATGATTCATGATTTATGATTCAATGCATGATTCATGATTCATTATTCATTTCATTATTCATGATTCGATTCATGATTCATAAATGCAATTCATGATTCAATATGTTCGGGTTAGGGTTAGGGTTACGGTTAGGGTTAAGGGTTAAGGGGTTAGGTTTATGGTTAGGGTTAGGTGTTAGGTTTAGGGTTAGGCTTAGGGGTTATGGTTAGGGTTAGGGGGCTAGGGTTAGGGGGTTAGGGTTAGGGTTAGGGTTAGGATTAGAAGTTAGGGTTAGGGTTAAGGGGTTAGGTTTAGGGTTAGGGTTAGGGGTTAGGTTTAGGGTTAGGCTTATGGGTTATGGTTAGGGTTAGGGGGCTGGGTTAGGGGGTTAGGGTTTAGGGTTAGGGTTAGGAGTTAGGGTTAGAGTTAGGGTTAGGGTTAAGGGGTTAGGGTTAGGGTTAGGGTTGTAGTTAGGGTTAGGGGTTAGGGTTAGGGTTAGGGTTAGGGGTTAGGGTTAGGGTTAGGGTTAGAGTTAGGGTTAATGTTAGGGTTAGGGGGTTAGGGTTAGGATTAGGGTTAAGGGGTTAGGGTTAGGGTTAGGGTTAGGGGTTAGCGTTAGGGTTACGGTTAGGGTTAGGGTTAGGGGGTTAGGGTTAGGGTTAGGGGGTTAGGGTTAGGGCTAGGGGTTAGGGTTAGGGTTAGGGTTAGAGTTAGGGTTCATGATTCAATTAGGGTTAAGGTTAGGGTTAGGGTTAGGGTTAGGGGTTAGGGTTAGGGTTAGGGTTAGGGTTAGGATTAGGGGTTAGGGTTAGGGTTAGGGTTAAGGGTTAGGGTTAGGGTTAGGGTTAGGGTAAGAGTTAGGGTTAATGTTAGGGTTAGGGGGTTAGGGTTAGGATTAGGGTTAAGGGGTTAGGGTTAGGGTTAGGGTTAGGGGTTAGGGTTAGGGTTACGGTTAGGGTTAGGGTTAGGGGGTTAGGGTTAGGGTTAGGGGGTTAGGGTTAGGGTTAGGAGGTTAGGGTTAGAGTTAGAGTTAGGGGTTAGGGTTAGGGTTAGGGGTTAGAGTTAGGGTTAGGGTTAGGGTTAGGGGTTAAAGTTAGGGTTAGGGTTAGGGTTAGGGTTAAGGGTTAGGGTTAGGGTTCATGATTCAATTCTTGATTCATGATTCATGATTCGATTCATGATTCATGATTAAATTCATGATTCATGATTTATGATTCAATTAATGATTCATGATTTATTTCATGGTTCATGAATCTTGATTCAATTCATGATTTATTTCATGATTCATGATTGGATTCATGATTCATAATTCAATACATGATTCATGATTCATGATTCGATTCATGATTCATGCTTCAATTCATGATTCATAATTTATGATTCAATTCATGATTCATGATTCGATTCATGATTCATGATTCATGTTTCAATTCATGATTCAATTCCTGATTCAATTTATAATTCAATTCATGATTCAATTCCTAATTCAATTCATGATTCATGATTCAATTCAGGATTCAGGATTCATGATTCAATGCATAATTCATGATTCAATTCATGATTCATTTCATGATTTATGATTCAATTCATAATTCATGATTCATGATTCCAATTATGATTCATGATTCGATTCATGATTCATGATTCAATTCATGATTCATGATTCAATTCATGATTCATGATTCATGATTCAGTTCATGATTCATGATTCAATTCATAATTTGTGATTCATGATTAAATTCATGATTCATAATTCAATTCATGATTTGTGATTCATGATTCGATTCATGATTCAAAATTCAATTCATGATTCATGATTCATGATTCAATTTATATTTCATGTTTTAAATCATGATTCAATTCATGATTCATGTTTTAATTCATGATTCATGATTCAATTCATGATTCAATTCATGATTAATGATTCAATTTATGATTCATGATTTTTAATTCATGATTCAATTCATGATTTATGATTCGATTCATGATTCATGATTTATTTCATGATTCAATTCATGGTTCATGAATCTTGATTCAATTCATGATTTATTTCATTATTCATGATTAGATTCATGATTTATGATTCATGATTCAATTCATGAGTCATGATTCATTATTCATTTCATGATTCATGATTCGATTCATGATTCATAAATGCAATTCATAATTTAATTCATGATTCAATATGTCCGGGTTAGGGTTAGGGTTACGGTTAGGGTTAGGGGTTAGGGGTTAGGGTTAGGGTTAAGTGGTTAGGGTTAGGGTTAGGGTTAGGGGTTAGGGGTTAGGGGTTAGGGTTAGGGTTAGGGTTAAGTGGTTAGGGTTAGGGTTAGGGTTAGGGGTTAGGGTTGGGTGGGTTAGGGTTAGGTTTAGGTTTAGGGTTAGGGTTAGGGTTAGGGTTAGTGGTTAGGGTTAGGGTTAGGGTTTGGGGTTAGTGTTAGGGTTAGGGCTAGGGTTAGGGTTAGGGTTAGGGGGTTAGAGTTAGGGTTAGGGGGTTAGGGTTAGGGGGTTAGGGTTAGGGTTAGGGGGTTAGGGTTATGGTTAGGATTAGGGTTAGGGTTAAGTGGTTAGGGTTAGGGTTAGGGGTTAGGTTTAGGGTTAGGGTTAGGGGTTATGGTTAGGGTTAGGGGGTTAGGGTTAGGGTTAGGGTTAGGGTTATGGGGTTAGGGTTAGGATTAGGGGTTTGGGTTAGGGTTAGGGTTATGGTTTGGGGTTAGAGTTAAGGTTAGGGTTATGGGTTAGGGGTCAGGGTTAGGGTTAGGTTTAGGGTTAGGGTTAGGGTTAAGGGGTTAGGGTTAGGGTTAGGGTTAAGGTTAGGGTTAGGGTTAGGTGGTTAGGGTTAGGGTTAGGGGGTTAGGGTTAGGGTTAGGGTTAGGGTTAGGGGGTTAGGGGGTTAGGGGGTTAGGGTTAGGGGTTAGGTTTAGGGTTAGGGTTAGGGTTAGGGTTAGGGGTTAGGGTTAGGGTTAGGGTTAGGGTTAGGGGTTAGGGTTAGGGTTAGGGGTTAGGGTTAGGGTTCATGATTCAATTCTTGCTTCATGATTCATGATTCGATTTATGATTCATGATTAAATTCATGATTCATGATTTATGATTCAATGAATGATTCATGATTTATTTCATGATTCAATGCATGGTTCATGAATCTTGATTGAATTCATGATTTATTTCATGATTCATGATTGGATTCATGATTCATAATTCAATTCATGATTCATGATTCATGATTCGATTCATGATTCATGTTTCAATTCATGATTCATGATTTATGATTCAATTCATGATTCATGATTCGATTCATGATTCATGTTTCAATTCATGATTCAACTCCTGATTCAATTTATAATTCAATTCATGATTCAATTCATAATTCAATTCATGATTCATGATTCAATTCATGATTCATGATTCCATTCATGATTCATGTTTGAATTAATGATTCAATTCATGATTCATTTCATGATTCATGATTCAATTCATGAATCATGATTCAATTCATGATTCATGATTCAATTCATGATTCATGATTCAGTTCATGATTCATGATTCATGATTCGATTCATGATTCATGATTCGATTCATGATTCATGATTCGATTCATGATTCATGATTCAATTCATGATTCATGATTCAGTTCATGATTCATGATTCATGATTCGATTCATGATTCATGTTTCAATTCATGATTCATGATTTATGATTCAATTCATGATTCATGATTCGATTCATGATTCATGTTTCAATTCATGATTCAACTCCTGATTCAATTTATAATTCAATTCATGATTCAATTCATAATTCAATTCATGATTCATGATTCAATTCATGATTCATGATTCCATTCATGATTCATGTTTGAATTAATGATTCAATTCATGATTCATTTCATGATTCATGATTCAATTCATGAATCATGATTCAATTCATGATTCATGATTCAATTCATGATTCATGATTCAGTTCATGATTCATGATTCATGATTCGATTCATGATTCATGATTCGATTCATGATTCATGATTCGATTCATGATTCATGATTCAATTCATGATTCATGATTCATGATTCGATTCATGATTCATGATTCGATTCATGATTCATGTTTCAATTCATGATTCATGATTTATGATTCAATTCATGATTCATGATTCGATTCATGATTCATGTTTCAATTCATGATTCAACTCCTGATTCAATTTATAATTCAATTCATGATTCAATTCATAATTCAATTCATGATTCATGATTCAATTCATGATTCATGATTCCATTCATGATTCATGTTTTAATTAATGATTCAATTCATGATTCATTTCATGATTCATGATTCAATTCATGAATCATGATTCAATTCATGATTCATGATTCAATTCATGATTCATGATTCAGTTCATGATTCATGATTCATGATTCGATTCATGATTCATGATTCGATTCATGATTCATGATTCGATTCATGATTCATGATTCAATTCATGATTCATGATTCATGATTCGATTCATGATTCATGATTCGATTCATGATTCATGATTCAATTCATGATTCATGATTCAGTTCATGATTCATGATTCAATTCATGGTTTGTGATTCATGATTCAATTCATGATTCATAATTCAATTCATGATTTGAGATTCATGATTCGATTCATGATTTAAAATTCAATTCATGATTCATGATTCATGATTTAATTTATAATTCATGTTTTAAATCATGATTCAATTTATGATTCATGTTTTAATTCATGATTCATGATTCAATTCATGATTCAATTCATGATTCATGATTCAATTTATGATTCATGATTCTGAATTCATGATTCAATTCATGATTTATTTCATTATTCATGATTCATGATTTATTTCATGATTCAATTCATGGTTCATGAATCTTGATTCAATTCATGATTTATTTCATTATTCATGATTCGATTCATGATTCATGATTTATGATTCAATTCATGATTCATGATTCAGTATTCATTTCATGATTCATGATTCGATTCATGATTCATAAATGCAATTCATAATTCAATTCATGATTCAATATGTCCAGGTTAGGGTGAGGGTAATGGTTAGGGTTAGGG
>JAVHZZ010000004.1:210070737-210078237 GCA_036250195.1 Mixophyes australis | reverse complement strand
ATTCATGCTTCAATTCACGATTCATGATTTATGATTCAATTCATGATTCATGATTCGATTCATGATTCATGATTCAATTCATGATTCATGATTCGTGTTTCAATTCATGATTCAATTCCTGATTCAATTCATAATTCAATTCTTGATTCAATTCATAATTCAATTCATGGTTCATGATTCAATTCATGATTCATGATTCAATGCATGATTCATGATTCATTTCATGATTCATTTCATGATTTATGATTCAATTCATGATTCATAATTCATGATTCCATTCATGATTCATGATTAATTTTATGATTCATGATTCATGATTCAATTCATGATTCATGATTCATGATTCGATTCATGATTCATGATTCATGATTCGATTCATGATTCATGCTTCAATTCATGATTCATGATTTATGAATTAATTCATGATTCATGATTCGATTCATGATTCATGATTCATGATTATATTCATGATTCATGATTCATGATTCAATTCATGATTCAATTCCTGATTCAATTCATAATTTAATTCATAATTCAATTCATAATTCAATTCATAATTCAATTCATGATTCAAGATTTAATTCATAATTCATGATTCATGATTCAATGCATGATTCATGATTCGATTCATGATTCATGTTTGAATTCATGATTCAATTCATGATTCATTTCATGATTCATGATTCAATTCATGATTCATGTTTTAATTCATGATTCATGATTTATTTCATGATTCAATTCATGGTTCATGAATCTTGATTCAATTCATGATTTATTTCATGATTCATGATTCGATTCATGATTCATAAATGCAATTCATAATTCAATTCATGATTCAATATGTCCGGGTTAGGGTTAGGGTTAGGGGTTAGGGGTTAGGGGTTAGGGTTAGGGTTAGGGTTAAGTGGTTAGGGTTAGGGTTAGGGTTAGGGGTTAGGGTTAGGGTTAGGGTTGGGGGGTTAGGGTTAGGTTTAGGGTTAGGGTTAGGGTTAGGGTTAGTGGTTAGGGTTAGGGTTAGGGTTAGGGTTTGGGGTTAGGGTTAGGGTTAGGGCTAGGGTTAGGGTTAGGGGGTTAGGGTTAGGGTTAGGGTTAGGGTTAGGGTTAGG
The DNA here is from genome assembly GCA_036250195.1 of Mixophyes australis. Taxonomy (NCBI): domain Eukaryota; kingdom Metazoa; phylum Chordata; class Amphibia; order Anura; family Limnodynastidae; genus Mixophyes; species Mixophyes australis. The sequence goes on along the minus strand of JAVHZZ010000004.1, from coordinate 210,077,131 downwards.
GGGTTAGGGTTATGGTTAGGAATAGGGTTACGGTTAAGGGGTTAGGGTAAGGGTTAGGGATTAGGTTTAGGGTTAGGGTTAGGGATTATGGTTAGGGTTAGGGGGTTAGGGTTAGGGTTAGGGGGTTAGGGTTAGGGTTAGAGTTAGGGTTAGGATTAGGGGTTAGGGTTAGGGTTAGTGTTAGGGTTTGGGGTTAGGGTTAGGGTTAGGGTTAGGGGTTAGGGTTAGGGTTAGAGTTAAGGGGTTAGGGTTAGGGTTAGGCTTATAGTTAGGGTTAGGGGTTAGGGTTAGGGTTAGGGTTAGATTTAGGGTTAATGTTAGGGTTAGGGGGTTAGGGTTAGGATTAGGGTTAAGGGGTTAGGTTTAGGGTTAGGGTTAGGGGGTTAGGGTTAGGGTTAGGGTTAGGGGTTAGGGTTATGGTTAGGATTAGGGTTAGGGTTAAGGGGTTAGGGTTAGGGTTAGGGTTAGGGGTTAGGTTTAGGTTTAGGGTTAGGGGTTATGGTTAGGATTAGGGGGTTAGGGTTAGGGGGTTAGGGTTAGGGTTAGGGTTAGGGGTTAGGGTTAGGGCTAGGGTTAGGGTTAGGGTTAGGGTTAGGGCTAGGGTTAGGGTTTAGGGTTAGAGTTAGGGTAAGGGTTAGGGTTAGGGTTAGGGTTAGGGTTAGGGTTCATGATTCAATTCTTGATTTATGATTCATGATTCGTTTAATGATTCATGATTAAATTCATGATTCATGATTTATTATTCAATTAATGATTCATGATTTATTTCATGATTCAATTGATTGTTCATGAATCTTGATTTAATTCATGATTTATTTCATGATTCATGATTCCATTCATGATTCATGATTCGATTCATGATTCATGATTCAATTCATGATTCATAATTCAATTTATGATTTGTGATTCATTATTCGATTCATGATTCAAAATTCAATTCATGATTCATGATTCTTGATTCAATTTATAATTCATGTTTTAAATCATGATTCAATTCATGATTCATGTTTTAATTCATGATTCATGATTCAATTTATGATTCATGATTCTTAATTCATTATTCAATTCATGATTTAGGATTCGATTCATGATTCATGATTTATTTCATGATTAAATTCATGGTTCATGAATCTTGATTCAATTCATGATTTATTTCATTATTCATGATTCGATTCATGATTCATGATTCATGATTCAATTTATGAGTCATGATTCATATATTCAATTCATAATTCAATTCATGATTCAATATGTCCGGGTTAGGGTTAGGGTTAGGGGTTAGGGGTTAGGGGTTAGGGTTAGGGTTAAGTGGTTAGGGTTAGGGTTAAGTGGTTAGGGTTAGGGGTTAGGGTTAGGGTTAGGGGGTTAGTGTTAGGGTTAGGGTTAGGGGGTTAGGGTTAGGGTTAGGGTTAGGATTTGGTGTTAGGGTTAGGGCTAGGGATAGGGTTAGGGTTAGGGTTAGGGGGTTAGGGTAGGGGGTTAGGGTTAGGGTTATGGGGTTTGGGTTAGGGTTAGGGGGTTAGGGTTATGGTTAGGATTAGGGTTAGGGTTAAGGGGTTAGGGTTAGGGTTAGGGTTAGGGGTTAGGTTTAGGTTTAGGGTTAGGGGTTATGGTTAGGATTAGGGGGTTAGGGTTAGGGGGTTAGGGTTAGGGTTAGGGTTAGGGGTTAGGGTTAGGGCTAGGGTTAGGGTTAGGGTTCATGATTCAATTCTTGATTTATGATTCATGATTCGTTTAATGATTCATGATTAAATTCATGATTCATGATTTATTATTCAATTAATGATTCATGATTTATTTCATGATTCAATTGATTGTTCATGAATCTTGATTTAATTCATGATTTATTTCATGATTCATGATTCCATTCATGATTCATGATTCGATTCATGATTCATGATTCAATTCATGATTCATAATTCAATTTATGATTTGTGATTCATTATTCGATTCATGATTCAAAATTCAATTCATGATTCATGATTCTTGATTCAATTTATAATTCATGTTTTAAATCATGATTCAATTCATGATTCATGTTTTAATTCATGATTCATGATTCAATTTATGATTCATGATTCTTAATTCATTATTCAATTCATGATTTAGGATTCGATTCATGATTCATGATTTATTTCATGATTAAATTCATGGTTCATGAATCTTGATTCAATTCATGATTTATTTCATTATTCATGATTCGATTCATGATTCATGATTCATGATTCAATTTATGAGTCATGATTCATATATTCAATTCATAATTCAATTCATGATTCAATATGTCCGGGTTAGGGTTAGGGTTAGGGGTTAGGGGTTAGGGGTTAGGGTTAGGGTTAAGTGGTTAGGGTTAGGGTTAAGTGGTTAGGGTTAGGGGTTAGGGTTAGGGTTAGGGGGTTAGTGTTAGGGTTAGGGTTAGGGGGTTAGGGTTAGGGTTAGGGTTAGGATTTGGTGTTAGGGTTAGGGCTAGGGATAGGGTTAGGGTTAGGGTTAGGGGGTTAGGGTAGGGGGTTAGGGTTAGGGTTATGGGGTTTGGGTTAGGGTTAGGGGGTTAGGGTTATGGTTAGGATTAGGGTTAGGGTTAAGGGGTTAGGGTTAGGGTTAGGGTTAGGGGTTAGGTTTAGGTTTAGGGTTAGGGGTTATGGTTAGGATTAGGGGGTTAGGGTTAGGGGGTTAGGGTTAGGGTTAGGGTTAGGGGTTAGGGTTAGGGCTAGGGTTAGGGTTAGGGTTAGGGTTAGGGTTAGGGCTAGGGTTAGGGTTTAGGGTTAGAGTTAGGGTAAGGGTTAGGGTTAGGGTTAGGGTTCATGATTCAATTCTTGATTTATGATTCATGATTCGTTTTATGATTCATGATTAAATTCATGATTCATGATTTATTATTCAATTAATGATTCATGATTTATTTCATGATTCAATTGATTGTTCATGAATCTTGATTTATTTCATGATTTATTTCATGATTCATGATTGGAATCATGATTCATAATTCAATTCATGAGTCATGATTCATGATTTGATTTATGATTCATGAATCATGATTCAATTCATGATTTATGAATCATGATTCGATTCATGATTCATGTTTCAATTCATGATTTAATTCTTGATTCAATTCATAATTCAATTCATGATTCATGATTCAATTCATCATTCATGATTCATGATTCAATGCATGATTCATCAGTCTTTTTATGATTCATTTCATGATTCATGATTCAATTCATGATTTGTGATTCATAATTCAATTCATGATTCATGATTCATAATTTAATTCATGATTCATGATTCATGATTTGATTCATGATTCATGCTTCAATTCAAGATTCATGATTTATGATTCAATTCATGATTCATGATTCGATTCATGATTCGTGATTCAATTCATGATTCATGATTCAATTCATGATTCATTTCTTGATTCAATTCATAATTCAATTCATGATTCATGAAAAAATTCATGATTCATGATTCATGATTCAATGCATGATTCATGATTTATTTCATGATTCAATTCATGGTTCATGAATCTTGATTCAATTCATGACTTATTTCATGATTTATGATTCGATTCATGATTCATGATTCAATTCATGAGTAATGATTCATGATTTGATTCATGATTCATGAATCATGATTCAATTCATGATTCATGAATCATGTTTCAATTCATGATTCAATTCTTGATTCAATTCATAATTCAATTCATGATTCATGATTCAATTCATGATTTGTGATTCATGATTCAATTCATGATTCATGATTCATAATTCAATTCATGATTCCTGATTCGATTCATGATTCATGCTTCAATTCACGATTCATGATTTATGATTCAATTCATGATTCATGATTCGATTCATGATTCATGATTCAATTCATGATTCATGATTCGTGTTTCAATTCATGATTCAATTCCTGATTCAATTCATAATTCAATTCTTGATTCAATTCATAATTCAATTCATGGTTCATGATTCAATTCATGATTCATGATTCAATGCATGATTCATGATTCATTTCATGATTCATTTCATGATTTATGATTCAATTCATGATTCATAATTCATGATTCCATTCATGATTCATGATTAATTTTATGATTCATGATTCATGATTCAATTCATGATTCATGATTCATGATTCGATTCATGATTCATGATTCGATTCATGATTCATGCTTCAATTCATGATTCATGATATATGAATTAATTCATGATTCATGATTCGATTCATGATTCATGATTCATGATTATATTCATGATTCATGATTCATGATTCAATTCATGATTCAATTCCTGATTCAATTCATAATTTAATTCATAATTCAATTCATAATTCAATTCATAATTCAATTCATGATTCAAGATTTAATTCATAATTCATGATTCATGATTCAATGCATGATTCATGATTCGATTCATGATTCATGTTTGAATTCATGATTCAATTCATGATTCATTTCATGATTCATGATTCAATTCATGATTCATGATTCAATTCATGATTCATGATTCAATTCATGATTCATGATTCATGATTCAGTTAATGATTCATGATTCAATTCATGATTCATTTCATGATTTATGATTCAATTCATAATTCATGATTCATGATTTGATTCATGATTCATGATTCAATTCATGATTCATGATTCAATTCATGATTCATGATTCATGATTCAGTTCATGATTCATGATTCAATTCATGATTCATTTCATGATTTATGATTTGATTAATTATTCATGATTCATGATTCAATTCATGAGTCATGATTCATTATTCAATTCATGATTCATGATTTGATTCATGATTCAATTCATGATTCATGATTTGATTCATGATTCATGATTCGATTCATGATTCATGATTCATGATTCAATTCATGATTTATGATTTATGATTCAATTCATGATTCATGATTTATTTCATGATTCTTGATTTATGATTCAATTCATGATTTATGATTCAATTCATAATTCATTATTCATGATTCATGATTCGATTCATGATTCATGATTCAATTCGTGATTCATGATTCAATTCATGATTCATGATTCATTTCATGATTTATGATTCATGATTCAATGCATGATTCATGATTCATGATTCAATGCATGATTCATGATTCATGATTCCATTCATGATTCATGATTCATTTCATGATTCATGATTCATGATTCAATTCATGATTTGTGATTCATGATTCAATGCATGATTCATGATTCAATTCATGATCTGTGATTCATGATTCAATGCATGATTCATGATTCATTTTATGATTCATGATTCATGATTCAATTCATGATTTGTGATTCATGATTCAATGCATGATTCATGATTCATTTTATGATTCATTATTCATGATTCAATTCATGATTTGTGATTCATGATTCAATGCACGATTCATGAGTCATGATTCCATTTATGATTCATGATTCATTTTATGATTCATGATTCATGATTCAATTCATGATTTGTGATTCATGATTCAATGCATGATTCATGATTCATGATTCAATGCATGATTCATGATTCATGATTCCATTCATGATTCACGATTCATTTTATGATTCATGATTCATGATTCTAAATATAATTTGTGATTCATGATTCAATTCATGATTCATGATTCATAATTCAATTCATGATTCATGATTCATGATTCGATTCATGATTCATGCTTCAATTCATGATTCGTGATTTATGATTCAATTCATGATTCATGATTCGATTCATGATTCATGATTCAATTCATGATTCATGATTCATGTTTCAATTCATGATTCAATTCCTGATTCAATTCATAATTCAATTCTTAATTCAATTTATAATTCAATTCATGATTCATGATTCATGATTCAATGCATGATTCATGATTCATTTCATGATTCATTTCATGATTTATGATTCAATTCATGATTCATAATTCATGATTCCATTCATGATTCATGATTTATGATTCGATTCATGATTTATGCTTCAATTCATGATTCATGATTCAATTCATGATTCATGATTCAATTCATGATTCATGATTCATGATTCAGTTAATGATTCATGATTCAATTCATGATTCATTTCATGATTTATGATTCAATTCATAATTCATGATTCATGATTCCATTCATGATTCATGATTCCATTCATGATTCATGATTCATGATTCAGTTCATGATTCATGATTCAATTCATGATTCATTTCATGATTTATAATTCGATTCATGATTCATGATTCAATTCATGAGTCATGATTCATTATTAAATTCATGATTCATGATTTGATTCATGATTCAATTCATGATTCATGATTCATGATTCAATTCATGATTCATGATTCAATTTATGATTCATGATTCATTTCATGATTTATGATTCATGATTCAATTCATGAGTC